>JALHBZ010000107.1:30808-307621 GCA_024340015.1 Tolypocladium ovalisporum
GCATCCAACCACTGTAACAGTTTATCAGAGGCTACCTTGCTGTGGCCGCATTTCCAGCCGTCATTCACGTAATTGCAAAGAGAAGATTGGCCCGGTAAGCGCCTAGTCGACGACTCGTTGCCGCAGGCGATGGCACTTTTGAAATGCAATCCAACCAGCAAAGTGGATCTCTCGCGCTCAACAAGTCAAGCGACCGCCTCGGTTGGTTGTAACAATCACAATTTGAGTCTCGGCGTGTTTCGCTACGCGCCAGGAGCTCCTCCTTGGCATCAGCGATGATGCCAAATGAGACGAGAAGCCGAATGGCCGGTCCAACAGACCAGTCAAACACATATCTAAGGGGGCCCTCCACGAGGCTCATCCAACGCGATGAATGCCATCTCAATCAGAATCGAATTTCTTCTGCATCATAAACAATTCAATTGCCCTCTTCAAGTTCTCATTGCTTCGCACCATCATGAGTTCTCGCCGTCAAAGATACACCCTGGGACATGGAGTGTACTCCGGCGAAGTGGTTCTCGACAATGGGGAGACCATTTGGCTCGAATATCTCGATGATGTGGTGGACAATGTATCAGATCTGCCTCATCTCCAAGATGCTATAGAGTACATTGCTGCTAGAGTTTGCGAAGAAGGGTCTTTTAACTCTTTTCAAATCAGGTGAATGACGTTATTAGGGGGAACGATCTGAGCCAAGCCTGCTAACCCTCTCGCAGGTCCATATTTCATAGCACCACGTTTCTCCACGGCAGGAGAGTTCCCGATCGTCTCGGGCAACATCTTACTTTCACGGCAGCACGCTATGTCAACGACGTTGTGGCTGAGTCGAAACAGGCCACGCGTATGTGACCGACGTAGGTCGGAGTCGAGACCCCCGCCTCTGGTACGAAGAAGTTGAACTCACTCGTGTGAAGTTGGAAGATGAGAGAGGGTCGTCACAAGGGAGCCGCGAGACTCGTAGCTCTGGTAGCAGGCATTCGGGTCGACAGAGACCTGACGGATGGTACCCAGACCCATCGGCGCCGTCTGGTCAAAGATACTTTGCAGATGGGCAGTGGACCACTTATACACGTTGGAATTTTAGCAAGGGGACGACTTGGAGACAGAATCGCGAAGAAGGGACAGATTCGCGTAAAGACTTCCTCGTGCTGGTTGGTATATAGGCAATACATCCACGATTCACCAGTGATGTTCATGAATAAAAAACGCCGTCCGCTCCCAAGCGCTTGGTTTTCACTGAGGGAAGGTCGTCGCGGCGGACCGACGTCGCTTCATTCGTTTAAGCTGGAAGTTGGCGTGATCTGCCTAAGTTTGGCTCGCCACGCCGAAAAAAGTGCGGTCGAAATCGTCTAGATCAAGAGCGAAGCGAAAACTCATGCGTATTGCCCGGACAGATGCGATTAAGCGTCTTCAATGGGGGCTGTGTGAATAGTTTGAAAGAGTTGATCGTCGGGGAGTCACGCCCGGTTCGGTCGGCCCGACAACGCGTTCTATAATGACCTGGTTGTTCCACGATGTATATCAAAGCTCACTCATCTGGGCCACTCAAAGCTTTGTCGGAACTTGCGATCCACCGAGTGCTCAGGTCTGGTTCGCTTTTGAAGCACTCATCGAATGGCCACATTGGGCGACGGATTCTGTGATGGCCGAGCCTCCTCAAGTCCTGGTCCACGCCTCCGGGAGTCAGCGCCAACATCCACCCCCTTGACATGTCGTACAGCTCCGGCTCCAAATATCCGATTTTCACAATGACAATGTCGGCTTGTCTGGGCGAAAGGTCGAGGTCCGTGAAGTCTTTCTCCTTATGGTACGGCTTGCGCAGCTTCGTTAATATGGCATATACTGAGCCTACTTGCAGCACGGCCTCAATGACGGCGTCGCGGTCGCCGTGTTTGATTGAATGAACGCGGCCAGTCATTTTCAGCGGTGGAGCGTGAAGATTATCGACATCAGCACCGGCGGTGACGGTGACAGTGGCGCCGATCCCAGCAGCAGCTGCTGCCTCGACCGCTTTCGGTCCTGGAACACTGGCGTAGATGACTCTGAGCCCCGACCCTGGTGACTTGAATTCTGGGCGCTCTAGCAGTTTTGTAAGCCCCCAAGTAACATCTCCAGAGCCCCCCGCTGTGGGATTATCTCCCGAATCGGAGATGAAAAAGGGGCGCAGCTCGGGGGGGGCCTTGACTGCGTCGTCGAGGCATTCAGCGAGGGAACCTGTTGGGGCAACAAACTCAAAATCGGCGCGAGCATCCCAAAAGAGCTTGGCAAGGCGTTCTGCACCCGTTGATACGTCTGCGTCGCCCCAACCCGTAACCATCACGACGGCTCTATTTCTCGGTTCATCAGCCCAGGCGTAGCCTACCCAAACTGCTGCATCTATGACGCCCTGAAGGGCTTCTACCTCGGGAACGGCCGCATATATATGCTTTGCAGGCTCCATTCTTGTAGACGTCTGCTCACCCGGCAGGAGAATGGGAATCGGTATCCATGCCTTCAACGGCCGACGACCCGACGAGGCTTGCAGAAGCCGGACGAGATTACGGCACGCCCTCTCTTTGGTCTCCATGGTGTCTTCGTGAGGGGCCATCCGATAGCAGGTGATCAGGTCGCACATATGGGCCAGTTCGCGGGACACGTTGCCGTGCAGGTCCATGGATGCCGAGACGATGACCTTGGGGCCGATGACCGTACGGATACGCCTTAGCAACTGTGCCTCGACGTCGTCTAGGCCCTCGACACACATGGCGCCGTGAATATCAAACCACAAGCCGTCAATACATTGTTCGGACACTAGACTCTGGAGTCGAACAACTATCTCGTTAGTCAGCCTTTCATAGGCTTCTCGAGTGACCACACCGCCCGGGAGCGCATGCCCGATCAAGGCGCCCTTCCAAACAGCTGCTCTTCCGAGGGGCTGGTGGCTTTGTAGAAACTGATACCGATCAACAATCTCACCACCACGCTGGGGGTGAAATGCGGGGGCAAGAGTTCTGGACGGAGTGAAGGTCGACGTCTCGCACGCCAGTCCGGCGACGGCGATAATGGGTCGTTTGGTCATGGTGGCTACTGGTTGGCTCGGCGTGAGCTCGTTCGGTCACCCCGACAATGCAAGGCGAGCTCTAAAACGACGGTTCGGTTCAATATATCGTCTCGTTATCGGCCGCTCGGGTATTGGATTCCCCGCATGCTGCAGCAAGGAGCAACGACGAAACGACCAGTAAAATGCACGGCCGAGATGGCCAACTATCAAAAGTACGCCGGCGACGATCCGCGGGGGTCAGACGCCGGGATCGATCATCTCCAAAACCAGACTGCGCCGCAAACGATTGTGACTAGACCGTGAGTCGGTGCTGGGATGGTCCTTCACTCGTCGTATAGCTACTCACTCGCGTTGCTCCCGACGAATGAACAGTCTCGGAAACCTTTCGATTGCAGTGGACTGACGGTCCCCAACCCCGCGTTTTGCCTCGCCTGCATGTGCCGCTGATCCGATTTGTGATCCTGGTAGATTAAATCCCAGCATCCTCCAATCGAGCGCCGTCGTATTGATAAGCGTGAACTCGTGCTCTGGCGGTCTGGAGGCGACGTTGGAACCTCCCCGAGGCGGAGTTGGTCCGTTCCGATCCCCAGGCTGTTAAAGTCGCTATTGCTGCTCCATTTCCTACTTGGCTATAAGTCAGTTGCTGCAGCTTTGTGGGTGACAACCAGTTTGCTGTTACCAAGATCTCTGCCATGCTTCACAAGTCTCAAACCGGGACATGGCTCCCTGCGTGGGTCCCGGACTCAACAGCCACGCTGTCTGTCCTCCTCATGGCCTGCTCCGTGGTACAGTCGTTGACCGGTGGATATGATGGCTCCATGTTGAACGGACTTAACATTCTACCGTCGTACACCGATTACTTTACCTCAACGCAGCCACCACGGGCCTCAACACAGCATCCGTCTTCATCGGTGGTTTCTTTGGCCCCATGTTCGGCGGTGTCATGTGCGACAGGCTGGGTCGGCGACCGTCACTGTTTTGGGGGGCGGTCATTACTCTCATCGGAATCATGCTCCAATCCGCAGCGCAGGATACTGCCATGTTCGTGGTCGCTCGGGTCGTCTTGGGATTCGGCGGCGGCATCTCGGGAGTTGCTGGAGGCGTGTATCTCAGTGAGACATTTCCCAGTCGCTGGAGGGCTTGGGGCCTCGGGGTAGGTACTACGAACTGAGTCTGGTGCGTAAGCATAGCTAACACTCTGCCTTAGCTTCTGAACAACTTTTACTACGTTGGGGCCCTGATTGCGGCCGGAGTGACGCTTGGTACGGGCAAGTGGGAGTCAACTTGGGCGTGGCGAGCGCCATCTCTCATGCAGGGCATATTCTCCCTCGCTTGTATCGCCATCCTCCCTTTTATTCCAGAATCGCCGCGATGGCTCGTGCGACAGGATCGATACGACGATGATCGCATAGTAGTGGCTCAGACGAACGCAAATGGGGACTTGACCGACCCTGTGGCCATGGCCGTTTACAAGGAGATTATCGACGCCTTGGACCGGGAAAAGAGAGAGGGCAGAACGCTTAGCCCCAAGGAAATCGTCAAAAACCCGGTCGCGAGAAAGCGTGTTCTCATCGGTGGATCAGCGGGACCCTTTTCTTGCATTGCAGGAAACATCATCGCCTCGTACTATCTGGGCAACGAGCTGGATACGGCCGGAGTCACAGACTCAGACGACCAGCTGAAAGCTGTGAGTCCCTCTGCTTGTCCAGAAAGTCTTACGAGCACTAACGCTAGCAGAATGTGGTGCTCAACGTCTGGTGCCTTGCCTGCAGTCTACTGGGCACGCATCTCGCAGCTTCTTGGGGTCGCAAGCCAACGGCGTTGCTGTCACAGGGTCTTCTGATAATTTGCCTCTTCGTGATCGGAGGTTTGTCCAAGATCTACGCCGACAACCCTGATGGAGCGTCGCACGCACTCATCTACGGCGATGTCGCGGTGATGTTTCTGTTCCAAGGGTTCTACTCAATCGGATGGACGCCACTGCTGACTTTGTATCCGCCGGAGGTCATGGATTATCCATCTCGAGCGAACGGCGTGGCCTTTTCCCAGTACAGCCTCAACGGACTTGCGTAAGTTGTTGGCGCAAATTGAAACGAAGACTTGGCTAATGCTTCATGCAGCATGTTGCTCGTGTTTGTCATGCCTATTGGCATTGAAAACATTGGATGGAAGATGTACATGATCAACGGCGGCTGGGACATTGTCACCTTTGTGCTGATTGTGAGTCTGCAGCTGAATCTCTTCTTTAGGCCGCCATTAACATCTGGATAGGCGGTATTCTGGGTGGAGACAAAAGGCAGGACACTGGAGGAAATTGATGCTATTTTTGAGGGTCAGAAGCAGTCGTCCGTCCCTAATGTCGAAGATATCCGGAGAGGCATAAAGACGATTGACGTAAGCGAGATTGAACAGCAACTACATGAGGAAATTGGTTTAAAGACAGAGTAGACACACACTACTTGCTCGACCAGGGTGCCGCCGCATCGTCTACATGTACCCAGCATGCCCTCTGCCGCCTCAGGTAGCCTTCTGATCAGCAGATAGCAGACCAGGCTCTTTATAGCTGAGAAACGACAGAATCGGAAACACAGTCTCGCGAGGTATGTCTGATGAGCGGGACTTCTGCCACTCCCATAACTTTCGCAGGGAGATGGAATTGCAGAGCCTTCAATCGAATCTTGCAGCACAGCGGCACGTTCATCTTGCGATCAACGGTGGTCTTTGCTATTTTCATCGAGATAGACTGTCGCACAGTTTTACACGTGAATGTAAACCTTAAACACAAGCGCTGAATTCAAGAATAAAGAGGCAAAAAAGAAAGGTGATACATACAACACCAGGGATCCGCTGGCACCGACCCAGCTACTAATCCGGCGCTCGCCAGTTTCTCATTGGAGATCGGACGGGATCCCGAGTTTGTCTGGTGGCTGTGGTCGTATGTGCTAGTCGTACGAGGCAATTCAGTTTATAAATGGCAGGATATAAATGGCAGGGGACATCCGCCGTGCACGGGAATCGCACAAAGGTTCATCAGCGGGTGACCCTTGACTGCCGGGGTAGACCAAAAGAGTTACCCGCAGCGTCGGCGCCAGGGCAAGAGTCCACAGTCAAATGCTTGTCATTGTATAGTTCAATCGCAGTCCTCAGATTTGATTGAGAAAAATGTCCTCACGGATGAATAGCGTCAGAGCAGCCATTCCTTGCCGTCCGCCATGACGACTCCTCAAGACGGATCTAGCGCCAAGCAACGACTTGGAAAATTGATTTGATGCATACATTGCTTTGAGAACGACGCTCTCCTTTCGTCTAATGCGGTATCAACATTCTTCATGGCCCTTTTCGGAGCATCGAGTCCTATCTGCGGGTGAGGGCAACTTCTAGACCGAGCGGCTTCCGTAGAAACCCCTCCCTCGTCTGCATTTCTCCCTGTCTCAACGCCACAGCGTATCTCCTTGCCCACGTTGCTACAATCAGCTTCATCTCCAGCTCGGCAACGTTCCTCCCGACACAAGCCCTCGGCCCGTAACTAAACGGAATGAAAGCATTCTTCTGTCTTGGCGTCACATTCTCCCAGCGCTCGGGCCTGAACTCCTCTGCGTCTTGGCCCCAAGTCTCCTTGGAGTGATGGATTGTGTACGTTGGAACGCTAAGGACGGTACCGGGTGGAAAGTAGTGTCCAAGTATCGTCACGCCAGGTGAGCCGGGGGGGACTTGCCGGGGCAGCCCGATGCCAGAGGTGCAGTGATGCCGAAGCGTCTCATCTATGACCCAGCCGAGGTAGGTGAGGTCCCGAACCATGTCGAAAGTGGGAACGTCTACGCCATCCGGGATGGCATCATCGAGCTCGTCCTGCAGCCTTCTGAGCACTCGCGGCGCGCGCACGAGATAGTTCATGAGCGCGCACGAAGTGTTGGACGTGGTGTCACTTCCCGCAATCAGCTGGGTGAGCGCCTCGGCAGTCAACTCTTCCCTGCCCAGAGGTTCTCCCTTGTCGTCGCGGCCCTCCATGAGGCGGGCGAGGAGATCTTTGCGCTGCTCGTCGGGTGGGCTGTCCATCCTGTTCTTGACGCGCGCAATGGCTATACCCGCGAGATTTTGGACCGCACTGAGACCCTTGCTGAAGAACGGATCCGGCAGCCACCTTGCGTACGGCTTCAACTGCGGCAAGCAGCCCAGCGTCGCGCTAACCTCGCCGCGGCGGTTCATGATTTGGATTGCCGACGCGTAGATTGGCGGGCTTTCTGGGGATGGCCGTATCTCCGCCACGTCGGCGCCGTTGGCCAGCATGCCAAAGGGGGCGCCAATGGCAAGGTCGCCGATGATGTCGAAGGCGAGGTAGTTGAACCACGGGAGCACGTCCACCCTTGCCTCCCTTGCCCCGGCGTCGGTTCGGTGCTGGCTTTCGGCAATGAGCTGGTCGATGCGCTTGACGAAGAGTTGTATGCTCTCTTGTATGTACGGCTCAAATTGGGTGACTGCTTTGGTCGAGAATGTATGCGAGACGAGCTTGCGCTTTCGGGTGTGCTCCTGGCGGTCCCTGGTGTTGAAGATGCCGCGACGGATCGACACAAAGGCATCGTAAAAGTCTCTAAAAAGGAATGTAAGAGCCACGTTCTCAAGGTAGAAGAAGAGCGCCCGGTGAAGTGCAACACGTACGACTTTAGGAAGCCGTTGCCGTGCCCGTATATCACGGCGACGGCATCGACGTCTGCAACGCTGACGTGGTTTGGCTGAATGCGCAGCACTTTGCCGAGCCTGCTGTGCGCGTCATCGACGGTGCGATACCGCGACCCTCTTCGACACACAGACAGCAGCCAAAGGTTGGAGAACTGTGCTCCAAACGGAGCCGGTATGCCCCGGAGGTGCGCGTTGGTGACGAGGTACTCATGGACGTACGACGCGACGAGGGCGGCGAGGACAATGGGGATTGCCCACGGGGACAGTACGTTGTCCAGCAAAGCCATGAAGTCGCTCGCAACTTCTGCGCAGATCAGGACCGAGCGTATTGTTAGCTTGGAGGAGCCAGCAGAGTTCTAGCATAGGGCAACTTCTCATTCGTGGCTGTCAGTGTCCGGTGACTCCGGTTCATGTGGGCAGGGAAAAAACATTCGGGGCAGCGCCGGCTAAAAATACTCGGCTCCAGCACGATCGATAGGCGTCAAATCTACGAATGAGCTGAACCCGTTTGCCGATGACGCTTACCCCGCAAGGAGCCTGGCAATTTAGTCAATGGTTGCGGCGGCGTGAAGTGGTGTAAACAACGGACGTTGTTCACCTCTACCCAATGACGGCGCGGCGTGACGGCGCGGCGTGTCGGTGCCGGCTTACGGCCTCGCAACGGCAGTCAGGTCCGGCAATGCATGGCCGGCTACCCCGGAGTCTCCATGCGAGCAAGTCGAAATGCGGGGAAGGGCTCGGGTCTGGACTCTGGAAGTCGGCAGCCAGCCAGATTCGCGTCGCCAAGATGCCTTCGGAGCGGGCCCGAGAGCGGAAAATACATGCGGCACTTGGCAGCCCGGGAGCCTGCCGCGGGAACTCCGCGCCTTCGATTTCGGACGAGCTGAGGCTACATGCATGTACCGGCGATTGTTTGGACAGTGTGGCGAAATGCTCATCAGAGTCGGCGGCTACCTTTGGACTGTCTAGCACGCCGCTCAGGAGAAGAGCTTCAAGGTCACTTGAGACTGCGATTGCTTGTCAGTCGGCGTCGGCAAATGATGGCAAGTGGATCGCATTTAGATAAACAAGCCCACCATTTGGTCGAAGCTGTCCGGGCTGCTTTCAACGCCGTTGGCACCGGGCATCAACACCGTTCCGTGTCCAAAGCAGCGTCAATATCGCGGCCGCGCCGCAGTGACATAGCGGAGCGATTGGCATAGGTGCCACGCTCAAAACAACATAAGGGAAGGACTATCGAGAATCGCGAGCTGCTTAGAAGACTCGCCGTTCTTGAGAAAGTCCAAAGATTCATCATGTTCTTGTTCTGGCAACTGCCTTCTTTCACAAGGAAACCTAGCCACCGGGACAAAGAACGTTCTGTTACTTCCCTACAGCCCAGGGCACTCTCAATGCTTTGGTAGTCCTCTACGCACGATTGGAAGCGGACAGGAATCTGAGGTCCATCAATGCAAAAAGGGCGAGGTGGACAAGATGTTTTCCGAGTGCGACTGGAGGCCGTCGTCTTTTGAGGCCAGCAGTGAATCATTGTGCAGGGCATGGTCCCATATCGTGATTCACTGAACGTATGGGGTTGTGAAAAGATGGCTCGGGACTGGAGTTGGGCGGTTGGCAGAGATTCAGACCGAAGACAGATGTGCGCGTTGGCAATAGCTTGCCGTGACTGGCCACATACTGTCCGTCGTAGTGCAGTTCGGCGGAGAACATTAGACCAACACTACATTTCTTCCGCGACCCAACTCAGACCACAAATTCATTCCTTCAGTAGGCCCTCACACATCGAGCACGATAAGCCGGCAGGAGAAGTCAGGATTCCGCTATGCTGCCTCCTGCAGTACGGGCCTGGGCCGGCAACTCGCCGAGTCTCTTGCGCCTCCATGGCTCGAGTACTACCTGTCATTCCCGATGAGGTTACAGGTGCTATTTCTCAATCATGTCCCAGTCATGGCCTTTGTGCCTGCTATAGAACAATACTCGTACGAGATGATTGTACTTTCGTAACCACCAAGCCACCTACACGACCAGACTTTCCCTGAGCAGGTCGGTAATTTGCCTGATGCTCGTTTGCGACGTCGTCTGGCTGGCCATGACGTACAGGACATTTCCCAGGACCCTGGCGTGGACGTTCCACGGCCCTCCCGCGCCAGCCTCCCTGCCCTGGCCGAGAGCCTCGCGGAGCCCGATGGCCGCGTTGCTGCTGTAGCCTGCGCCCGCGGCATCCTTCAGGTGAATCGCCAGGACGCTGCCGAGCGCCCACGCGCCCGCCACGCGGGTCGTTTGCCGCGACAGTTCCTCGACGAACCCGCGCGGCCACGACGACCAAATCTCCCCGCTCCCAGCGCTGCTCTCTGCCGCGGGAGAAGCCGTCCAGCCCTGTGCCTTGGCCCACGCCCAGTCGCCGCGCCGCTCCATGGCTTGCATCTCGCGCACAGACTCCAGGGCCACCTGGCAGCCGACAGGGTGCGCCGTGTAGCTGTGGCCGTGGAGCAGGGCGTCAGTCTTGTCGTTGCTGCTGAAGACGTCAAAGATGTGCTCCGAGGCCAGCGTCGTGCACAGCGGCACCAGGCCGCCCGTGAGAAGCTTCGCGTGCACCGAGACGTCGGGGTGGACGCCGAGGAACGATGATGGCGTGAAACGGCCGAGGCGGTACAGGCCCGTGAAGACTTCGTCGAAGATGACGGGCAGGCCGCTCCAGTCCTCGGAGTCCTTGGGCGCACTCCCGGACGCGCTGAAGAGGTGCGGTGATTGACGTACGACGTTGACAAGTGTACGCTGGAACAAGGGGTCACTGTCACTGCCAGTTAGCGTCATTGTCGTCCAAACGCATCCTGAGGCCTGACGGCTCATCACTCACACAAGCTCCATGCCTCCGGCGCCCAGCACAATGGGCTCGAGGATGAGGGTGCCAAACTTGCGCCCCTGCTGCCGCAGCCGGGTCAGGGTATCCGTAATGTACGCTTCGTACTTGTGATGCTCTCCGCGCTGCTCTCTGGCTTCCACGTCGAAGATCTCGTCGAGTGATGCGTACCCGGCTCCGGGGCCGAGGTCCTCTGCTAACTGCTCGTTGACAGTGACGGACCACGTGCCGTCCGAGCACAAGACGGTCGGATAGTCGAACCAGTACCCTTTGCCCTCGTACCACTCAATCTTCTCGTTGTACGCACCGGGCTCCGCGCAGTCCATGGCACCCATCGTGTCGCCGTGGTACCCGCCCTTGAGGCCGAGAATGCCGAGCCCGTCGCCCGTGCCCCAGCCGTACCGTAGCCGCGCGGCGCGCAGGCCCATCTTGACGGCGGCCTCGATGCCAGTGCTGCCGTTGTCCGAGTAGAAGACGCGGCTCATGCGCGGGTTGCGCATCCCCTCGAGCAGCGTCTCCGCCAGCGCCATGGCCGGTTCGTGAACGGTGCCGGCGAACATGACGTGTCCGTAGCGGCCGGCAGCGTACGCTGCCGCGAGCGTGAGTTGCGGGTTGGAGTGGCCCAGGCCCTGCGTCCACCACGAAGCAGATCCATCAAAGGAGGACCGCAGGAGCGGCTCGTCGTCGGCGGCGTTCGGTGCGGGTGGCGCGAGGGTCTGGAAGTAGTCTCCGTGGGCGGAATCAATGGTCATGATATCCTTGGGGCCGATCAGGCTCTGCTGCGTGAAGGGATACCAGATGTGCTGGTGCGCCCTGGCAGCCAATGACTCGAGGGAAGCGACGCGCTCGCCATGGCGGCGGTCGAGATGCTCGAGGACCTCACCCGTGACCTCCTCGCAGTCCGTCCGACCATAGTACTGGGCCATGGCGTCGGCGTCGCGCTCCGCATCCTCGTTCCGCGTGGGCGGCTGGGCGAGGCTCGTGACGGCAACGCCGTGGTGCTTCTCAAAGTACTCGGCGAGGTAGGAAAAGTTCCGGTACGTCGCGTCGCGGAAGAGCAGCACCGACTCGACGTCGTAGCCGCGCAGCCGGAGCGACTCAAAGGCTGATATTGTTTGAGAGATGCCACCGAGGCGGGAGTCTCCGACGAGGACGACGGGGGTGCGCAACGGGATGTAGAGGTCCGCCTGCGTCGTCCCGGACGGGCCGGGCGAGTGGACGCCGCCGGCCGTCTCCAGGAACAGCCATCCCTTGCCCTGGGTGGCGCACTCGGCGGCAAAGTCGCGGCATTGGGCCAACACGGCATCATCCGAGGGAATCGGCTTCGGTGCTGGTCAGGCAAGGCGTGGGCATATTGTTGTGAGTGGTGGGGGGGCCAACTTACTCTTCCGGAGGCCTGGGCGGCAATATGAGGGCTCACCGGGATGTCGTACTGGATCAGCGTCTTGTGGTTGACGCCTGCTGCAAACCGATGGATGTGGCTTTGAAACGGGAAAAGGAGTAAGCGCAATACTCTGGAGATTTGAGACGTGGTTGCAAAAGAGATTCATCTGTGTTCTGGTCAACTACATGTTCCGACCATGTCATGTTAGCAGCCCAGCTTACACCGATCATCAGCCTCGTCCGCAGGCCCCGTCGACACGGGCTTCAGAAACGTCACGCGCTCGTCCTTCCAGAGCTTCTTGGCCGTGCGGCCGAGCAGCGTCGTGAAGACGGTCTTGCCCACGTCGGTGTTTGCGCCAAAGACCTGGTACGCGCGGAGCGAGCGCCATAGCAGCGATGCCAAGGGCGACTTCATGGCCAGGTGCCTCTCGACGCGCGACGGGTCCGCGCGGGGGTCAGGGTCTGGGATGGAGGCTCTGCCGGCGCGGATTGGGACGTGCGGCTGCGGTGTTATAGATCCAGCCGGCGGCACCTTGGATCGGACACACGACAGCGGGACGACGATGGATCCCACCTGGGCGAATCGGTTTGTTGGGTCCGATGTGTGCCATGGCGGGATTGGCGCTCTCGGCCCCCCAACCGAGGCTCTCAAGTCTCAACCAGGCCGCTGCTGAGCCGCGCGCCGCTGAGCCGACAGGACGGCCCAACGCGCTCCGGGCCAGGGACACCTCCGCTCTCAACGGCTCCCGTCCGCACGCCACTCGACACAGCGGACCAATGCCAGCGGGCCTGGCCAACGCGGGGTCCCTGCAGGAACAGCCTCTAATTAATAATTTAATTATCTGCCAGGTGCCGACCGCGCATCGCATCTGGGGTGGCACCGGCACATGCCACATTATCCAGCGGGCCAACTCGAGGCAGCTACCTCCAGGCGGCCCCGACGTCTCAAACCCGGGGACGATGCATCAATTGGCGACGTGGGCACCATGGCACACAAGGCAAACCGTCTAGACGACGTGTTCGCGTCCCTGCTCGCCCGCCGCGGCGAACAGGGCCGCCTCCGCCGCCTCACCCTCTCGGCCCCCGACCTGGTCGACTTCTCCTCCAACGGCTACCTCTCCTTTGCGACGAACCCCGACATCCGGACCGCCTACCTCGCGCGCCTGCAGGAGCCTTCGCGGCACGGCTTCTCCATCGGCTCGGGGGGCTCGCGACTGCTCGATGGCAACACGGCGGCGGCCGAGGCGCTCGAGGCCACCGTCGCCGCCTTCCACGGCGCACCCGCCGGCCTGCTCTTCAACTCGGGCTTCGAGGCGAACACGGGGCTCTTTGGCTGCGCGCCGCAGCCCGGCGACGTCGTGGTCTACGACGAGCTGATCCATGCGAGCGTCCACGACGGCATGCGGCTGGGCCGGGCGCCGACGAGGCCGTTTGCGCACAACCGCGTCCGTTGCGAGCCCGGGGCCAAGCCGTCCCGGGCCAACGAGAGCCTCGACGCCGTCCTGGCCGAGCTTACGCGGGGAGACGCCGGCGAGAGGTTCAGGACCGGCGCCGCCACCGTCTTCGTCGCCGTCGAGAGCGTGTACAGCATGGACGGCGACCTGGCGCCGCTGCGCGAGGTTGCCGACTGCGTCGACGCCCGGCTGCCTCGCGGCAACGGCTGCATCATCGTCGACGAGGCGCACTCGACGGGATGGCTCGGCGAGGGCGGGCGCGGCTTGGTCTGCCTTTTGGGCCTGGAGGACCGTGTCTGGGCGCGTGTGCACACGTTTGGCAAAGCAATGGGCTGCTCGGGAGGTGAGTCGTTGTCGTCGCACCCCCCTTTTCTACCGAGACATACGTGCTGCTTGGTGTTGTATGCTCACATCGTTGCGTCCACAGCCATCGTCCTCTGCTCGCCCACCACGCGCGCGTACCTCGTCAACTACGCCCGCAGCCTCATCTACACTACGGCCATGGGCTTCCCCCAGCTCGCCGGCATCCAGACGGCGTACGAGTACCTCGCCAGCGGGTCGGCGGCGCCGCACCTCGCGCACCTCGACGCCATCACGCGGGACGCGCACCGTCAGCTCGTCTCGCTCTGCGCCCGCCGCCGCCCGGCGTCGGGCGTCCTCCACATCAGCGCTGGCCGGCCCGAGTCGCCCATAGTCCCGCTGTTCACGGCTCGTGCGCGGAGCCTGGCGGCGCACTGCCAGCGGCGGGGCTTCATGGTGCGGCCCATTGTGGCACCGACGGTGCCCGTCGGCACGGACAGGGTCAGGTTGTGCTTGCATGCCGGGAACACGGTTGCAGAGGTTCAGGGCCTATGCAACGCGATGGAGGAATGGGTGCTAGCAGAGGCGCAGCGCGAGGGCGCGGGCGAGGTCGAGATGGCCGCAGACACGGACCAGGGGATGGGCGAGAGCGCCCAGGGGCAGTCTAGCAAATTATGAATACCTAGATGATGATGCATGCCGAGATGCTCAAGGCGTCCTAGAAATCTTGAATGGATTTTTTTCTTCCCTTTGCTTTTTTCTTCCCTTTGGCTATAACTCCTTTGGCTATGTCGTGCATCTAAACTACCGGCCGGCGGCGTCGACATCGCCGGCGCCCTGCACCGGCTTCTTGCCAAAGCTCTTCATGGGCGACAGCCCCCAGCGGCCAAACATTGCGCTGTCCTCGTCCCAGCCGTTGCAGTCCGTCGTCAGCATCTTCTCGCCGGTAAAGATGGCGTTGGCGCCGGCCATGAAGCACATGGCCTGCTTCTCCTCGGCCATGTTCTTGCGGCCGGCGGCGATGCGGATGATGGTGGCGGGCATGAGGACGCGGGCCGTGGCGATGGTGCGCAGCATGCTCGTAAAGGCGACGGGCGTCGTGTCGCCCAGCGGGGTCCCCTTGATGGGCACGAGGGCGTTGACGGGGAAGCTCTCCGGGTGCGAGGGCAGCGTGGAGACGGTGTGCAGCAGGCCGACGCGGTCCTCGGACGTCTCGCCGAGGCCGAGGATGCCGCCCGAGCAGACGTTGATGCCGGCGTCGCGCACGTGGCTCAGCGTCTTGAGGCGCTCGTCGTAGGTGCGCGTGGTGATGACGGACGGGTAGAACTCGCGGCTCGTGTCGACGTTGTGGTTGTAGGCCGTCAGGCCGGCCTCCTTGAGCTGGCGGGCCTGGGCGTCGTCGATCATGCCGAGCGTGACGCACGCCTCCATGCCGAGCTCGCGCACGCCCTTGATCATGTCGGTGATGTTCCTGAGGCTGTTCTTGCGGCCGCGCATGTCGCGCCACGCGGCGCCCATGCAGAAGCGCGTGCTGCCGTTGTCGCGGGCCTTGCGCGCCGCCTCGAGCACCGACTCGACCGTCTCGACGCGCTTGGCCTCGAGCCCGGTGCCCTTTTGGTGGCGCGTCGCCTGCGCGCAGTAGGAGCAGTCCTCGGTGCAGCCGCCCGTCTTGATGTTCATGAGCGTGCACAGCTGCACCTCGCCGGGGCTGTGGAAGCGGCGGTGGACGATGCTCTGGCGGGCGCTGCCGTCAGCGCGAGGCCGTCACCGTTCAGCTCTGGGGGTGGGGACTCACGGCTTGATGGGCCAGCTCGAGCAGCGGCTGGTAGTAGATGGCCGAGATCTCGCGCCGGGTCCAGTTCTGCCGCGGCGCCGTGGCGGCGACGGCATCGCGGAAGATCTGGCCAGCCTCGGCCTGCCTCGCGGCCGATTCAGGGGGGACCTCGCCGCGTGCCAGCTCGTGCTCGGCAGTGGGCGTGTCGACCAGCGTCGCGCCGTTGCGGCTCTGGATGTGGTCAAACGGGCTCAATGGCGAGCGTGCCGCCGTGGTTGTCGTTGTCCACGGTGCCTGGAAGGCGGCAGTTGTTGAGCGGCGCCCCGCGCTTCGCAGGGATGCCAGGCCGGCGACTGTGGGAGCCCTCATCTTACTGATTTCTGTACGGTGCAGCGCTCACTGCCTATCTGACGAGTTTAGGGAGGACAGTTTGGATTGATGAAGCAATTGCCATCCGACCGGTGCGTGGTGCCGAGGATCTGGCAGTATGTCCGCTCACCGTCGGCTCTTGGTGTCGACTCACTACCAATCGCCCACCTCAGTCTCACCAATAATTCAACAGCCGCTCTTATCTCGGAATGAGGGGGTGGCCCCGGCACGCCTCCACAGGGGCCCCGTCAATGGCAATGCAGCGTCCATGGGTGGACGGACAGCGGCTCGACGGCGGGGGGGTCCCACTCCTGCCGCCGCGGCCACGGTGCCCCTGAGCGAGTTCACCTTGCGGATATGGACGGTAAGGTATGGCTTGTGGCTGTGCGCGGTTTTTCGTAATGGGCTCAACAAACAAGGGCCCGTGGCTGGTCCGGCCCAGAGCTTGCACCTTCCCATTCGCTCTTTGGTACGCCTCTGCGCCGTGGCCTAGCGAACGAGCAGGACTCGCGCCCAGTCCAGCCAATCTTCTGCTGCCCAGGGCTGTCCGCTCACCCCCGCTTCTTGGTGGGTTGAAGCTCTTGTGTCGATCGCGAGAGCGACGATGGCTGGCCACAGTCTGGCCACAGTCTGGCGTGCTCGTTCGGGGCGCAGGAGTCTCTAGACTGCTGCGCATTGGGAAGATGGTTACCTGAATTCGTAACGGCGTACATTGACGTCTCATTTCCGAGGCACTGCCCATCAATTGCCACCGATTCAGCAACCCAAAAGTACTCAGCCCTGTAAGTTGTGGCACCCCAACCAGGAACGGAGGGGCAGTTGTACAGGCCATGCTCCAAAGGTGCAAGCAATGGTTAACTTCCCGTGATTCCATACCGCGGATGTGTTCTGAGAAGAGCATGACTTCACTGCATTGCAGTGGCCCGGTGGCGATGCGGCGCGTTGCGATGGAGCAAACCAACCCGGGCTTGAGCAATGACAAGAGCAATCAAGACCCTCGTTCCCATCCGTAAAGCCCACTTAAGCAGTTCATTGGGTCTGCGGCGGAAATAAGCCCCCAAAACATCGCGAATTATCGCAAACATGACCAACGCATTACATATCCATAGTCGCACATTCTTTGAGGAACAAATCTCCGTCAACAGAGTATGGCACGGCCCCGGCGGGCTCACATAATCGTCGCCACCACGGGCTTCGGAGCAGGCGGCGATGACAAACGACAGGACGAGCTCACACTCACGCACAGGAAGCCAGCGGTTCAGTCGGGTGATGGGTGAGGGAGGTCGCTGACATTGCACCTAAAACTTGCGTCATGGACTCGCGGCACGCTCGCCATGGCACCGGCACTTGCGGGGCAGCCAATAGGGTGTGATGGCCGCCTGGGATTCATTATTAATACCAGGCCTCCAGTATAACTGCGACCCGACTCATGAGGAAATATCCCAAATTGGTACACGGACCGGACATTCATGAAGGTGTGACGCTCTTGGCCTTGAGAACACACCTTTTCACAACCTGAAGTGTACGACGACTGACGAGACACGTAAACCATGGGGAGACCTGGAGCACAAGGGTCCGAGTGAGCCTCTCATCAAACACCCCCGACATCGCTCACTGACCAAATCTCGACTTCAGTCTTGCCGATCTGGCTGGCCAACTCCTCAAGAATGGGCCGCGCAAGGTGCATCCCACCTCGCGCCGCGTGCGCGTCGTTCACCACCACACCACCATTGTCGACACGACCCGCGCAGTCCACGTCTGGGAGCACGATGGCTACCCGCAGTTCTACGTCCCCGCCGACGCGCTCCAGGGCTGCAGCCTGAGTGATGTTCAAAAGGTCCCAAGCGAGGGCGCGGCCCGCGCCGCCGTCGTGCGACTCACCATCCCCGCTCGGGACGGCCTTGAGGAGAGCCAGACGGAGCGGGTGCTGCGCTTCACCGACGATGTCAGCCTCGGCGCGCTGGCGGGCTTGGTGAGGCTAGAATTTGGAGCCATGGGTAAGAAGCGCCGTCGCGGCCATCTGGTCACACACGCTCTAGCTTTCGCTAATTCAGGCATCGCAGATCAATGGCTCGAGGAAGACACGCCCATATACGTCCACCCCAAGGACCCCTTCAAGCGCGTCGACATCCTGCCCTCTTCGCGCTCAGTCGAGGTGAGAGTGGCCGGCAAGACGGTCGCAAAGGCGTCCTCCTCCATGCACCTGCTCGAGACCGGCCTCCCAACCCGCTACTACATCTCCCCTGGCGCCGTCGACCCGTCCGTCCTGCGCGACAGCGACCTCGTGACCAGGTGCCCATACAAAGGCGACGCCCAGTACTACCACGTCGACGTCGACGGTCAGGAGTTCAAGGACCTCGTCTGGTACTACCGGCTGCCCACGCACGAGAGCGCGGCCGTCGCGGGCCAGCTGTGCTTTTACAACGAAAAGGTGGACATCATTCTGGATGGGAAGCCGCAGGAGAAGCCGAAGACGCCATTTTCTTGAACTATGGCTTGTTCTGAGAATGACCCCTCAATGAGGCATGAGCGGAGATGAGGCTCGAGGCTCGAACGTTGAGGACAGTGAGGACTCAATCCGGTATCTCAGTTGTAGAAGAAACGCTCCGAGTATTCACGGTCGATCGGAATCTGGGTTCGTCGAGTTGTACACTTAGCTGCGGGACTACCCTGGACCGTGATCCGGCCTCGCATTATTATACGGTGGCCAGTAAGCTCTTGGCATTTGCTTGCGACTCATTCGAGACTTCCATTTGGCTTTTGCTTGTCACAATGATAAGGTGTTCCATCCTCATGTCTCTGGCTCGAGTAATCGTTGTTGCTTTGAGCCTGCTTGCGTTGATGCCGATGGCAGCTCTTCGTCCTCGCCTAACCACGGGGCAACGTCGGGGATCCTTCTGTTACAAGGCACAAGCCAAGGTAGCTGCTCCAAGGCTGTTCCAAAATCCGCAACGTCACCAACTGGCTTCACGGGATAGAGCGCCGAGGCAGCCTGGAGCGTATCCTTGCTGGAGAATCGGAGGTCGTCTGCGCAAATCTCATATTGAAATGAGCGTCCATTACCAGCCTGAAAATGATTCCAAAATGGCGCAACCCGACTGTGGTTGTCGGGAAGGGGGACGGCCGAGCCCACATACTACCTTGCAGGTTGCAGCGATACGACATCAGCGAGACATTGCGATAGCTCATCCATGGATCGGAGCAAGAAGCGCGGCGAGTTTATTGCTGGCCAGTCTCACGGATAGAGGTGGCGATTATTGAGTTTGCGTCACGAAACACCTACTTGAAGCCTTGCCGCGCAGGAGTCTCGTGCGGCTGCGTCTCGCCCGTGGCAAGTAGTATCAGAGGGCACGAGCGACGTGCGAGCTCGACGCTGCTGCCGCGCTTGGCCAGCTAAGACAGCGAGATCTCGATACCCCGAGCCGCACGCGTGTGCGAGTCCGTCTTGCCCAGATATGCAGTCCGCACGTAGGGACCCGTGCGAGCTCCTGTAAGTAAAATGCTCCATCCCGATGGGTCCAGCGTCCTGGGTTGAAAACCTGACTCAAGTACACCTCAAAGGTCGTCTTCACATGGCTTGGCTGCTTGTTGATATGGACAGGCGAAGCGCGTCAGTTCGGAAAGCGGCCGTTGGCGGCATGCAGGCTGCCGATGTCGAGTACCCGTCAATGGGTGCTCGGGCACCAGGCACGTACGAGTTGGCCTAATATCGAACCAGCCGGCGCCTTTGAGGTTGGGCGTGGCTTGACCAGGCGTCGCGGGGATGCGAACGCTCCTTGCTTTGTCCGGCGGCGGCGCAAGCCACTTTATCCTAATAAGCTGGGCCCTTTGATCGGCTTGCTACCCACCGGGAGCTCGACGCACCGCCGCCCGACGGACGACATGCGTGCGTGCTGTTGGGTCGAGGTCGTGGGCTCCGGTCGGCGTGCCGGGTAGGTGCCGATGGGGCCGCGATACGAGATCGGACGAGATGGTGCCTTGGCGGGAGCCCTACGGATGCGTGAGGAGAGGATTGCTATGGAGTTTTATGACGATTTCGATACGGTTGCGGACCCTGGCCAGGCGGACCATCCGGCGCGAAGGTCGCGAGCAGCCCGAGTGCGACGTGACGGCGGCAGGAATTTTCTTCCTCTCTTGGCATCGACACCCGGCTGCTGCACAAAGGCCGGTTCTGATAGTCAACGTTTCCATGTGAAGTTCATGGATGCAGGCTCTACTTGCTGGCTGCAGGCATCATCGGCACCATGGCAGCGTCTGTGCTGTCGGGTGCTCGCGCCAGAAACGCACCTGGCGCGGGCGAAGGGCGTCAAGCTGCTGAATATCAGGTTTACGTTGAATGTCGATCAATTGCCAGCTCTCTCAACAAATCTTGATGGTTTCGAGCCATTGCCAAGGCAGGTAGGTACTGGCGAAGCTCGAGCCTGCCAAGCCTGTGCTAGCTGACCTCCTCGCTGGTGGCATCGGGCAGGTGCGGCGCGGCCTCGGGTCGTTTGCTAGCACCTGCCACCCCTCCACGACCGTACACGGGTGTGCGCCAGACCCTGCCGATGGACTCCAGAGGCGCCAGGGGCCGAGGGCGCTAGAGCCCCCGCCAACGCCAGAACCGTCGGCGGCTCAACCGGCAGCAGCCCACCTGGGCATCTCCATCTACAACCATCCAGCCACGCGCGAGCCGCATCCTGGTCCATCCGGTCTGCAGGCCATGGAAATCTCTAGCGGCCTCGCCGGGGGCCTACCGAGCTTCCAGAATAGTACTCGTACTCGTACGGGTACGAGGACGTGCCGCCAAACCCCGGCGGGCCCAGCTTGGTCCGAACCAGCCTTGGAACGTCCCGGCCAACACCCATGGCAAAGGACCATGCCATGGGCTTGGGTGGTGGCCATCATGACACCCACCTGCTGCTGCATGCGTGGACCACTCCCCTCATATAGTACGAGCACCGGTCTCCCCTCGCCTTCCCTCGCCACCGACTGCGACGACAGCTTCACTCGTTTGCTCTCGCTTCGCCATCGCCATCATGAAGACCGTGGGCGCGCTGCTCGTGTCGGGCCTCCTGGGCCTGGCCAGCGCCCTGGCCTCGACCGACACCATCACCTGGGGAGGCGACAATACCCGGGCCGGCTACCAGACGTGAGTGACCCGGAAACGCCATGGGCATCGATGCTGACCGCTGACCGTGCCTGGGCAGAAACCATAACATGGACCCGGCCGTTGTGGGAAGCGATCAGTTTGGTCAACTGTTCAAGACTGCCCTGCCCGGCGTCTACAACGGCGCCGCCGAGCAGATCTTCTCCCAGCCTCTCGTTTACACCCCCAGTGGTGGTGCGCAGCAATTTGTCTACTTCGCCACGACGCAAAACAACGTTTACAAGCTCAACGCCAAGACGGGCCAGATCGTCGCCTCCCGAAACTTGCACGTTCCCTTCCTCACGGCCGATTTGAGTGGCTGCGTGGACATCAACCCAACCATCGGCGTCACTGCCACCGGCGTCATCGACCCGGCCACCGACACCCTCTACTTGACCGCCAAGACGTACGTCGATCAGGCTTTCGGCAACGGGCCTCAGGGACGACCTGCTGGACGCTACTACGTCCATGCCCTCGACGTCGACGATCTCTCCGAGCGCCCCAACTTCCCCGTCGACCTCGAGGGCACGGTCGCACGCAACAGCCCCGTCCGCGTCTTCGGCGGCGGCATCCACCACCAACGACCTGCTCTGCTGCACACTGGCCAGTACATCTATGCTGGCTTCGCCTCCCACTGTGTGCAGTACGACTTCACAGGCTGGATCATTGGCTGGGACAAGACCACCGGCAAGATTGTTGAGCGATGGGCAACTGAAGGTGATGGCGTGCCCGCCAATATCAAGGGCGGTGGCATCTGGATGTCCGGCGGCGGGCTTGCCTCGGACGATGCCGGCTCCATCTTTCTGGCCACGGGCAACGGCTACGCCTCGCAGCTGAGCAATGTCCCCGTCAAGGGTTTCAACCCCCCAACGTCCCTGGAGGAGGCCGCGCTGCACATGACCATCAACGCCGACGGCAGCCTCAGCCTGGTCGACTTCTTCATGCCGTGGGAGAAGCAGGCCCTCGACGGCGCCGACAAGGACCTGGGAACCAGCCCCCTCGAGATTCTGCCCAGCCAATTCGCTTGCGGCGAATACAAGCGCATTGGTGTCGTCACCGGCAAGAGTGGCAAGACGTATTTTTTGAACCTTGACAATCTGGGCGGCTACCGAAATCGCGGCGGAAACGACGACGACGTGATTCAGGTGTATCCTCACCCCAACTCGGTTTATGCGGGCGCTGGTGTTTATCCACTGGAGGGAGGATACATCTACATCAACGTCATCCAGTACCCGACCCAAGTCTTCAAATTTGACTGCAACAACGGGGTTCCATCTTTCAGCCCGGCAGGCAAGTCGCCCGCCAACAACGCTTACATTCTCGGCGTCAGCCACGGAACGACCACCTCACTCAACGGCCAGGAAGGCACGGGTCTTCTGTGGGTCACTGACGTTCAGGGGCTCAACCTCAAAATCTACAATGCGGTGCCAAAGGATGGCCTCCTCGTCATGATCAACTCGTTCAACATCCCGGGAACCACAAAGTTTACTCGACCCGTCTTTGGCGACGGCATCGTGTATGTCGGCACCACGCAGGGATTCGTATATGGCTTTGGCTCGCCCGTGAACGCGCCACTGAACTGCACGTCGCCCACCGACTTTGGAAACGTGAACATCAAGAATAGCAGCAGCACCAAGCCTGTGAGATGCCTCGCCAATGTTGCTCTCACCGTCACTGGCGTGGCGCTGGATAGTAGCAAGGACTTTACGATGGCGGACACGCCTCAGCTTCCTCTCCAACTCGCCCAAGGCCAGTCGTTCACCATGAGCGCCAAGTTCAACCCCACGAGCGTCGGCTTCCTCTCGGACGACATTCTTGTCAACACGACCAACAACGTCCCTGGATACAGCATCAGCAGCCATGCCAGGCTCACCGGCACCGGGCAAAGCACGGATCCACTCCTTGGTCTGAGTCCGAACACCATCACTTTTGCGGGCGTGGTCACCGGCCAAGACCCTCGCGGCTTGTCAGAGAACTTGATTGTTTCCAATAGGGGCAACGCGCCGATGACTGTCAAATCCGTCTTGTACTCGGCCGACGGCTCAACTGGCCCGTTTCAAACTTGGAGCGGGAAGGGCGATCTTGTGGTCGGAAAGTTCACACTTCAAAAGATCCCTACTATCGTCGCGGCTAATGCAGGCGCCACTGTCACTGTTCTATTCGACTCCTCTAGCAGCGGAAGCTTTGCTGGCTTCGTCAAGTTCGTCACAGACGGCGGCGGCAGTACAGTTTCGATTGCGGGCTCCTCCGGACCTGCACCTGTGGCCCTTTTGGAATTCCAGACGCCCGACGGCCAAAGCTGGGTCAAGTATCAACCCGGTACCCCTTTCACGTTCGGCAGTGTGACAGAGAACACCTCCAACTCTCTCAAGTTCCGTGTCACCAACGCCGCCCCGGCCGGTGGTGTCAAGCTATCCTTGACGGTATCGAAGCCTCCTTTCGGCGTGGACAGTATTGTGAGAGCCGCCAATCAGGTTGACCTGGCCGAGGGCTCGTCCTTTGCTCCGGGCGAGGGCGCCACCGCCGTCCTCACCTGCACGGCGCCCAAGACCCAGTGGAACACTAAGCCTTACAACGGAACTGCGCAGTGGACCATGAACACCAACGATCCCAGTGCTGGCAAGCAATTCATCCAGTTCTTCTGCAACGCGGTGGCCGAGCAAGCGCCCCCACTGTTTCCCAACCGCCAGGGCCAGTATCGCTACGCTGGCTGCTTCAAAGATAACACCCCCGGTCGCCAACTGCCCAAGCAAATTCTGGCCTCTGACACGCTCACAAATGCCCAGTGCATCGCGGCCTGCGCGCAAGGCGGCTACATATTTTGCGGCACGCAATACCATCGCGAGTGCTGGGCCGGCAACGCGATTCCGTTGCAAAAGGTAGACGACGCCAACTGCAACTTTTACTGCGCGGGAGCCATCAACCAGGTTTGCGGCGGCAACGGCGCAGCCGGTCAAAACGGTGGCACGTTCATGTCTTTGTTCGCCGACTCGCTTCAGTGGAATGGTAACTCCACCAAGCCCCCGGTCGGCGGGCCATTCGTGAATCCAGGTGTGTCAGGCTATAACAGCATTGGATGCTATACCGAATCCGCCAATGGTCGAGCGCTCCCCAACGGTCTGGCAACGGACAAGAAGACGGTGGCCACCTGCGTCAATGCATGCAAGGGCAAGGCGTACTCTTACGCAGGCGTGGAGTACGGAGGAGAGGTAAGTTTTCACGCCTCTTGTACACTCTCATTCTGAGGAAGCTTGCTCAGATCCGACAGTGTTGGTGCGGTGATTCGGTCAGCGTCGGCTCAGTGTCTGCCCCTATTGCGGACTGCAGCATGACTTGCAACGGTGAGTGTCTCCATGAAAAGGAATAGAAGAGTTGAATTGACGCATAATAGACAATTCCACGGAGTTTTGTGGTGGGCCTTCGAGACTCAACGTTTATCAGCTGGGTCAGACCTCGAGCTCCTCGTCCACAACGTCTTCTACTACGTCGTCCAGCACCGATTTGAACTCGGGAACCTCATCAACCGGAACCAGCTCAACGACCAGTAGTGCACCCATATCGCAGACCACAACCAGCAGCAGCGTCACCTCTGTCACGCCGTCGGCTACACCCACGCCGACCGGACCCGCGATCAAGAACACAGTTGGCAAGTATAAGTTCCAGGGTTGCTGGACTGAGGCTACCAACGGCCGTGCGTTGAATAGTAAAACGTTTGCCGATGACTTGATGACGCTCGAGTTGTGCGCCACGTTCTGCGACGCCTTTGCGTATTTTGGCGTCGAGTACGGAAGGGAGTGCTACTGCGGCAACGCCCTAAAGGCAGGCAGCGTCAAGGCCGACAATCAGAAGGACTGCTCCTTGAACTGCCCCGGCGATGCACTCGAGTACTGTGGCGCTGGCGTGAGGCTGCAGCTGTACATGCTGGGCGACACAACGACAGATGATACGAGCACAACGGTCCTGACGCCGACCACTTCGAGCACGTCGAGCACGTCGAGCACGTCGAGCGGCCAAGTGCAGGACACTTTATCATTGCCGCCCAGTTACACATCCACGCCGACTACTACGCTCGCATCAACGACAACGTCTACGATGACTCTAGCTTCTACGACAGCGTCGACTTCCGCATCCACTGATCCCCTTGGCTCGACATCCTCCACTTCCACAGACGCAACGACGACCTCTTCGACTCAGTCAACGACGACACCTACGACTGTACAGCCCTCGACGACAACAACGACGACGCTATCCGCATCCGCGACCCCTACCGGCCCAATCGTCTGGCCCGGTAACGCCAACTTCACCTTTTACTCGTGCATGTCGGAGCCTTCGTCTGGTCGTCTGCTGGACTCGCAGGTCCTCAATGATGGCAAGCTCATGACCGTCGACCTTTGCCTGCAAAAATGCTACAATTACCAATGGGCCGGTGTCGAGTACGGCCGCGAGTGTTGGTGCGGCAACAAGCTCAACCTGGCAGGCAACAAGGCCACGACGCCTGGCAAGAACGTGACGAAGACGGAGTGCAGCATATTGTGCCCGGGAGACAGGCATGTCTATTGCGGCGCCGGCGTGAGGCTCAGCTTGTACTCGAACAATGCTACGATGACGAATTAAAGACAGGCCACCTGGGGCATGCGTATGAACTAGAATGAGAGAATCTGCTTGGACCTCTAGTGTTTTTACCTGTATATCATAGGCGCCTTGAGGTACCATTTTGACTGGATATAGAATGGCAAGGCAAGGCACGGTACCAGCTGCGCCAGCATAGTACACGGTTTCTCTAGAGTTACGGCATTAAGGGGTTTGAAGATGAGCGAAAGAATTTACTCTCTTGTAAGGGGCAAAATGAGATCTATATAGTGGAACGATATCTAAACAATTTTCTCCCGTTCCAAATTCGGTCAGAGCAATTGCAAAAGCTACGCATTCCGCACCATAAAAGCCAATCCTGGAAGGGTATCGAACTCCGGACTCCTTTGACCAGCCCCCGTTGCTACATCGCTACAAGCGAGATCCGCCTAATTCGACGGACTGGGACAGACGCGGCGCGGGTCCGTACCGGGTCGCAATGCGCCGCACGAAACCCGCATGGCTGGACGAGGCATCGCCTTGATCCCTTAGGCCGAGAATCCGCATCACTGACTTGGCCTTGTGCTTGATGCTCTGCTCGGCCAGCTCGCCAAGGGCGTCATGCATCTCTTCGGCGAAGCCGGGAGCATAGAACTCTGCGCCGCAGCGGATCTCTTGGTGAGCGATGGGAACAGGGATGCGGCGTACGGCTCCGTGGACGTCGTCGAGGTGCAGCCCCGAAAAGACGGACCAGGTCGTGGGCCGGATGGTGACGCCGCCGTCGGCGTTGGCGACAGCGGCGGCGTAGTCTGGCAGCTCGGCAGTGGAAGAAGGCGACCGGACGGAGTAGCCAGGGGGCGGGCGGGCGTCGATCTCGGCGATGCGCGCGGCGGGGACGGCGGCGCGGGCCTCGAATGGGTCGTCGAGGGTGGCCAGCCGGGCGGCGAGGGCAATGTCGGACTGAAGCATGTCCATGATGGACTCTTGGGCCTGCGCGCGGTGGCGCATGGCTTCGGCCTCGTCGCTGCTAAACGCCCGTCAGTCAGTTGGCGAGCTCCCACACAAACAGAGTAGAGCGGGACTTACACCTGTAGAATGCTCAGCAGTTTGGTCATGATAAAGTCGAGCATGCCGATGCGGTTGGCGTCCTTGGCCAGCGGGCGCGCGAAGCGATGGCACATGTCGGCCGGCGGCACGTCGAGCGCGTGTGCCTCGCGAACCAGCTCCTCGACGTGGCCCTCGAGCTCGGCAACGGTCATGACGCACGCCGTGAGCACCGCGACGAGCACGTCGACGTCGACGAGGGCGGCGCGCGACGGCAGCTCCAGCGTGCCGAGCTCGACGCGCCGCAGGTACTTGTGCAGCAGCTGCGCCGTGAGCTTGAAGTAGGACAGCTCGCTGCCGAGGGCGCTCAGGGGCGCCGTCTTGCTGCCGGGCAGGACGTCGAGCTCGGCCACGTCGCAATGCGTGCGGCAAGCGGCGGCGACGAGGCCGACGACGGAGGCGTGCACCGAGAGCGGATCCGCGTCGCCGGCCCTGGTGGGGATGGTCAGCGGGCCGGAGTGGGACCCCCCGGTAGCGGCGTTGCCGTCGTCTTGGCAGTTGCCGTTGTCGTCTGGCCTCTGGACATTATCGCCGTCCGAGCTGCGCTGGACGTACATGTTGTGGTAGCGTTGCGCCGCGGTGCTCTTCCTGGATCCGAGAAGCAGCGTCGGGAGCGAGGTGTAAGGCGGAGGTGACTGCGGCGCAGAAGACGGGTTGCGTGACGCGATGCCGGCATCCTTCTTGCGAAAGCCCCGCATGGAGCGCATTGCAGCTGCCTGCAACAAGCAGCCCTTCTGATCCTTGCGCTTCCAATGCAGTTGGTCCACGGGACGGGAGGTGAGGAGTGGTGGTGGTGGTGCAGGTCAGTCGGGCGCGTAGAGTACCCTTGGTAAGGCTACGCCGCTGTACGTTTATAGCAGAGCTGGCGGGAATGGAAGCAAGAGAGCCCGAGCAAAGTAAACAAGCCAAGCGAGTCAATAGCAAGCAGTTTCTGTCTTGCCGAACCACCATGCTGCGCAGCATACACATAATACTTATACAGCAGACCCCCGTGCCGGGGCAGCGTCACTGCCGCGCACCACCCCTACGACGGGAAGACGCAAGTCTGCGACGTACGAGTAAGCCTTCGTCACCAGCGGCACCGAGAACCCTGCGCCGCCTAGAAGTCGACGAGCCGGGGGTCAGTTGATGTGTACACTCCGGGGCCCCCTGGTTGCGGCGTCCCTGGCCCCACGCGCCCAGCCCTGCGGGGGATCTTTTCCTGCAGCAGTTGGCGACTTGAACTCTGAGGCGCGTCGGTTTTCGTACCTACGACGCACCGTCGGCGGGTGTGACTCAGGCCTTGGTATGAGCCAGCGCGGCTGCGCGGAGAGCCCCGTTTCGGAAGCCGGCGTGACGGTGACGCCGAGGCGGACCAGCAATTGAGGCTTTCATGTTGTTGGCTTGCTTCTTCGTTGGTAGCTGGCTGGGGCACGTTGGCACCCGTCACTCGTGACGTGTGCGCAAATCACCGGGGGAGCTTGAGCCTGTTGGAGTCGCGCATGTGCAGACGGGTAGGCCGAAGACGCCCGACTGTTGACCTTGGTCGCCTCGCTTGATGTCCCGTCCTAGCTCGATTGAGTGAGCGCGGACCGCGCCATGACGACGACTGGCTGGAGCCAATGGCATCCAACGCCAGCAGTTTGGCACGCTGGGGAACGCATGTAAGCCGCCACGGCCGGTTGTCGGACTCTGGCTAGCATACCCGAAGGACGACAAACTTTCTCGTTGAACCACGATGAAATCTGCCTGCACGTACACATCATTTCATGTTGCTTACGACAGCTCTCATCAGTGTAGGCGTTTCTACGACGGGGCCCAGAAGCAATGCCTGGGAGAATACATGTATCGAGGGTACTCCGGATGTCATGGTCCTTCACCTTCTTAATGATGGCTCGCATTCTCCTAATCTAAAGTCTAGAGTGACACTCCAACAAAGCGTCGCGGACACATCATATACCTCAACTGTAGCTTCTCTCAACGACCCGTCGGGTCTCTCATGTGGACATGTTCCATTTCGACGTCGCGACGAATCCGCAAGCATGTTGAAATACTCTCATGGGACGCTACCAAAGTCTCGGACCACAATTCTTAGTCGAGGCCCGCGTAGGCAAGGACGAGAGTGCCTGCAATGCTTCCCAGGACAGATGCAAGATTCCTGCCAGCACCGCTCACGGTCTGGGCCGAAGAGGTCGGGGCGTTCGTGGTAGTGGCAGTCGTAGTCGCGGCGGTTGTACCAATCGAGCCGTTCTTGGCCGTAGCGGTAGTCGTGGCGCTGGCGACGGGGCCCTGGGCCTTGGCTTTGGACACGCGCTCGTCAAAGTCGTGAGCAGACATTGGGATTTTCGCAATGCAGGTGGGCGTCGCCGTCGCGGCGTCGAGGCTAGTCGGCCCCTGGCAGATTGGCCCGCCCTCGCAATTCTCAATCTTGAGCTCTCCGCCCACGCAGCAAACTCCACCGACGTGCGCCTCATCTCCTTTGTTGGACTGCACGACTCCAGGGCATTTCCTGTCGCTCGGCCAGGTGGCATCGGCGGCCACAGTCGAGGCTGCCACCGAGAGAGAGAGCGCAAAGATCTTTGAGAGATGCATGGTTGGCCGGTAGTAGTTGGAAGAAGTGGCCTGCGTTGTCGTGTGAATAGGAATAGGAACAGGTACAGAGAGCTGGCGTATTCAAGCTTGAAGTGTAGGTGCTGAGTCTTGAAGATGAGCGTGAAGATACCTGTGAACATTCATTCCCTCTCAGTGGTTTATATAGAAGGACATGGAAGAAAGTGCCGTTGCTATTTGAGGCATCACTAAGAGTAAGCTCTTGGAGCCCCGTCATGACGCTCGACAAACCTTCTTGAAGTGGATCTTCTGCTTATTCTGGTCCGCCAGCGATCCTATCCACTCTCTGTTATACCTTCGCAGTGATAGCTTCACTTCTCCATGTGGGGCTCGTGGGTCAAAGAGTCAAAGACGGCGTCCTCATCGGCTCTGATTGCCTCCGTGTAGCTCAGAACTGTGTAATTGACCTTGAAGTTATTCTCCATGTTCACCTTGAGCTGCTCTAAGCCACATAGCCAGACTACGAGTAGAAAAACGTTTGAGCGCCAAACCCAGAGGGGAATATTGAGCAAGTTTCAGCCTCACTTCCCACGTGATACCTAAAGCTGTCTGGAGAGCCCCAAATAGAATGATCATGGCTCACCATCGGACGTTCACCGATTCGCATTATGGACTCGAAGCTCAAGTGTAGCTGAGCTTCGGATGCAGGGTATAGAGCGGGCTTGCGTCGCGCTCTTCTAGATATGAATAGACACATGGTACAAAGCCACGGCGATGGCCGAGGGAAACGCCACCACGTGAGCAGTAATGACATGAAATGTCGGGCTGAATCGGACCTTCTAGTATCCATAGGGATGTTCGAGAACACTTCCATGTTCCACAAGCGGAGCCGTCGCGGGTGAACGGGCCTGGGTTTAAACTTAAGCATGAACCATTCCTTGGCAACCCGCCGCGGGACGGGATTACTGGACTCGGATTAAATTCTTTCTCCCGTTCCGGAGATGCCCTGATGTCAGTCTCGAGCTTCGAAAAAGCATGGCGCAAACCTCATTGTCTGATGCGTCCGCTCACTGCATTGCGGGCGAAATGATGCTATCTTGGTCACTGGGAAACCTCCAACGCCAACGTCGAACCAGAACGTGTGTACCTGTACGAGTACGTATGAGGCCCATAATATCTCTTGACGCTTTTTCGGGCGTGCTGATCGGAGTTGGGCCTCGTTGCTCGTGTTTGTCGGCTTGAATATGTAATCGACGGAACGGTCCAGCCATCGAAAGACAAGGTGTTTCCTTCAACAACAAAGCCTACCTGTCTTGTTAAAATTCCATTGTCAAGAATTCAAAAGTCCCCCTTTTTCCATCATGGCAGTAAACTCAGTCCCTCTTTGCCTGCCTTGCCCTGCGTGGTGATGGTGTATTCATGAATGTTCAGCAAAGCACCCCCGTGTGAAGCTGAATCCAACAAGCAACGTGGATTATTAACACCAAAAATCGCACACCATGCTGTATTTGGACCCTTGTGGTCTGACTACAATTACCATTACGGATAGGCGTCAGAGTGACTGAGCTGCACTTCAAAAACGACGTTTTCAACGCGCAGACGGTGCATGTGTCCGTCATACATGTACTACGAGCGTCTCTCTGGCAATGGCAATGACTTGCTGATCTATTACTTTCAAAGGACGAACATGGGGTCATTGTGCGAACTAAGCTTGTCTGACGAATGACATCCAGCACCCGGAAGCCCAAGAAGCATTGTGCGCATCTTAGCCAGCCAAGCGACTCAACGGACCAGCCGACGCCAGCAATGACCAGATGAATCGGAGTATCCTGCTCTGTCATACCCCACGCTTTGATCTGCGGGCTAAGCTGTACCAGGGTGGAAAGTCTCATGCACAATAAGCTGAAAAGAGATTGCGATGCGTCACTGACAAGGCGATGCGCATCGTTGGTCCCGGTGACTCACTAGACCGCGCCATGCGGAGGGAGCAGTTGAATGCCACGTGCGGCTCTAGACATCAACTCGCCAGGGCCCTCATTCGCCAATTGAAGCGAGGGTAAACAGTCGTCGCAGCGCAGACTCACATGTTTCGGAAATAGTCGGTATTGGCGGCGCATTCGCGGACGGAGTTGGCGGTTCATCGCTCGAGACTGCACAGTGGCCTGGCTGCGTATGAGGTTCAAGCATGGTCAGCGACGACGACGCCCAACTGTTGCCGGCAAGTGGTCGGTTGGAAAAGGCAGCTCTGCAAGGTCTACAGCACAGCGCGTGATGCGGCGCATTTGAGTGCGCAAAACGTTCCATGTATGCATGCTTGCTTCTGCTTTGTCTGTCGGCCGCTTCTCAGGTGCAAAGCAGTCCGAAGATGTCCCCTCGCGGGATATCGGTGCGGGCTTTCAACCACGCCTTGTATGATGATGCTACGTGACAAGGGTATTTTATGTCAAATTTGTTGGTCCAGCATGACATTTGACAGGCCCTATGGATCTAGAAATTATACCAGACAGACTGCAGCGCGCGCTCTGCCTCGGACCCCATGAACCTTCTCTCATCGACGAGCCACTTACGCAGCTGCTTAGCTTTCTTTTCGTCCATCATGTCATCCAAGTTTCTCAGGACCATCTCCGTCAGCTCGGGTGGCAGCCGCGAAATCGACCGAAAGGTTTCCTTGTCCAGCCCCCAATGACTCTGCTGCGGCGGATGTTGGCCGTCGATAGGATTGGTATCTTAGGGTCAACGAGGAACAGGGCCAGCATCTTGCAGTGGCCCGGCTCAGACTTGTTCGCTAGCTCGAACGGCTCGACACGGTGCTGGAACAGGCTCGGGATGAAGATGGCGCGGCCCTCTTGCATGAGCAATGACCCGACATCCTGCAGCGTGCATGGTTCCGGGTCTTGCGGTGGGACTGCAAAGGTGCGCGCGAAGCTGCGCCAGTCTTCTACATCATATTCAATCTCGAAGCGATCCTCGGCGCCGCCCGCAGTGTGGAGTGCGACGCGTGAGTCGGTGATGTTGTGTGATGAGTAGCAGAAGAGAGCGGTGGCGCAGATATGCTCGTTGAGGGGGTCTTCAGGGCTGAGGTGAACGCTGGTGAGCTTGACGATGACCTGGATGTGGGGAGCCTGCTGGAAGAACCCAGTTGTCTTGATGTCGGAGAGTTTCACACGGAACATGCGATGCTCGTCATCATCGTTGGGATCGGCGTCATGGTTGCGAGGAACGTATGCATCCGGCAAGACTAGCGGATGCGTTTTGTCAAACCACACTTCGTCCAAGGACGCCCGTGCAGAATTGTCGTAAACATAGCTCGACCCCTCATGCTCGGTTCGAGTCGCCCACGCCTCGTCGAAGCGCCTGTTCAGCGGGTCGCATGTGAATGCGCAGGCTTTGGGAGCGAGGCACTTGCGCCAAACCTTGCGCGCGAACAGGCGCTGGAATTGGAACTCGTCTGGCCACCGATAGACGAGGTCCCAGGCAGGAAGTGACGCCTTGATGAATCGTTGGATGATTGGGTACAGGTGCGCGTGCCTTACGGGGTGGAGATTGTTGACATAGCTGTCGATCGTGGGGTTCCCCTGCGAGTCGAGAGAAACATCGTACGGGAGCCACTGGAAGCGGGCTGACGAGAATGTGCTGAAGTGTTCTAAAGTGCCGCCAGCTTCCACCCGGTTGGCCCCAGTGAGTATGTCTCCCCGGTTGCAGTAAGAAAGGCATTCCTGAACAGAGAGTCTCTTCTTGGGCAGGACACGCGAACGCCCATAGACCAGCGGCCAGAGCGACGGGTCAACAAGGTCGAGAACCTTGCCATCGCCATCGGGGCGCCAGTCCTTGAACTCGTCGGGTACATCTTCAAGGGGCTCAACGGCGGCGTTGAGCTGGTTGCACAAGGCCTGTGGGATGAGCTTGTCGGACTTGGTGACGCAGAGTGAGTAGTCGAAGACGGGCATGAGACTGGTCTTTGCATACAAGTCTGCCTTTTCGCGAATCTCAACGAAGCACTACAACCAAGAGTGTTAGCTGACTTTGCTGGTGATTGAGAGTCGGGACCTCGTGGAACACAACGTACAGCATCCACCATGTTGGGAGTAAAGTCGGCGTATTGGCGGAACTCGTGCCACGTCACGCCCAGCGCCTCCGTTTTCCACCTGGCGGTGATGACCGTATTATGAATATCGCGCCACCAGTCCGGCTTGTCAGTGAGATCATTCATGAGCTTGAGCATGCAGACTTCGCGGATGAGAAGCGTCGCGGCCCTCCATTCCTCTAGGGTTTCCCAGCTCCACTGGAAGGGTGCGATCAGCATCGGGAATCGCTTCTTGGGCAGCCATGATCGCGAGCGGCCGAAGCCTGGGCAAACAAGTTCGCTGTCGTCGCACATGAGCCCGTCCCTGTCCTCTGAGCACGGAAAGTGGAATATTCGGTTGGCGAGGTCGCGTGAGCTTTGGGGTCGCAGTGGAGGAAGATTGATCCCTGAGATGGAGTGGGCAGTGGCATGGGATTAGCGATCATATAGACGTATCTGATGACTCGGAAAAGCTGCTGGTGCCAAGGTAGAGAAAAGGGCGGAAAGTAACATGTAAGGCAAGGCAGTGGGCACGAAGGTTGTAATTGAGTTTAGGTTTCTGCCGGGTGCTGCTGCCCAAGGTTAACTACACAAGTTCACGACAGTCACGCAGGAGCATCCCACCGCTTCTTCAAGGACCCAAAATGGCCTGCTAAGCAGCCGAACAATGAATCCGTATGAACGCAGAGTCGCGCCTCTGGGCACGTTTCGCGACAGATGTCTACCTGTTCAGCACTCTGGAAATCGACGCGGCTCGGCGACGGTATGCGGGAGACATTTTTCCATTAAATTTATATAGTTCTAGTTGTGAAACCACGAAATAGTTGCACGCGACTATCCTTTGGACGGATTTGACTAACAGACACCCGACCCAATTGGACCCACCAACTGACGATGCACAGTTGCACACACCTGAGCTGTGACGCAATGTATAAGCGGCAACACATCGTGCTAATGACTCTAGAGCGCCAGCTACCTTGAACGCGTTCACGAGTGGTACTGCAGTCGATGCAATTCTCCCAGAGCGACTGTCTCGTCATGAAACTGCGAATTGACTTGCGCAGACTGTGGCGCAGCAACATCCCTGATTGCTGACACTGGCCCCTCTTTGACCCCAATCCAGATCTAGAAAAGTCCGACCTCTCCGGATCAGATCGTTTCATTCTCCCATTCATTCTTTGAGAGTGCTCATCGCGAAGCTGTCATGAAGTCGTATGCAAACTCGCACCCGAAGCTTGTGCTGGTGCTGGCGGTTGCGCTGGTGACCGTCGCATTTGTCTCCATCAGACGTTTCTTCATCCGCCGTCAGTTCGCGCGCCGCCATGGTTGCCAACCAGTGGCAAGATGGTTCAACAAAGATCCTTTTCTGGGGCTTGATACGATAGCCGCGAGCCTACGCGGCCATCGGCAGCACAAGATTCTCCAACAGAATTGCGAGCGGTTTCGTGAGCTCGGAAACACGTTTGCGGTAAAGGAGCTGTGGAGACGTGCAATCGTCACCGTGGAGCCAGAGAATATCAAAACGGTCCTGTCACTCAAGTTCAAGGACTACGGCATCCATTACCGCCTCGACGCATTCAAGCCATTGCTGGGGGCAGGCATCTTTGACACGGATGGTGACCACTGGGCTTCGTCGCGCGCCCTCATCCGGCCCAACTTTACCCGTGACCAAGTAGCCGACTTGACCTCCTTTGAGACGTTGATACAGGATCTCTTCTCCCTACTCCCGCGTGACGGAGCGACAATCGTGGACTTGCAGGATCTCTTCTTCCGCTACACCATTGATTCTGCGACCGATTTCCTCTTCGGACAGTCCGTCGGGAGCCTCAGGATGAGCCATGAAGAGCTTGGTTTCGCCGAGGCTTTCAACTATGCCCAGAAGGCCATCATCGTGCGAGGGACGCTGGGCCCATTCAGCTTGTTTCGTCGAGATCAAAAGGCCGACAAGTGCAATCGCATTTGCCGAGAATTTGCCCGACAGTTCGTTGACAAGGCGGTCGTTGCCGTCGAGCTCGACAGGAAAGACGTGGACAAGGTGGCGTCCGAGACGAAGCGCAGAAAGTACGTCTTTTCGCATGAGTCGGCCGAGCGTACATCCGACAAGGAACGCATCCTGGATGAGCTCATGAATGTTCTGCTAGCTGGCCGCGATACCACTGCCAGTCTTCTCAGCAACCTGTTCTTCATGTTGGCCAAGCATCCGTCAGTCTGGGCCAAGTTGCGCAGAGAGGTGGCTGGCTTGCAAGGTCGAACCCCAACCTACGAGGAGCTTCGAAGCCTGAGATACGTTCAGTGCTGCATGAATGAATGTGAGGCACCCTCGCTCCAGGCTTGCTTCCTTTTGCCTTTGCTGACTGCGTTGCATCAGCGCTTCGTTTACATCCAGTAGTACCTCGAAACGAACGCATGGCAATAAGAGACACCGTCCTCCCTGTCGGAGGAGGGAAGAACGGCTTATCCCCAGTCCTCGTGCCAAAGGGAACTGTAGTCAGCTACAACCTGTACGCGATGCATCGACGCAAAGACTTCTATGGGCCCGACGCAGAGGGGTTTCGCCCGGAGCGCTGGGAAAACGGACAGCTGCAGCCACGTTGGGAGTATCTCCCTTTCAACGGCGGCCCGCGCATCTGTGTCGGCCAACGATATGCGCTGACTGAAGCTGGCTACGTTGTCGTGCGGATGGCCCAGGAGTTCCGAATCTTGGAGAGCCGTGACCCAGGGCCCTGGGAAGAATCGCTGGCCTTGACCCTGTGCTCTCGGAATGGGGCCAAGGTTTCTCTCATTCCGGCCTGAGTTGAGGGGCCGGATGGTACGACTTTTATGGGAGACGCGACGGCAATGGCGAATATTGCGTACGTACAGTCGTTTATGCTACAGTGGTCAAGGTCGCGCGCCTGCATGAGAACCGAGTGCTCGAGGTACTCGAAGCTAAACACCATATCTTTGCAAACGATGGACCCCTCGCCGATGCTGGACGACTACTATCACGGGGACAAGAAAGACAAGCACGATGATCTGGTGCATAATTAGCAGAGCAAGCGAGTCTTGCTATTGCTGCAAGACTGAAGCCTAGGTCGTAAGGCGTCTCTCCTTCAGAGTCGGTCTCGACATGGGGTTGCAGTGCAGGACACACACCTCGCAGCTATACAGCGCGTGCCGTGTACCTTTGGCGGGATACGACTCCCAGTCTTTGTCGATGGCGGGAACACTAGACAATGATTTCTCCAAGACCCTGAGCTGCTGCTTCGTGAATCCCTTCTGCTCGTGCTCCAGACACGCGAGGTTCTCCACAATACAGCTCATCCGCCTCTGTTCCTTGGCGTCTTCATAATCGTCATCAAGGTGAGTAAAGCTCGTTCGTTTCGTGCTCAGTTCCGCACCCAAAGGCGACGAGGCGAGGTGCCCGTCTGCCCGTGGCTTCTTTGTTCTCTTGCGGCTATACCGAGGATGGCATTTCATTTCGGACACGTCGCTTAGTGGTGTTGACTCGTTTGACCATGTGTACGAGTCTGCTGGCAGGTCCGCGTCGGGGCTAGGCCCGACCCAGTGCCGTTCTTCCAGTGGTACTAGCTGTGCTTGGTCAGTGGGAGATGGTTCCAAGCGATCCATCGGGGCCGAGCCCATATAAGGCGCGTCGAAGATGGGAGGCAAGTCGGCGGAGTACCGTGCCCTTTGACCGCATCTTTCGGAGTCTTGTTGTTTGCGCTTCGTGCCCGTAACAGATGGACTCGGGTCGTGCGAGTCTCGAACAGCGCCGTCTAGGTTGGCGTTGACCCTTGTGTGAAGTCGACGATCCGCCTGGACTTCACGATCGTCTGGCGGCGTTACTGTCCTCATGGCATTGATGTTCCCGCAAGGGCATTGTGGTGGTGATGCATCAAGTGATGGATCCCCGCTGCCACGCTGTTGCTCTACACCTAGTTCTCTATCACCTCGATGTTTGCCATTGGCGGAGCATGGGACTGCGGTATGAGTCAGAATTGGACTTGGTTCACAGGCGCTCTCGTCCATGATGGTTCAGTTCGCGTGATATGGCAGATGAGTTGGTAATTCACGATTGAACGCGGGAAGACAGCCAGTTTGTTCAGCCAAGGGCACCAAGGCTCTGCCGAATTGGTACCTGTTCGCTGACGTCACCAATGATGCAAGGGGCTCGGGATGATCTTGGTGCGTGGCCAACAATGTGAGATGGTGTCCGTTGATCATAGCTGCATTTGCACATGGGCGTTGGACCCTTTTCTGGGTGGCGATATTTCTAGCGCTATACCTTTGACCATTCCATCTCTCCCTGGGGCTGTGGGGCCCTGCTTTATAGCTGCCGTTGCGTATGAGACTTGGCTTCTGGCAGCTTTGTACTCCGTACGGAGTACGTAGCAGATGAATACAAGCCTACGGAATTGGGGCGTTGGGGGAATTATGGTGTATAAAATGTTTCGCCGAGGCTGGTCAGAGCTCTGTTGGAATGACGCTGGGACGTCAGGCTCGCGGTCAAGATGGCGCTTACGCTGCACTGCTTACATGTATTCCTTTGACTGTCATAAGGCTCCAAGTACGCACCATGCAGGGATTCGGACCAACCAAAAGATGATCTTTCCAGAGTACAAGCTAGACAGTAGAACTTTTGTCTATAACGGAAGTACCGAGGATCTTCATCTCTACAAAGAAATACCACACACCAGCAGGAAATCGCGAGGCACGCCAGGTCTCTCAAAGTTAATGCTCAGAACCGGGGCCTGAGTGGGACTTTCAAGTACTTGGAGCCTTATGACAGTTAATGGGATGCGATGATATCTGTCTCCTGCTTCCATGGCATCATGGGCACGTTCTTCGCATCTTAGACACGTGTCTGACAATCTTGTACCATCTGCAAGGGCATTTGAGTCTGGGGCTGAGTGGCGCATGTGGCGCTGCTATTTCGCCTGGCTATCGTCACTTATGTTGTGAGCACCTTCCCAACCACCCTGGTGTTCCTGGTACCCCGTCCGAAGACCGTTTCATACGGGGGAAGCTACACGGTACATGTACACTTTACACTGACTTTGGCGAGCATTCAGTGTAAAGTGTACCGTGTCAAATTTCCTCTGCATGCCCGTGTCTGCGGCGTGTCCAATGATATAGATAGGATCACCTTTGGGCGCAGAGGCCTGCGCCGGTCAGCAGTTGGCAGTCGTAGATGCTGTGTACATGAGTGAGCGCAAAGACACGTTTCACTGGCGGCCTGGACTGGGAGGACGGCAGTCGGAGTCTTTAGATGCACTTGCAGCGGTTTGGGCTTGGAACATAACAAGCCAGCATGAAACAGATTCTCATCGCAAAGACGGCGAGTCGTACGGAGCATGTACAGCATCACGGAGCGGGCTGTACTCAGTAATGGATTTTCTCCTCTCTCTTGATATTTCCTCCGCCCTTTCATCACAATGTCACAGCCGTGTCGTAGTTTGCAGTATCCCGGTCAAGCTCTGAGCAATCAGACATACCTATTGGGGGACTCTGAGTCCGATACGTCTCCGTCCTGCCATCTTGAGACAGACACAAGGTCGGAGTATAGCGAACCATGCTCCAGGTGCTATTCAAGGCAGTCCGCAAGTCTGTTTTGGCGTTCCCTGCTCGGCAGTCTGTGGGCGCAGTGGAACTCGCTCCACACATTGATACAGTCTTCGAGGAGTTCTCTACAGCCTTCTGAGTATACATGCAAGTTCACGAAGATGCGAGGGGTGCAATCGATTTACTGCAGTCTGCATGTGTGTATGATTCCTCAAACCAGCGGCATGAGTTCCACTCTCCAGATTGTGACTTGCAATCAATCCCATGATGATCTACACCATGCGGGTTCCAACAGAAGGAAGAGAGGCCATCATTGCTTCAAATATCTCGCGGCGCTCCTAAAGGCCGGTGCTTATCGGCAGGTCCTTGCTGACGCCTCCGAGTCAGGTCCGGGCAGCTATTCCCTCTCGCTCGAGCAACTTGCCAGTTTCGCCCAAAGTATCGACTAGTCGCCGCCGAATATGGTCATCCACGACCGTTCCGAGCCGGAGCCGTCCAGCGCCTTGACCTTGAACTTTAGATTTCCGTTCAGGAAAAAGGCGATGCTATGACGATGTTTGCGTTCGTTAGTCAAAACGCGATGGCGGGCGCTTCGGGTAGTAGCCCCCAGTGTACTTTTGCATCATGTCTCCCATGTTGATGACGAAGCCGTCGGCGACCTGGGTAGAACACCTCGAGACCCGATGTGCCAGGCTCCTGCAATACGATGGAAACGCACCCAAAGTCGGTGTGGTCCGCAACTTGACAGGAACGGTGAGTGGACAAGTAGACAGCAGATACAAGAAGATTGGAGACACTCACCCCCAAACTGCCGAGGATCTTGACTTCGCACAGGGCCGTAGTGTAGTAATCTCATCGGGATTGAAGGTTCGTCAAGCAGGGATTCAAATACGTTGGGTGGGCATCCCCAGTCCGCAGGAAGACCACGAGCTAAGATGTCCAGAATGATCTGAACCAACCCAAGCATCCAGCCCTGATACTTCATAATGCGATCCCGGAAATTCTCCTGGGGTAGGCATGAGGGCCAGAGGTTCGGTCCAGTGGAGAAGGTACCGCAATCGGGGTCATCCTCAGAGACCTCTCTGCCAATCATGAAAGTCTGAGGAGCCTTTGCTTAGCTCCTCTGTTCAGAGAAAAGAAATAAGATCTCTCACCTCTTTCGTATCTGGTAATAGGCCCGAACCCACTGCCGGATGCATATTCTTTGCGTTACAAAACATGCTTCTCCATACATATGCCGGATGGTGGGTCTGAATACCGGGAGGCTCGTAACCCCGAAATGAGCGGCCAATAGATTGTTGATCCAGAGCGCCATCTTCTCGTTGTCGGGTAGCGAAAAGAACATCTTGTTGCACTCAAAGGCTTCACGCAGGGCATCCTGAGGGATACCATGGCCGACGAGGATGAAGAATCCGTACGTGTGACATGCTTCACTTACGCGGTCCACAACTGCCCGGCTTGGATCCTCCGAAGCCGTTGGTGAGAGAAATGCGCTGATGTCGACCGTTGGGATGACCACTGGCCCGGGATTATCATTCAACATGTTGCTTTGTAAGGCAGGTACGTGTTACGAGATTCTCCACGTAGGGGGGGTTACATGTAGTCTTGCCCGGTACTAAGCTGCTCTTCTGACGCTGAACCCAATGCAACCGCTTTATAAGGTCCAGCGGTGGCATTTGTCGGCTCCATTCACTTGGAAATGAAGCCCAGTTTCTGTTATTCTTCATGCCGGCGATTTATCTGTCCAGTGGGCGCTGCCACATCAGTGGACATGCTCCGGCTAGGTGGTCTAGTGGTTCTTTTGCGCATGCAACCTGCGCCTCACGGCGGCAGGATCAGCCGAATTTCTCCACCCAAGACTCTGATGGGGATATTTTCGTCTCACGCCTTATTCTTATATTCATTACTGGAACACGGAGTACGCATGTCTCGATCTTGCCGGCAGTCCCGGAGCATTTTCGGTTGGGATCAGAAGCATGTATGTAGGGTTGTCATCGCTCAGCCATACATGCAAATGAGCTAGATACCCATGTATTGACACACGTCACTGGTGCAGACTCCCCTAACGTCCAGCCCAAATATTTTCCTTCTTCCATAGATTATCATGATTATAGCTCATACGACACGAAACTTCGTCTCGGCATTGTAGATAACGATATTAAGGCAGTAGGTCTCATTTACCGCTGCAGTCTCAAGTCTCGTGCATTGCCGTTCTAACGTCTCCTTCTCAGTAAGCTTTTGACACCATCAACCTGCAGTTCGATGGCGAGGCCGAGGCTCGCTTCAAGATGAGCCCTTTCAACACTTACTGACATGTCAGCACCCGTTTTTAATATTTAGAAATCACTATTACCAGTATCACGGGCGATTTGACTTAAGGCCTTGAAACTAGTCCCAGAGCCGAAAATGTCTTGGCCGCCAAGAATGACCTTAGCTGGGACACCCTTATCGAAGTGAATGGTAATCTGAGTGGCTCGTTGGGTGCTTTCAGGGGCTCTAGGTATGTGAGCATCTAAATCTGCTCGGACTGGGTGAAGCTCACCAAGGGCGCAGGTAGGCGCCTCCAGCTTAGCCTTCTCTAGGATACCATACTCATAGAAGCAATGAACGAGTTTATCGGGACCCTTCTTCTGTTGACCATGTGAACTTGCACTTGGCCCTGTGTACTTCTTTTGCACAGTACGCCCCTTAGGCCCATGGGTCTGCAAAAGAGAACACCAGAAGTGAATTGCTAATCAATTGAGAATTTGCTCTATTCTATCCTTTTACGCTCAGGGCTTTTGCAATGACTTTCATAGTGTATTGCAGCGTGTCGAGGAGAGATGTTATGGTTTCAGCTCCCGGCTTCGCCACCAGCGCGCTAAAACCAGACCGCTTTTGTGGTTTCGTGAAAGCACCGGTCAGAATGCCCAGGGGAGTGTCCGGGTCGCGGCTGCTGCTGCTGCCGAAATCTGCGGTAGGCAACGACCTTGGTCGACCGGTGCGTTCCCACAAATATAGTAGGGCGGAGGAAATGGTTTGCAGTACCCTTCGGAGAGCCACCGCAATCAGCTCGGACCTTGCCTCGCCGGTCAGCTGGAAGGTGCCCACTGAAACCACGACGTCCGAGGAGGCACAGGTACTGGCGTTAACTTTCTGGACCGCAAAGAGGAGGAACTGCTTGCAAGATAGAGTCGACGACATAAGCGCCGGCGTGAGCATATTGCAAGTCTCCTAGATGGTAGAGAAGCTTCGCTAGTTGCTGCAGGCATAAACAGCTGGGTTGGTTCGAGGCCATGCGTGCGCCTGTACTGATGGAGTTGCTGCCAGGCAAGGAGGCACTGTGAGTGGGCACGTTTCTGTCACCTGCCGTGGGGCTGACACTACCGGTACCATATGCGCTGTCGTAAGTAGAAGACCCCGATGTTTCCGATGGCAGATTGCAGTACTGCTTGGACAGCTTTGCAGTTGCACTTGAAGTCTAGAAATGGAAGGAAAGCAAAGCCAGTCAAGCACAAGCCTGAGAAGAAAAGCTGTGGCCCAACTGGTAGATCGATTGACGGTGGTTGTCGACCGCCCCGCCTCCCTACGCCTTTCCATTCAATCAGCGAACCTTTGCTTGCGTAGGCTTTCGGCTTCCTGCCGAAAGCGGTTCCTGCCGAAAGAACACGTAGTGGCTGCCCTGACCTGGTACACCTCCCGTCCACGCGCGGCACGGCACGAAACGGCCAATCCACCATGTCGGTGCAGACCACAGAGTACGCAATCGGCTCGATACTTGGTACCATTACGACCAGCTGTTGCCTCAGCTTCAAAGGTTGTAATCAATACACACCAAATCAGGGTTTAGCGCGGGTGGCAACGAGGCTTTATAGGTGCACGCGTCGTTTTGTTGGTCACAACTCGGCTACTCGGCTCGGCGCGGGAACATAGCACGGCAGGTGAGACGAGACCGGCATCAAGATTCAGAATAATCAAGAAGATGACAGCAGCCCATCTGCCTCAGTAAACCAGTCACCTCGGCCGTTTCTGCAGGGATTGCTGAACGAATGGCCCGATGCCTGCGGCGGAAGAAGTAAATTTAGGCTTTCGTCCGCCGCATTCGCGGAGATTTCGTCCAAGCGAACCATGCACCAGAGACCACGTCTCTCAGAATAAGCGTAATCAGATGCCCACGTACCCAACGAGTGTCCGTAATCACGGGGTAAAACATGGCCTTCTTTTATACTACCTGTTCAGGTCAAAGGCCATGAGTGGTGGTACTTGTTTCGGATTAGGTTGTTACGGTATCGCATCAAATTCATGGAGAGGCTCCCATTTGGTCCAGCTCCGAAACTCACGGCGGAAGTGTTCTCTTGCCGACCTTACCAACATCATCTGCGGTACAATAGCAATGGGGTCCGAGTACGCACCTCCGACGCCAGTATATAAAGCTTTGGGCACAGAATCAAACGTTTTCTCGTTTCCGATTTACTTTCTTCCACTTGATCCGGTGTCAAATTTATACGCGCGGCGTGATTCAACACAAGAGGTTCGGCCTAGCGGTCAGGTAAATCGAAGTTCTGGATCATCAACTCTTCGACGTGCATCATGTCGACACCGTCCGAGGAGTTCGAAGCTGGCGGGTGCCCAGAGCACCTCCCGGTTGGGGAGACAGCAACCAACGAAGTCAAGCAAGACAGGGCAGATCCAATGGAGATGAGGCATTCCATGGTGCACGAGCTTGCACGCGAATACTCGCGCAACACCTCAACCGTCAGCATGAACGACGCTGAGGGAAAGCCTATCTTTGGAAGCGACGACCCAAGGTCTCCTCTGAACCCACGAGGCGAAAAGTTCAACGCGCGCGCGTGGGCCACGAATGTCGCCCAAGTCGCCAATCAACGCGGCCAGAGCTTCCGTCGCATTGGATTGTGTTTTCAGAAGCTGAGCGTGTTTGGCTATGGAACACCAACCGACTTCCAAAAGGACGTGGGCAACATTTGGCTGGCTTTGCCGGCAATGGCTCGCCGCCTCTTCTCGAGTACGGCAGGCAAGACTCGAATTGACATTTTGCGCCAATTTGATGGGCTCATACGCCCTGGCGAAATGTGTGTGGTTTTGGGCCCGCCAGGTTCTGGTTGCTCGACTTTCCTCAAGACCATCTCAGGAGACACAAACGGCATCTATGTTAGCGAGGGATCCTACTTCAACTATCATGGCATGTCGGCCGAGGAAATGCATACCGCGCACCGCGGTGATGCCATCTATACTGCCGAGATTGACGTTCACTTTCCCATGCTGACAGTTGGCGACATCTTGACTTTTGCGTCGCGTGCACGCTGCCAAAGGGACTTGCCGCAGAACATCAATCGCAACCAGTGTGTTACTTTCCCCCTTTCGTGGTCACTTCAAGGCACTGAATGAGGCAAACTAGGTACTGCGAGCACCTTCGGGACGTTGTCATGGCCATGTATGGCATCAGCCACACCATTCATACCAAGGTAGGAGACGCGTACACACCGGGAGTTTCAGGAGGAGAACGCAAGCGAGCCACAATCGCCGAGGCAACCCTGGCAAACGCCCCATTTCAGTGTTGGGACAAGTAAGTGGCATTCGCGGCGACTTCTCTTGGTACACGGGCATACACCCTAACTCGTATGAACAGCTCGACGCGTGGTCTAGACTTGGCCAACGCGATTGAGTTCTGCAAGACGCTGCGACTCCAGTCAGACTTGTTCGGCCAGACGTGCGCTGTGTCCATATACCAGGCCCCACAGAGCGCCTACGACCTATTTGATAAAGCTCTAGTAATCTATGAGGGACATCAGATCTACTTTGGGCCGGCATCCAGGGCCAAGGAGTACTTCGTCAACCTAGGATTTGAGTGCCAGGCGCGCCAGACAGTGGCTGACTTCCTCACGTCCATGACCTTTCCGGCTGAGCGCATCATTCGCCAAGGCTACAACCCTCCGCAAACTCCAGCCGAGTTTGCAGCGGCCTGGAAGAGCAGCGCTGAGCATAGTGCTTTGCGAGCCGAGATTGAGGAACTCAAGGCTCAGCATCCGATCGGCGGCCCCGACGCGGAGACCTTTCGTCAACTGAAGCATTCCCACCAAGCCAAGGAGCAGCGCCTCAAGTCGCCGTACACCCTAACGTACAGTCAGCAGGTCAAACTGTGTATGTGGCGCGGGGTTCAAAGATTCAAAGCAGATCCCACGCAGAGCCTCACGATGATGATTGGTAACACAGTCATGGCTCTCATAATTTCATCTCTATACTACAACATGGGCACGGACACGGCGTCATTCTACGGTCGCTGCGTCGTTCTTCTCATCTCAATCTTATTTAATGCTCTGTCCTCCATGCTCGAAATCTCAACGCTATATGTTCAACGGCCTATCGTGGAGAAGCAGTCCCGCTATGCTTTCTACCACCCCTCGGCTGAATCGTATGCCTCTGTCCTCGTTGATTTGCCTTCGAAGATTGTCAGCACAATTTCTTTCAACTTGGTGTTTTATTTCATGACCAACCTCAACCGTGAGCCTGGAAACTTTTTCTCCTACCTACTCGTGGTATTCCTCATTGTCATGGCAATGTCGGGTGTCTTCAGATCCATGTAAGTTGTCTATATCAGCCATACTGTTGTGGAATTCCTGACATGTTTTCAGCGCGTCCATATCACTGTCTGAGCAGCAAGCCATGGTTCCAGCTTCAATCATGCTGCTTGCGCTGCGCATATTCACGGGATTCGTGGTCCCAGTCGACTACATGCTAGGTTGGTGCCGGTGGATAAACTACATCAATCCCGTCGCCTATGGCTACGAGGCACTCATGGTCAACGAGTTTCACGATCGCAGCTTCCCATGTTCCGCACATATCCCCGACTACGCGAGCTCTAGTGCGGAACATATAGCTTGCAACTCTGTCGGAGCCGTCCCTGGCCAGTCTTATGTCAATGGTGACTACTATATCAACTCGGCATACAACTACTACCACAGCCACAAATGGCGCAACGTCGGCATTATTTTTGCAATGGCCATCTTCAACCACCTCGTGTACTTTGTTGCCAGCGAGTACATTACAGCAAAAAGTTCCAAGGGTGAAGTCCTTGTCTTCCGCCGAGGCTTCGTTCCATCAACGGCTTCCAAGGGCGGTAATGATGTCGAAAAGTCGCTCTCCGGTCCTGTACCAGTCGTTGCAAGAACGGGTGAACACGCATCACATGGGGGCTTTCGGGGGTCAACAAGCGTTTTCCATTGGAACAATGTCTGCTACGACATCAAGATCAAAGGCAAACCTCGGCGCATCCTAGACCACGTTGATGGCTGGGTCAAGCCCGGTACTCTCACGGCCCTGATGGGTGTCTCAGGCGCTGGCAAGACGACGCTCTTGGATTGTCTGTCCGATAGGCGCATAGGTGTCGGTGTCCTTGTGGTCGATGGGAAGATGCGTGACGAGAGTTTCCAGCGGAAGACCGGCTACGCCCAGCAGTTGGATCTGCATCTCGATACCAGTACTGTTCGAGAGGTAAGTTTTCACTGGTGCGCCTTGCGTTTTGGCAAAAATGCCTGCGACGTTCTTGCTTCCTCGGAGCAACATGGCTAACTGATCATAGGCTTTGGAATTCATGGCTCTGCTCCGTCAGCCTGCCAGTACCCCGAAGGAGGAGAAGCTGCGTTACGTAAACCAAGTCATCCAGCTGCTGGACATGCAAGAGTATGCGGATGCAGTGGTAGGCGTGTTGGGTGAGGGTCTCAACGTTGAGCAACGCAAGCGTCTCACAATCGGGGTGGAGCTGGCCGCTAAACCACCCCTTCTGCTCTTTGTCGATGAGCCCACGTCAGGTCTTGACTCGCAAACCAGCTGGGCTGTCCTAGACTTGCTGGAAAATCTCTCCAACGCCGGCTAATCCATTCTCTGTACCATCCATCAGCCGTCCGCCCTGCTATTTCAACGATTCGACCGCCTGCTCCTACTAGCTGAAGGGGGTCGTACCGTTTACTTTGGTCAGTATCTGCCTCTTCGATTTCAGTCTTCTTAGATAGCACTTGGGCCCTTCAATAGTACTGACCTTTTCTTGCAGGTGATATTGGTGAAAACTCCAAGACGCTCACGGATTATTTCGAGCGCAATGGCGCGTCTCCTTGCCCTTCTGGTGCGAACCCGGCAGAGTGGATGCTCGAGGCTATTGGCGCTGCCCCAGGCAGTTTCTCAGATGTGGACTGGCATAGCGGCTGGCGTCAAAGCCACGAGTTCCAAGCCATGCAAGACGAGTTGGCTCGCCTGAGAGCCCTCGGAGTAGGCAGGCCGTCGACGGACGAGAAGAATGACCCTGCTTCGTACTGGGAATTTGCTGCACCCCTCGGTCAGCAATTCTTGGTTGTTTCTCGACGTGTGTTCCAGCAGTACTGGCGGACACCCTCTTACATCTACTCCAAGCTCGGTCTGTGTATCTCTTGACATTGTTCATCGGCCTGGTCTTTCTCAACGCACCCTTGACTATACAAGGTCTTCAAAATCGAATGTTCGCCATCTTTGAAATGTGCAGCATCTTGGGGCAGCTAGCTGAGCAACAGATGCCGCATTTCGCCACGCAGCGCTCCTTGTACGAGGTTCGCCAACGGCCTGCCAAGACCTACTCGTGGAAAGTCTTTATGCTAAGCCAAATCATCGTCGAAATCGCCTGGAGCACCATCGCCTCAGTCTTCATGTGGGCACTGATTTACTTCCCAGTCGGCTTCTACGCAAACGCTGATCTCGCCGGGCAAGGCGCCGAGCGAGGCGGGTTGATGTGGCTTTTATTTTGGCAACTACTCCTTTTCACTTCTACCTTTGCACACATGTGTATTTCCTACGCCGATACGGCCGACGAGGGCGGTGTTACTGCCAATTTCCTCTTCGTCTTAATTTTCTTCTTCTGTGGTGTATTGGCTTCGCCGGAAACTATGCCCCGTTTCTGGATCTTCCTCTACCGCGTCTCGCCTTTAAACTACTGGGTCTCGGCTGTTTTATCAACAGGTTTGGCCAATGTTGACGTGATCTGCGCAAGCAACGAGTGGGTTCCGTTCAGCGCACCCGATGGGCAGACATGCGGCGAATATATGGCTGCCTATATCTCAAAAGCAGGTGGCTACCTGCTTCACCCTCAGGCAACGGGTGACTGCAGTTACTGCAAGATCCAGAACACGAACGTATACCTGGCGGGTATCAATTCCCACTACGAGGATAGGTGGCGCAATTTTGGTATCATGTGGGCGTTCATTGCGTTCAACATTGTTACGGCGTTGGCTCTTTACTGGCTAGTGAGGATGCCCAAAGGGAAGAAAAAGTTGTAAGTATGTCGCAGAAGCGACATGAAGGTCTGTTCGTCACAGAAATGATGTCTCGCTGCCCGTCTACGTGTACCCTCATTCACATCCTGACCTCTACGTATTATTCGTGTTTCTGCTAGAGGAGAGGGGGGGAGGGCTCTCCTAGCGTTGATAGACTCTACTCACTTTTATGTAAAAGATGTTGGAACTATAGATTTGTATGAACAGTCGGAAATAACGTCTTTATTCTATTGTACGTTATTTCTGGAATCACGCTCATGGTGTCAGGCTGAGCTGTTGATCGAGGCGGCGCCGGGAGCCGGGAAGAAGCAAAAGGATCTCCGCTCTCGCAGCGAGACCAGGATAAGTCTAACCAGCGCACAAGGCTCCCCTAGCATAAAGCGTGGATGAACGATTCAATCGATCGAGAGTTGGGGCCGTGATGCGGTATCCGTGCCCCGAAAGCAGTCGACAAGCGGAATCATAAAGCGAATGGGGCTGACCGCATGAATAGAACTTGAAAACCTGATTTCGTCGCCGAAGAGATTTAGTCCCCGAGAGCGCTTTTGCTATTCGCCGATAGGTTGCGCGCAACACACATTGGGGCCCGGCAGCCTAAACATCCCTTGACCGTGAAAGAAGGTTTCCCGGCGAATTGCGGCTCCGTCATTACTTTGGCGAGCCTGGTGGGCATTTGCTTCGTCGCGCTGCACAAAAGCTAGAAGAACGGCATTTGTAATGCAACAGGTTTTGTAGTGCATACTCGCTCCAGTGCTCTACCGATATAGAGATCCGGAAGACCTCGGTGTTCAAGTTGTACTGCAAAACATGATTGATCGATTCCTGAGTCTTTTTGCTTTGCTATTTTTGCAGTGAGGTGCATCACCAACGAAAAGGATGTCGAAATCATTGCCCTCGAGAAGACTGCCGTCGCAGCTTCTGATACTCCGCCCGTCCATTCCATACTCCACGGCAAAATAGACTTTACCACTGAGCCAGGGCTTACGTCAATTACTTCAGTACTATGGCAAGTCTTTCCGCGGCGCTTGGATCCTCTTGGGGGGTGACCGTATGCTCCTCTGCGCTGCTGGGCGCCTTATTTCACCACGTCGTCAGGTCTTTCGAGGTCGACAGTCGGGGGTGGTCTTTGGTTTTCACGTACATGAGCATGCTCGTAGCTCTGTTCGTGGCCTACCTGGCGTCTAATAGCTTGGAGCTCGCCAACGCCATCGTGCGCACCTTGTCGGTTGGCGCGGCTTTTATCATGGGTCCTTTCGGCAGCATGTTGGTCTATCGAGCTTTCTTTCACCGTTTGGGCAGGTTCCCCGGGCCGTTCGCCGCGCGGCTGTCTAATCTGTATCAGTATGTGGTTTTCGGGGTGTACTACGTCCATCTTCGAGTCTCGTCTCCCCCCGAACTCCAGTTGACAGATTTCGACTGGCCTCTATTGTCTTGGTCCTAGCACTGACTCTGACTACCGAAGCTTTATTGCAACGGCGCGGACGAAGATGCAACACCACTTGTTCGTCCAGCAGCTTCATAAGCGCTACGGTGACTTTGTGCGCACGGGACCACGCGAGCTCTCTGTTGCTCGCATCTCGGCCATAGATCTCATTTATGGCCCGTCCTCGACATGTGGCAAGGCCACATACCACATGGTACGATCAGAGCTCGAATGATCCTCTCAGTGTCTCTGTTGAGAATATTCGCGACTTGGAGAAGCACAAACTCAGACGGAGGGCCTGGGACAAGGGACTTGGGTTTCGAGGTATGCCCAGGCAGTAAACCTTTGCCTCTTCCAGCCCGCTGATTGGCGTAGCCCTGACCACCTACGAATCTCGACTGCGGGCTAAGACGGACTTGCTCCTGTTACGCATCGGGACGGGCAAGCCTCTTGATATTACGCAGCTTGGCATGTTCTTCTCCTTTGATGTCATGGGTGATGTAGGCTTCTCCAGCGACTTTCAAATGCTTGAGTAAGTAGATTCCGATGGAGATGTACCCCGTTTTGTATTTTTATGCTTTCGTCACCATCTCTCGCAGGATTGTACTTCTCCACGGTTTATCGAATCACTCCAAGACAGTAGTCTAAGTGTTCCATAGGTCTGGTCAAGAGCACCCCGCAATCCGCAGCCTCCACAACGCCATGGATATAGCAGCCCGTGTCACTACCCTGCCTTGGCTCATGAACATGTTGCTTAGGATCCCAGGTGCTACCGGACCCTTCGAGCGCTTTGCTCAGTGGTGTTATGACCAGCTTCGCATAAAGCGAGAGACGTTGGCTCTGCAAAGCGCCACTGATAAGAGCCAAATACCCCGCGATGTGATTTCATGGATTATAAAGGCCGAAAGTGAAGCTGATGCCTCGTCTCGTCCAACCGAGGCCGCGATTCAAGACGATGCCCGTGTCTTGATCATCGCCGGCAGGTTGGTATTTTCCGATGTCTCCTATATAATTGGTTTGAGAAATTTAAGCTAATGTGACGGAAAGTGATACAGTTGCCAGCACAATCGCAAATGTGTTCGTTTCCTTACTGAGCATACCCCCACCCTCTTCTTTGTCGGGCTACTAACAACAAGAGCGTTTCTCTCAGGCTTTACTATCTCGTCAAATACCCCGCTGTCCATCTAAAGCTCCAGCAGATAATGAAAGTGGAATTCCCCGGCGGAGACAGAGATTGGACTTATCAAAGGGCCAAAGATGTCACCTACTTGGACTACATAATCCATGAGACGCTGCGGCTTCGACCGGCGGCTCCGATTGGCTTCCTCAGGCAGACTCCACCTGAAGGGCTGCAAGTGGACGAGGTCTTCATTCCAGGAGATACCATTCTTTCTGTTCCTACATGGACAATCCACAGAGGTCCGCGCTACTGGGAGATGGCGGACAAGTTTGTGCCAGAGCGGTGGGAGGGACTATCAACGAATACGGCAGCGTACATACCTTAGCTTTCCAGCGAGGTCCTTTTGCTTGCGCGGGAAAGACCTTTGCTATGATGCAGCTCCGCATGGTCATCAGCCGCATTGCTCTCCGATTCAGTATTGATTTTGCGCTTGGCGAAACCGGTGTGGCATTTGAGACGGGGGCTAAAGAAAAGATGACTCTTTGGGTTCCTCCTCTGCAGATGGTTTTCATCCCTAGATAGCTGTTTCTATCTTGACTCTATTTTACACAGGTCGATAATAGGATAGATGGGCTTTACTACAAATGCATTGTCTCTGTCATTGTTGCGACATACTGTACACTCTCTGAGTACATAAAGATATCAACTAGATTGCTTAAACAAAGCATATAAATTGACCTTTAGTGCATTGACTTGAAAGCTATTGGACAGGCGTGGCATGTCGCCTCTGCCTGAAGAATCGGGCCTTGTAGTGCCGAGCACTTGACTGGGGACTTCGGCTCCCATGCCTACATGTATGCATCATCACTCAAATTTATAGGGTGGGTGCTTTGTATGTTTCATCAGTGTGCAGATCCCACTCATGAAACCCAATTCGATAAGCGTCCTATTCGACAGGGACGTTGTTCACCATCAACGCGGGTACCTCGTTGTATGCTGCGCCTCGCGGAGCCTGGTCGTCACGTTCAAGTCTTCTTGTATTCAGATCTCGGGCACGTTCCAACTCACAACTACGACATCAGCATGACCTATGTTCTACGCGTCTCAGTGCCACTCGTCTACCATTGTCACTCAGAGTGCGTACGAATGAGATGCGATATAGTGGCACGTACTTCGTGGCGAAGCGTTCTTACTGCACAAAAGTCCGGTGACAATAAGCACTCCCTTCCAATGCCCAGCGGTCTAAAATAGTTCCTGAGAGATCCCCCCTCCGAAAAACTCGCCGGTAAAATATTTCACACTCACATAGCCATCAAAGCAATTTTAGGTAGCTCAGTCAATCTCAAATCAGCCTTCTTACCTCTAGAATTAGTACAGAGATAGATTTCAGTGGCTTGTCCTTTACTGCACCATCTACATTGTCTGCATCCTTATCAACTTGGTTCATCCGTCATCAGGTTAATTCGGGTTTTATTCAACACTCACTGTCGCATCTGATACGTCTTAAAGGCCAAAATGTCACCCAAGATGCAAGAAATGTGGCAAACGATCAAGCAGTACTTCGGGGACGGCTTTGTGCCCGGGTCTGCTCCATTACGATTCAACTTACATCATTGCGAATTGCGACGGCCACCTACCAAGACCGACAAGATTCGCTTGGGAGCAAGGATCGACGAGGAGGCGATGCCCTTGTTCACGGCTCTTGGAGACACCTGTGCTCCGCCTTGCTCATGTCAAGATGTCCAGATCTTGGCCGAGCATATCGATGACTTAATGAAAAGCGCGCTCACGTCAACGACTATGCATTACAGATTAATGATAGAAAGCGCTGTTGAGACCACCGAAACGGAAGGGATGTGCCACCACCATCGGTGGTCCCGACAGTGAGGGGTAATCCGTGCCTGAAAGTACAGTATAACTTACTTTGCTACGGCTGTGTGTGCGGCTGGGGTCTGCGACGCAGCCTAGGCAGGGCTCATCCACCAATCCCGGCCCGTCGCCTGACCCAACACACCAACACACTAAGCGCTCGCCTTCTGCCTTCATCTTCCATCTCGCAAATAAGAATCCGTTTCTTGAGAACCTCCCTCAGCTAGTCATAGGACCGATAAGCAGCGTAGTCTGGCGTTAAAGACCAGTCGTCCCGCTCACTCAGTCCTAGCTTTTAGCCGACCTTTACTCTCGCATAACGCGCACTAGTGACCATCCACGCTCCAAGTCTCGTCGGAGTCGATCATGGCAACGACAGTCGGTGCCAAGCAAGGAAGTAGCAGTTACACGGCACATCATGCCGACTTTCTGCGGAAATTCGCTCAACGCGAGAAAGAAAAGCGGATGTTGAAAAAGCCAGCTCCTCTTAACGCCAGACAGCGTGCCGCTCTCCATGAGCAACTGCAGGACATGCGCTTTCTCAAGCCGGATTACGCCGATAGGACTAAGATCAATATTACGCGGATCTTGAGGAATTGAAAAATGTATAGGTCCCCTCTACCACCCAGAGGGAGTAATCTGCTAATATACACTCAGGTATTGTGATGCGACCGAAAGCGGCCCTTGGATGGAGGTTATTAAAAAACTTAATCGACCGATGGCAATGGATTTCCTCGACTACCTTTGCGAAAGATAGAAGATCGCTTCTGAAGGTACCTCCTCTTGGGAATACTGGCGTCAGTATAAGCAGCTCTATAGCAGCGTAACGGGTCGATATTTCGATAGGAATGATAATAAGGAGGTACTAAAGGTATGTCCGCTTTATACTGCCTTTATCCCTTACTATAGCCCTTGGCAAAGCGAACTTATTATAGTAGCACGATACCGTTCTCGTTCCTAAATAGAACCTTCGACCACCCAATATCGACGGAAAGCCAGTCCTTGGTACGGACGACCTCCTGGTGCTACAAACCTTTAACATCGCGTACGACGAGAGTGTTTTCCCTTCAGAGCGACATCGCGTCCAGCTCTCAGGTTGCTACCTACTCTTAGCGTTCACTAGCGCCCGACCTGCTAAGATCGTGGATAACGAGAAAAGGAGGCCAAAAGATGGAACTTACGAAGATCTCTACGGTCCGAAGGCTACTAGAACTGAGGATCTAGCCTGCGATTCGGATCAACCTTTCGACGACGACTCTCGCTTACTCGAAAATATATTATACCAGGAGACTATATCCCGTGGCCGACCTATGGCTCTTTGCTCTGTAGACGTATGCTTATCGGTAGTACGCCATCCACAAACAGGTATAGACGTTCTGACCATGGCGGTCAAGTTTATTCATCATAAAGGTGTTGACCGTAAGCATCTTGGCGGCCTTGTAGGCCAGCAGCAGCGCGTCGCCGCCCGAGGCGGTGCTCTTGGCCTTGATCCTCGCGAGCCCGATGACGGTGCCGGCGAGCGGCACCTCGGCGACGAGCACGAGCTTGGTGCTGGCGGTGCGGGGGTCTCGCCGCCGAGAAAGGAGGCTTCGAGGCCATCGTCATCGACGATGCGGTGGTCGAACTAGCCTTCAACCTTGGACGCGTCCTCCTGCTAGCGCTGGGGGTCGAGGTCGGCGGGGATGGCCTTCGTGGCGAAGACCTGCAGCAGCGAGCCCTTGGCCACGACGAGGTTGGTGGCCGAGGCGGACGTGAGAGGCAGGCTCAGGCAGTGGGAGACGGCTGAGGGAGCCGCGAGCTCGGTGTACGCTTGCATGTCGGCAAGGTCATGCTCTCCCCCCACGGCGCGTGTCGAATGGGTGCCGCGACGCTGGCCTGCGAGCTTCGCGTTGGTCCGAGGCGGTGGTTGTCGCCATGAACTGACGGCCGGAGCTCGAGAGCTTCCCGTCGCAGCGGATCAACCCACCGCCGTGCGCCGAAGCTGGCGCCGGACCCGCGTCTCGACGTCCCCATCCCATGCACACTTCCGAGTCCCGACCATGGCCTCTGGGATGTTTGCCCTCGGAACAACTCACATCCTTCTGTATTTTTCTGCTCTCCTTTTTGGCGGGAAGATGGAGCAGATTGAGGCGGTCGCGCGACATTTTCTTGGCGCGACCACACACATCTCTCTGGCCCTTGGTTCCGTGTGACAGTGTTAGGATCACATATACACATCCGTTCGCAGTCGCCACGAGCTCGCACGCTCTTCGGTCCCGCAAAGCTGAAACTTAGGACCCCGTCGAATAAGACTGTGAAGCTCTAGACCGAATTCTATAAGGAACTTGGCCCTCTGCAGAGACTAGATAAGTGGTATATCTGCTAAGTCTGCCTTGTGAATACCCCATGTGATCTGTAGTCGCGCCCCACTCCCTGAAGCAGCTGTTTCCGCCGTCGCCGAATGACTCCTGTTTTCGAGGCGCGTACCTGCCCAATGAGTAGGCAGCCGGGGTAGACACCCAACCATGTTCACTTCCTTCCGGCCGCCCCGCGTCATTGCCTCTCGTCCGCATCAGCGTAACGCCGTGAACAAGATCCCTTTAGCATCTCTTCCTAGCTGGACTGGCTTGAACAGCTTGAAAGCTTCAAACCCAGGAAGAACGACGCAACACCGCCTATTGTACCGCTGCCTCGCCTCGAGCCACACAACTACGTCTCAGAGACGCAGTAGTGCCGGCACCAACCGCGCGCCCATGGCCAGCAAGATCGACGAGGCACCGACAGCCAAAGAGCCTAGCAAGGCGATGGAGGATCAGGGCAGCGAGGGCAGCCCAACGCCTAACGAACCAACGGAAAAGAGAGGCGCCGTGGATGGCTCGATATCGGGCCAAGAGATGGGCCGAGACGTCCCTCCCGGCAGCTTGGAAACTCGTCAACGAATAAATGAAGAGGGCTATGCAGACAACCTAGATCAGGACGAAAAGTCGGAGGATGACAGCCTTAAGGAATTGCAAATAAAGGCATCGTCTCGCGACAAGTCCTCCGCGCCGGCCACCGAGGGCTCGACGCCGTGTGCCGAGAGTGCCACATCATCCTCCGGCAGCAAGGTGGCCATGAAGTCTCAGGGGTTGGGGAAAGGGACTATATACACTCAGATGCTCAGAGATAGCATTACCCCCGACACCTCTCTTCGGGAACAATTTAAGCTCGCCATGAAGTTTGCAAAGATGGAGCATGAGGCAATGTCGTGGGAAGAATGTGCTGCACATCATCCATGGATGAGTGAGTAGGCCTTTATCCACTGCCTATCTACCGTATGGTTCATGGGTACCTAGCGTAAGCCAAGCTGCTGACCCAGAAACAGGAAAGATGGGCCCACCTGGACCAGGCGTCCCAGCTGATGAGGCAATGGCGTTTTTGGATGCGTTCCTCGACGGGCAGTACGACAGCGATGCTGAAGATGAGGATCAACGAAGCGTGCGGGATGATGGCAGTTCAAATGCTCTCTGAGACCATTGCAAGTTCTTCTAGCGTATTTGACCGACCGCCACCTGGATTTCCCCCTGCGGGTGGTCGCTGGCATGCAGTCTTGGCTTGTTCTGGGGATCAATTTCGGAGGGACCTAATGAGCGGTAGCAAGGTTATTCTGTATCCCTGGCTCTGCTAGGTTAGATTCGTAAGACTCGAATCATTCCTGTTCAATAAAAACAGGAAATCCCCAGGCGGCATTTGCGGCAAGCCAAATCTGCAAGTTAATCTCCTGAATGCCATCAGCCTCCCACTGCTGCACTCCCACTGGCCCCCCCCATTTCAACACGAAATTCATGACCGCCGAGAGGCAGCTCGCATTGTCGGCAATGGTGCCTGGCGTCCCCCAAGATATGATCATCTTGTAATGCCCAGACTCATGTGTTGGCTTCAGTTCTGGGATCAGCTGCATGCGCTTTTTCTTGATATCCCAAGAAATCAAGCCATGGTAGGTACTTCTACCGTAAGAAAACGACCTGTGAAGAGAGTTCAATTATTGGTGAGTCCGACCACGTTTAGCATGCAGCGAGCGAGTCTTACCGGAACAAAGTGACAGCAGTAGCCTTCGCCGCGACATCTCTCAAGCAGATGCTCATGGCACGCTTGGCAGATATGGTTTCGGTTGAAACTTTCTGCGTCACATGCTCCGCCAGTCTGCCAGGGTCGTCGTTTACATCCGTTCGAGTGTAGACTCATGAGCTTACCTTGCCTCTCAAACTTGGATTTGCCAGTCACCCACTTCCAGCGCGCACCCATGTCATGTCTTCGTTGGACCTCCAGTGGCCTTCCAGAAGCTGAAAAGCACCGTAAATGGAGCTGGAGTCAATGAGAACCCCAGTTCTGCGGCAGCGGGCGACAAGATGACCTTGAAGATCATAGAACCTGAACTCGAAGACATCTGGGTATGTTCTTTCCAGAATCATGGCCACTTTGATGGCGAAAGACGAACACCGCCCTGTGTGAGAGGCCCATGTGTAGTAAAGGCCCTCATTCATGCTGTCCGTGGCGATGTCGTCGTGCGACAATCGCTTGAGAACCGGAGGATTCGTGACAAAGTCCAAGTACGAGACCCTGCAGTTGGAGATGAGATACTCAACCATCTTGAGAGAAGTGTATGGACCGTCATTGAAGACATTTCCGAATGCCTGATTAGCTGCCGAAACGCAATCAGGTCCTGCTTCGTACACTGCTGCCATAACGAGGAGAGGGTATTTCAATTATTGGCGATGGAATCTCTGCCGGCTTCGCAAACAAGAGAACGACGATGAATGAAAAGACGAAGGCGATCAAGGAGACGGCTGAGAGTGAGATGAAAGCGCGAATGTTCCTGACGATGCGAACGGATACGAATCACAAGCGAGCCCTTACATTATAAACACGTATCCATCCTGTCTCTGTAACAGTACGTGGCCATTGACGGAATGACCTGCAAGCGTCATCGCGAGCAGCAATCTGGACTTGCCGCCAGGAGATAGTTGTTGGTGGCAGATTACATGCGCTACAACGGCATTGGATGTCGTTCATGGGTCAAATCCCGCCAGTCTGACGGTACGAGGAGTCCCGCGACCATTTGTACGGCCGGATCGGTCGGGATGTCCGTAACCTTTCGCTCGAATGATTGGAGTACGTTTTGCGAAGATGAAGCATCAGCGCTCGATCCCAACATGACGTTGCACCGAAAGCCCCCATTCTTGTGTCGCGCACCTCAATCGAACGAGCGATTGGCGACTTTACATGGAGAATGAGCCGGCTGACTTCGGGGCGGGGCCTGTGCCGTGAGCCAGCCCGGCGCTTATAGCGGCGGCTGCCTCGTCACTCCAAATATAGGTCGTCGTTCAAGGCTCAGGAGGTAATATATTCCGGACGTGGCGATATCCATACCATTATATAGCTACAAACATCTGCTCTTTTTTGATTCGGATCCCATCTCAACATCCAAGCATCGTCAAAGCCCCACCTAGGGCACCCTTCACGCTTATCATTCCACCGCTTTGTTCAACGCTCATCTACATCATGACTACCATCGAGGAGTTGCGTGCGATTTGTGAGTGGGCAAAAAAGCAGCCAATTCCTGAAAAATTTGGTGGTAAGCTCTTTTATAATCTCTCCCAGTACATCTCACCACGAATGTTGACCTTGACTCCTACCTCTAGCCCAACTTGAACAGCCCACCGGTACCGACCCTGAAACGGCGCTAAAGTTTTTGGCAGAGGTTGAGGCAAATCACGGCCATGTACCGGACACGGAAGCAGAGAAGCGTCTTATACGGAAGGTATTAGATGCTCGCAGGCAGGCGAGGTCTGGTTCTACGCAGGCGAGGTCTGATTCTTCGCGACCGGCTTATCAATGTCCAAAATGCGGTAAAGGCTATGATTCGCGACGATCGAGGGATGACCATCGCAAACGGCGCGGTCATTGAAGCATGCGCCTGGTCACGTTGTCCTTGCGAGAGTACCGGTATGCCGGATGTGTCACGATGTACGCAATAGTGCCTTATCGAGCATTCGAATATAGGATTTAAATTGCCTTGATCTATAAAAGAGAAATACCTAACGAGGCCTATAAATAGCTATACATTACCCCTATTATAAGTCTACGCACTATTATTATTCTAAGTGTTATAACTAACGGTGTAGTTAAATAATGATTAATTAATGTGTGTGTGCTGTGGTTAGATTCCTTGCTTGCCCGTGCGTATAAGTCGGCAAATACCGCCCTTATAACCACCCGTAGCCTACGGTCGTAGCTACCGGACGTCTCCGGAGCTGACAGGCCGCGTGCTTCCTTTTTCCTTATAGCCGCAGAGACTATCTACTTTATATCTCTTTAGCTATCTAACTAGCTATTTAGCTAGCTACTGTCCCTATAGTGTACTTATAGCTGCCGTAATTAATTATCTTTATCCGATACTAAGTATTTCCCCTATTATCAAATACTTATTTTGTTGAGGGCGAAAGAACATACCAAAGGGCCACGCGCAGCGACTGTCGTGTAAGCTGTAAATAACATGCTAGCTCACGCAACTTCAACGCACACAGGATGCGGATTCGTTCAACGTAGACTATAGAAGTGAATTGATGATAGGGACTTGACCTTTTGATAATGATCAGATGATGCCGACTGTCAAAAAGAACGGCTGACGCCTGAGAAGTGGGAGGAACACATTGTCCTCATTTTCATCTATGAGCAGGCCAAGGTCAATCTAACGAGGGCCATGACCACATCAAGGGTCAAGCTGCCTCTCAAGAACGTAAAGTACACGGGGGACCATCTGATCTGATGGCTCCTGATCACCCCTTTTATACCTTTGGGCAGCTCGTGCCCCTTAGCATCCCACACACACCTGGTCTCCCCTCCCCTTAGTTGTCATGTCTCTGGGTCTGCACCTGTGCCCCAACAAAGTGGCCGACGGCTGGTCCGACAGACCGACCGGCAAACTCGGTAGGATACCTCGGCAACATGCGATACGGATTGCCTCTAGGTCGAAATAACGAGTCTTATTCATGTAGGAGTAGTGTGGGCAGAAGCTAAGGGAAGTTGGGGAGCCAAAGGGGAGGGAAAAGAGGAGGGAAGTCAAATGTACAAGCGGAGGGAGGACGAGGGAGGTCGGCGTTCTTATACAGGGGCGGGGGCGGAGGGCCCGCACCTTACCCGATGGGGATGCCGCCATCCCCGGTGGGGGCAACAGCGTGTTCCAGAATACAAGTGATAAAGGTGATAAAACGGTTGACCAAGTTTGCTTGTACACTATGAGAGACAATCTCAGCTGGTGGGTGCACTGGGGTGGCGCCCTTCAGGCCAGCCACTACTGGAAGCAAGTGTATGTCGGATTCGCAACCGCACCAGACGACGTCCAGCTTCCCCCCCCAGCATGTGGTGAATGGCACATTTCGTCTCCTGGGGCACACGTTCTCGGAATGCCTAGAAGGGTTGCTCGCCGAAGTCGTTCATCGAGACCTGGTCAAGTTTGCGGAACTGTGCTTCTGGCGCCAAGCCATCTGTCAGTATCTGGAAAAGGTCGACCCCGGGCTGCGCCCATTATTGATCTCCAAGACTACCTTGATGACTCAGTTTCGGGTTCTCACGACAAACACTCTCGGGTGCGGTGCGTTGTTCTTAGCGATAGAAGGGCCTGTGGCCGAACCATTGTCATATGACGCTCTGGAGACCGCCTCCATAGCTCAATGTCTGAGTTTGGACATTGCTAAAGAGGCCCTAGGGGTCCTTCAAGGCGAAGGGACTGAGACGGTGGCGGGAGACAGGGTGCAGCTGAAGAGGGAGCTTCGTTGGGCGTATGCAAGTGGCTTGGAGTATCTGGATACACAACCGGACCAGCACCTGAGGCGGTTTGCATTCGCGGGCCTGCATTACGTTCCTATGATGGATAGGTACCATGAACGAGTACGAGGCCACGTTAGAAGGGATGGGCCGCATTCTCGAACGTTTCATCAAGCGAGAGACTCCCTCCGATTCTCTCTCGATTCTCTCAGCTGGCTTACCACAGCACGTTGACGCCCGTATCGACGCCATGGCTCGCTCTTGATGACCTGGCCGAAGCACGGTCGAGGCACGCTGAGGCAACTCGGCAGCGCCGGGCGGCTGGCTCGCGTGCGCATGGTGACCGCCGGTGGCAGAAGGCTGCCACAGACCTGTCATTCGTTGCAAGGCTTGACTTTGAATGCGTGGCTTGTAATATCGCTGTCTACGTCTGTAAAGTGTCGTCAGCATTGGGTGCGCTTCTGAGGAGCAAGGTCCGCAGCCTCATAGGCCTCAGGGTCCGCACGTAGCGTTGTAATACTGAATAGCCGCAGGAGTTTGATTTCCCAAGATGGATCTATAAGCTGCTGGGCAACCGGTCTTGACGTCTGTCGAATCCACTGCTTGGAAAGATTATGATAATTTTAGAGCCAGTAGCACCGTGAAGGTAACCGAAGAAGGATCGCCCTCGAAAGTCTCTCGATCCGGAGTATTACCACGTCATCGAGGATTTCAAGACCATCAGACTTCATCCCCGTAACTGGGCCATCTCATCAAGAATGGCTAACAAAGAGGAAACAGAATCCTCCTTCACCTCACTGCATTGATTACATTCGCCAAGCAATCTTGTGCAACGCAGGCGCAGAGAATGGTCTCTGAACGGGTTCAGCGACACGTCAACGGGACTGAAGCAGCGCCCGTGACTTGAACACAGTCTATACGCGGACTACGACGTGATTGGTTTTACTCTGCAATAAACTTCGCTTACATTGACGAAGCGTCTTTGCCTGGATACCGAACGATTAGATTTCTATACCCTTGAGAGCGGTAGTTCACAAAACTGACATTCAAGGACAACCGCAAATTCCCCCAAAACCCCGCTTGACTGCGCCTTCGACTATAACCAAGGGCATGATACTACTATGTATTGCCTTCTAAAGCAGCAATCGGGTCAACTTAAACCCCTTTTCAAAGGTCAGCCGAGACCTCTGAGCACAAGAGGAATCTAAATCATAAAAGTTGCATGGCTTATAGTGATGTAAGATGTAGCGTAATCTAGGTTCACAAAAAGCATCAGACATGACGGCTGTAAAACACGGTCAGGCAAATGCATCTAGATCCGCCCTCGCATGTTCTGTTGATCACCTGCGTAAAATGCCGCTTGCTTTTGCAGAGAACTGGGTTCTCCGCATGTGCTGTTGGTTATGCAGATGAACTCCCTGACTGCTTGTGCATAACATTGGTTCCTCGCATAAGCAGTTGCTTAGCCATGCAGACTGTCCATTACCTCTGTCTAACATGCTGTTGGTCAGTTCTCAGCTCTTCGTGCATAGTATCGAGCCTTCGTGAATGCTGTTGGTTAGACGTGCATGCTGTAGATGGTCTCTGTGCGGTGCTTGTTCCTTATATATGCTGTTGGTAAGCCGTACGTGTCATCGTGTTCTTGCGGCGTCTAGGCTCGGAAGGGTGTGCGTGATTGACCTTGTGGCTCAAAGGCTGATACCACGTAAATCGCCATGGGTACAATCTCATGCCTACCCTGCGCCCTTCACCGGCTCTCGGGCACTGGGGCCCGCTCCCTCGTCCTCCTCGCATCCGCAATGTACGGAGTAGGTAAGTAAGTTCTTACTCCATTACTGCGTAAGTGATCTCTTTCTACGCCCGTTGCTGTCATCTCCCCAAAACGACATCTACGAGTACAACAAGTACAAGTACCTCTGCACACATCTCTTCCCGAAATCTAGGCCACCATGGACACAGTCAAATCGAGCGCCGACCTGGTCTGCGGCCATATAACGCCGGGCCCTGTAGTTGGTTCGCTCGAGGATGGCAATTCCGGAGCCATCGCCTTACAGAATATCCCATCCGACGATCGTCGCGATGCCAATGGCGCTGGGCGGGACGCGATGAGCCCCACGGGCACCTCGAGCTGGGACCAAGGTGTCGAGATTTCAGGGGGACCTAAAGGCATCAAATTCGCCATTCTATTTCTCTGCATATTATTGGGGGACTTCTTTGTCGGTTACGTACGTCATCTAGGGATTGCTTTTGCTGCACCCCAGGGCGCCCTTGTCTCGATGAGATGCTGACGTAGGGTCCCATTGCAGGACACCAGCTGCGTGGCCACCCTAACGCCCGTTATCACCGACGAATTCAAAACGTTGAACGATGTTGGATGGTACAGCACTGCGTAGTAAGTAGTCCACTGGCCAAGCTACGCACACAACGCCGTACCTAACCCTTGGCGCGCTCCCGATTAGCTTGCTTGCATCGTGCTCGACTGTCCTCATATTCGGCCAGCCGTACTCTTACTATTCCATGAAGACAATATTCCAGGTGTCCTTCATTACCTTTTCCGTTGGTTCTATTGTATCCGCAACGGCTCGTTCATCTGCCGTCTTCACTTCTGGACGCGCATTGAGCGGCTTGGGGTCGGCTGGTGTTTTTGCTGGCGGTAGCATGTAAGTGTTGTGACTGACTCTCACGTCCTGATGGCTGATGGCCCTGACATGTGATGGTCTAGAATCATCGCCAGTACGACTGCTATCCAATCTAGACCGATATATCAAGCTATTTCTGGGGGCATTGAATGCATCGCCCTCGCCTTAGGACCAATAATAAGCGGTGCTATCGCTCATAGGTCTAATTGGCGGGTCAGTTTCTACATCATTATTCCTATCGGCACGGTCTGCTGCCTCTCCGTGTTCTTCCTCGTCCATAATCTTCAACGACCAGAGAACGGTAATGCTCTCGAGTATTTTCACGTTTTGTAACTCTGGCGCTATGTTTGTCATTTCTTTCTACGTAAGTCAGACCCGTTGCTATCATGATGTGATTGCACTGACTCCTTTACAGCTGCCAATCTATTTTCAGGCTGTTCGTGGACAAACAACTGTAGGGTCCGGTGTCTACTATCTCCCTACCGCTATTTCTTTTGGCACTGCGATACTAGGGGCTGGACCATTGACTACCCTTATTGGCCACTACAGCCCTATCATGATTTTTGGCAGTGTGCTTATGGCTATTGGCATTGGGCTCATCACTACTCTTAAGTCACAGTCTTCAGCAAGCCAGTGGATCGGTTACCAGATACTTCGCGGAATCGGCTGCGGGCTTGCCTTTCAACAACCGTACACGGCTGTACTGGTCGTAGTACGTGAGCATCATATGCCCACGGCTCTTGTTACACTAAGCTTTACGCAAGAAGTTGGGGCTATGGTATCTCTTTCGGTGTCACAAAATATTTTTGTAACCCGTTTGATATACTATATAACCCGGAGAGACCCGGGCTTGGATCTGAGCTTTATCTTTAATAATGGGATTCTGGGCGCAATCGATTCCGCACCGCTACAGCTCCGGGATGAGGTAGTGGCCGCTTGTAGCAACGCCCTACAGGATGTCTTTTACGTTGCTCTAGGGTTGTCGTGTCTAGCTGCTATAATTTCAACATGTATGGAGTGGAGATCGGTCAAGATCATGAAAAGAGAGTGATAGGCTTGGGCTCAAGCCTAGAAAGGCAGCAGATATAGTGAAGCATCCCACGAGCTTTGAGTGCCTATTCGCTACAGCTACTAATAGCGCCATAGCTTCACCTTAAAAGCTACTGCCCATACCATGGTCAAGCCAAAGACTATCCTTAGCGTTAGGATCAACCTTTTTTTCGTCGCCAACAACCTGGTCACTACACCTTCATATCCTACATCTACTGCTTTGCGCACCGCCATGTGTCTAGGGTTATCTTTGTGGTCTAGCTCGATACTATTTGCCGCTAAAAGTCGTTCTATCAAAGCCATATAAGGTTTCTTTACTGCCCACGTGCTATGCCACGATACGAACCAAGTACAATCGTGCACCAATAGTACGTTAATCATAAGGCAGTCAGACAACGGTCATGAGGTTTTCAATTAATTCCCTAAAGCGAGGTCATATCCAAAAGGAAGACTTGAGCTTGTCGGGCCAAGGATTTGCCATCCACTCGCTCCTAGATACCCATATCATTGCACGTGACTTCGGATGGCTTCCACTATCGCTCGAAACTACCTTGTGCGTATATCGCCGGCGCCTTGCCATCCTTATACTACGATAGTAGGGTCTTCCCTTCTTGACCTTATCGTCTAAGCTCTCCACCTTCAACGGGTCTAGCAATAGTATACATGTCGCTATAATTCGCCAAGTCGCATTACCTGTTTAAATCGACAATGAAATAGAAAGTATATATCGATGAAGTCGTAAATGCTCGCCATCTTAATAGCACTAATGACTACTATATAAATCGTGAGTGATTTGCGTATCGCCGCCCTCAGATAAGCCGCATAGCATGGCAGAGCGACAGTGGGGGTATATCTAAGCTTGGAAGAAATCATCTAGGTAATGCACAATGGGCAGATGCTGGACGATAGAGCCATTACTTACATCTCCACGGAGTATTGCGGAATTGGTTGGTTCGAAAAGCAACACGGAGACAATAACGGACCTGGACGTACGTGCGAACCAGTGATTGACATGTTCTACCGTTTTGTTTTGGTCTTCGTCAAGAAGGCCTTTTCAGCCGAAGCGAAGAACAAATCCAATCATCTTCGCATACTTTCAGCGAATCAATCACGGACTTACGGGACTTGGGGGACGCCGGTGGTCAGACTGACCCGAGCCTGAGCAGAAGCGGCGAGGCGCTAACCCGACTTCCGTTGCTCCATCACCCCCTCGGCCCTGACCATCCAGCCAACATCGCTGTGCGTCACTCACGTGTCACGGCACAAGCCTTGCCTCTTTCGTCCCGCACCCCGCGGGCATTTCCATCATTGCGCGACGACGCACCTTGTCGAGCTATTCCGCCACCAGACGCATTGTCGCCAAGAGGCGACTAGGGCTGCGGCCGGGTTGCATAACGCTGCGCGATGAGGCCGAGCGCCGGGGCCGTCCCGGATGCGGCGGGTGGACCCCTAGACTCGGGGCGCGGCGCCGACTCGGAGACTCAGCGGCGCAAGATCCGCAAGGGTACGCGCAGCTGCTGGGAATGCAAGCGACGGATGCGATGCTCCTTTTCGACGCCGTCGGATTCGATGTGTCTCAAACGCGACCATTGCCTCTCCGGCATCCCGCTCGGCGCCGGCGATCCCGACGCCGCGGTCTCTTACGCCTCTGACAGCCACCAAGTCTTCCGGAAGCACCCAGTACGAAGCTCTCTCGGCCGCTCTGCACGCTGCTTTACCACCTCGAGAGGACATTCGCTTAATGATCAAGGCGGGCATCGATGTCTCGTTCCACAAACTCATGACCCATCCCTACCCCGTGCTAGCCCAAAGTTCCAGAAGCGACGAGGGAGACTTGTCCAACATCCCCTCGGCACGAGCTCACCCGGTTCCGCTCGCCAGATACCTGCTTACCTTGGCCAGCTGCTTGCAATTTATACACCCGGAGCTCCACGCCGAGGAGATCCGTGGCCTGTCGGCGCCGCCACACCAGCTGATGCGCCGGCTCGCCGACACCGCCATCAGCCTGGTGACCAGCAAGGATGACTTTCTGAGCTGCATCGAGGGGCTTCAATGCATAATGCTTGAATCCGTGTTCGAGGCCAATAGCGGCCACCTCCGACGTGCGTGGTTCGCTTGCAGACGCGCAATGTTGGTGGCACAACTGATGGGACTTCATCGTGGCGCCGTTCAGCAACCGCTCAAGATCATCGACCCAAGTCAACCAGTCTACCCGGCCTACCTCTGGTTCCGGATTGTTTGCACAGACCGGCAGCTATGCTTGATGCTAGGCCTGCCCCAGGGCTCCTTGGACGTCTCCATGGTAGCCGAGGCGGCCCTCGCAGACGACACTCCGGAGGGGAGGTTCGAGCGCAAGCAGTGCGTCATCGCATCGCGCATCCTTGAGCGTAACGAGTCGTCAGACCCTACCACTATAGAGAATCCGGCGGCCCTACAGGAAATAGACGAGGACCTTCAGAGGGCCGGGAGTGAGATGCCTAGCAAGTGGTGGCTGGTACCCAACCTCGCCAGTGTGGCGCGAGATCCGGACAAGACCTTTTGGGAGACGATTCGTCTTCTGAATCAGATGCTATACTACAACCTGCTCAACCAACTCCACCTCCCCTACCTGCTACGATCGCAGACACCCGGCACAGTCAAGTATGACCATAGCAAGCTCGCAAGTGCCAACGCGTCGCGCGAGCTGCTAACACGCTTCATAATGTTCCGTTCTTTCAACCAGGTGGCTTTTTCCTGTCGCGCTGTTGACTTTTTCGCACTCGTGGCGGCCATGACGCTGATTATGGCGCACCTCGACGAGCACCACAAGCAGTGGCAGCAGCAGGGCAAGCCCGGCATCGCGGGAACCAACGTGCTCGCGCATCAGAGGAACAGCGATCGGGCGATGATAGAGCAGACACTCGAGAATATGGAGTCCGTCGCGAAGCTCAGCACCGATGTTCTTAGCGAGCGTAGCTCGAGCTTGCTGAAGACCTTGCTGGCCTTTGAGACTGAAGCTACTCAGGGCAGAATGTACCAGGACGGCTTTTCTGCAGCAGCTGCCATGTCGCAGCTGCATCCCGACCTGCCAACGGACGACGGACAGTTCCTTCGGATTGCTATCCCGTACTTTGGCACAGTCAGGATCAGCCGCGAAGGCCTCGTCACTATGGAAGGGCCTCCGTGCCATGCAACACCACCAGAACCCCCGTCCACGCCGCCGGCGCAGGTGCAGGCCAGTACACTTGCGTCATCGCAGCTTATGTTTGACGGCACATTGCCGGAGATGCCATTTATCTCTCAGCAACCGCATGTAATTACACAGGCGTCTTCCCCGACCGAACTGCTGCCCGGCGTTTTGGATTTCCAGGCACACCAGTCCTTTGCGCCGCAGTTTCCGAACGCCATCAATGATGCCCTCCAGGAGCAGTACTTGTACCCCGGCCTTACCGCCGGAGTGGACGACTGGGCATTCCAAGGGGTAGACATGGCCTTTTTCGAGAACCTTATCAGGCGTCCAGGTGTGGAAGTTGCCAGTGATGGTATCAGTCTGGCCAGCGGTGACGGCTTCTCGTAGATCTGGTGAACGGGGCGATCCTGGGCCGATACTGACCCTCGATGGCCGTTTTATGTGGCGCTGGTGTTCTGTTGTTAAGGTGGTTGTACGTAGCTAACATGATGCTAAAGGGGTCCTACAACGGTTATACCTTCGAGGTGGGTTATTTTGTCTCTATAGGCACCACTCTCCTCTGTTACTCGAATCAAAGTGGGGGATAGACCCGACGCTATACCCGTGCACCACCTTTTTCTTTGCTTGCACAACTGTATTGGACTCTTCATATATATGTGATCTGTAACATTGCTTGCAAGGTGAAGCCTTTTTATTAGACCAATACTATCGGAGGCTACGGCGAGGCGCGACCTCGGATAGAGAGCCTAGTAGGACCGGTATAAGCGTTATTGTCAAATCGAGCCAAGTGAAAATAATGTGCGGAGAACAAAAGTTTCTCCAAGCTAAAGCGCTTAAGTCGTAGCTGAGGCGCTTCTCACCAGGAAGAATGCCCGACTCCTCAACGCTGCCCTAGAGTATCTTCTTGAGGCCCGCAATACCCGCATCAACCTTGCCCTCCTCCTTCACTTGATCGCAAAAGTCTTTGAAGCGCTCTTTTCCCTTTATGTTCAAGCTTCCCACGTACCAGATGCTCGGAAAGGGGTTCCCTATGAGCTCTGCCGTTGCATTCGCGCCGACCTCGGCGCCTTTGAGCATGTAGGCATCCGAGTTTCTATACATGCGAGGCCCGGAGACCGGTTGAAAGCACGCCTTCCCATGTTCGTCCTCGTAACCTACTTAGAATGCCAGCCATCGATCCGGGGTGGCGTATGTGGTGTATTATGCTTCTCGATTGCTCGATTCAGTCGTTTGGTGGCGGAATGTATAGGGCAACGAAGTAAGAGACAATCAAATTTAGGCGGCCCATTGTAGATGGCTCTCTCAGAAAGTCTGTATGTCAATATGTTCATACCACGTGGCAGATCCGAGTCGACTGTCTCATGCCCGTATGCCAGAACATTTGGGGTGATGAAGTAATTCCAAATCGTTCCCATCGTACCTAGTTCCATCCACGTTAGTGCCTGGCTCGTGGGACTGGCTGGCCACCGCTTCCTGTGCGTTGGTAAATCATTAGCGCAGAAACCCCTCTGTCCATCCATGATCAACCCCACGCAGTGCGGTGCCCCCGCATTATTTTTGGAGCGAGTGAATCCCGCACAGGCATTCATCTTCCACCTTCAGCGCGGAGCACGGCCGCAAGAATCGGCCGCAACCCTTGTTAGGGGGAGAACATGAGTAAGGAGAGAATTTGCAAGCAAGTCGCCAATAGCAATAACGTGCAATTTCGGGATCATTGATCAGCAAAGAGAGTGACTTGTCCAATCCGGCAGTCGGCGGCCTAGACCCGGTTGGAGCTCCGGACGAATTGCCGGACCGAAAAATTTCACCCCACTATCGATAAGGCGAGGAGGGGCAGACGGGGCAGTCGCAGCCAATTCTGATGGCCTTGAATGCCAACCTCGACTCGCTCTGTTGGGAGTCACGCCCTTTGGCAAGCCCCTTCACAAAGGTCGTGGTCCAATATCCCAAACTCACCGACGATGCCGCACGAGATCCTGGTCGGTGGCTCGTGCTACACGGCGTCCACGGCGCAGGAGCTGCGGGCCCGCGCCAACAAGACCAGCCAGCCCCGGATCAAGCAGATCCGCGGCCAGTGGGTGTACTATGTCGACTTCAAGGACTCCAACCAGGCAGTGCTGGGCCAGGCCAAGCAACTCCTTCAGGACGTCGACTCGGAACCCCTTCTTGCGTCCGAGAGCGGCGGCGATTCCACCAGCATCCATGTCACGCCACGCTACCTCTCGCCATGGAGCTCACAGGCCACCAGCATTGCTCATGTGTGCGGACTCAAGGACCATGTTCGCCGCATCGAAAGAGGACGTCTCGTCGTCGTCGACTTTGAGGAGCCCTTTGAAGCGGGCCAAGATGCACCCCTGCGCGAGGTTCTTCATGATCGCATGACTGAGATCTTCACCTATGAGAAGCCGTCATTGGACGTCATGTTTCAGGACAGCGCCCCCTCCCCTCTCGTGGTTGTCGACATCTTTGCCAATGAAAAGGACCCTCTGGCTGTCTTGAAAGCCTACAACCAGGAAAAGGGTCTCAGTCTCGACGAGTCTGAGATGGAATATCTCGTGGACGTTTTCAAGAAGCTCGGCCGCCCGCCTCACGATGTTGAGCTCTTCATGTTTGCTCAGGTCAACTCTGAGTGGGTCGCCTGTTAGCTCGACATGTCACTTTGCAACTGCTGACCAGACGTATCAGGCACTGCCGTCACAAGGTCTTCAATGCTAGCTGGACTATCGATGGCGTGCGCCAGGACAAGAGTCTCTTTGAGATGATTCGTAACACGCACAAGAAGACTCCCGACTTCACCGTCTCAGCGTACAGCGACAACGCCGCTGTTCTTCAAGGAGAGGCCGCCAATTTTTGGTCCCCCGACTACTCTACGGGCTCGTGGAAGCTTAGTCCCGAGGTTGTGCACGTTCTGGCCAAGGTCGAGGTGAGTACCATCGTCTGAGAGTCTACGTGGCAAATATTGACATGATTGCCTACGATAGACGCACAATCACCCGACTGCCATCTCGTAAGTATAGACAAGCTACTGGCGTTGCGTATTTGCTCTCGGGAGCAAACGTAGCTGACATTGTGCGCAGGCCATTTCCGGGCGCTGCCACCGGCTCTGGAGGAGAGATTCGAGACGAGGCAGCCGTTGGCCGTGGTTCCGTGACAAAGGGTGGACTCTGTGGTTTCTGGGTCTCCGACCTCCTCATCCCCGACAACCGCGCTCCATGGGAGGCTGATATCGGCCGCCCGGCTCACTACGCAAGCAGCCTGGATATCATGCTGGAGGCCCCCATCGGCAGTGCACGCTTCAACAACGAATTCGGTCGGCCCTGTCTCACTGGCTGCTTCCGCACGCTTCTGACTCCAGCGACGCCGACCGAGGGTTCCGAGACCACCGAGCCCAAGGAGTGGCGTGGGTACCACAAGCCCATCATGCTCGCGGGTGGAGTTGGCACAGTCCGTCCTCAAAACGCTCTAAAGGAGGAGAAGTTTGTCCACGACGGCGCGCATGTCATTGTCCTGGGTGGCCCTGCCATGTTGATTGGCCTTGGTGGTGGCGCCGCGTCAAGCAATGCTTCGGGAGAGGGAAACGCTGACCTGGACTTTGACAGCGTCCAGCGTGGCAACCCCGAGGTATGTGGTCCGAGCAGTTGATACAGCATGCTCTGTAAGCTAACTCGCTGCTGCAGATGGAGCGACGAGCGCAGATGGTCATCAACACGTGCACTGCGTTGGGCGAACAGAGCCCTATTGCCATGATCCACGACGTGGGAGCAGGCGGTCTCTCAAACGCCCTCCCTGAACGTGAGTTTACCTTGATGAAACGCCGACCAGGCCACAAAGCTAACAGACCACTGCAGTTGTCAAGGATGCTGGCTACGGCGGCAACTTTGAGCTTCGTCAGGTCGAGAGTGCAGACAGGAGCATGAGCCCGCTGCAGATCTGGTGCAACGAGTCACAAGAGCGATACGTTCTGTTGATCAACCCGGAGAACATGAACCGATTCACCAGCATCTGCCGCCGTGAACGTTGCGGCTTCTCCGACGTTGGTTCTGTTGCTGCAAGAGACGCCAATGGAGAGTCGAGTCTGGTTCTCACGGACCGAGAGTCCAAGGAGTACCCCCGGCCGATTGATCTGCCCATGGATGCCCTGTTTCCCCCCAAGCGCCAGCAAGACCGCACGGTGACCTCCAAGAAGCCAAGCTTTCCGGCTTTCAACGCGCTGCCATCGCTCCAGAAAGCTTTCGGCGACGGGCTCGACAATGCAGACCTCTTCAAGAAGGCGGTCGAGCGCGTGTTCCTGATGCCCGCAGTTGGATCCAAATCTTTCCTCATCACCATCGGCGACCGAACTGTCGGCGGCCTGACCACGCGTGATCAGCTAGTCGGCCCGTGGCAGACGCCCGTTGCAGACGTCGCCGTGACCGCCACGTCATTTGGTCTGGGAGGAAAGCAGAGGACTGGCGAGGCCATGGCAATGGGCGAGAAGCCGACCTTGGCGCTCATCGACCCTGCCGCTTCGGCGAGGATGGCCGTTGCAGAGAGTCTCTTGAACATTGCCGCTGCCGACATCATGGGCGAGCTGCGACGCGTCAAGCTTTCTGCCAACTGGATGGCCGCCGTCGGCCACCCCGGCGAGGGCGCCGCTCTGTACGAGGCTGTTCGGGCTATCGGCATGGAGATGTGCCCCGAGCTAAACATCAGCATCCCCGTCGGCAAGGACTCCACGTCCATGAAGGCGGTCTGGAAGGCGGAGGGAGACGCGAAGAGTGTCACGGCGCCCGTTTCCGTTGCCATCTCTGCCTTTGGCGTCGTCGAGGACGTGAGGAACACGTGGACACCCCAGCTTCAGCGCGTCGAAGACGTTGGGGAAACGATTCTCCTGTTCGTCGACCTTGCAGAGGGACGAAAGGCCCTCGGAGGCTCAGCCCTCGCTCAGTCGCTCGGGGCCATCGGCAGCCAAGTTCCCGACGTGAAGAACTTTGGCCTCATCACCGACTACTTTGATGCGCTGTCGCAGCTGCACAAGAGCGGCGTCGTGCTGGCCTACCACGATCGATCCGACGGTGGCTTGATCACGACCATTGCAGAGATGATGTTTGCCGGCCGGTGCGGTGTCGACATGATGCTGGACGGCATCTCCAAGTCTGGCGGCGCTGCCGATATGATTGACGCGCTCTTCAACGAAGAGCTCGGAGCCGTCTTCCAAGCAAGGGCGTCGGACGAGATCAACTTCAAGAGGTGCTTCGCAACCTGCGGCCCGCCACCTGGATTGATACGCAAGTTCGGTGTTGTCACGTCAAAGGCCAAGCAGACGTTGACGATTCGTCATGGCGGGGCGACGTTTGCGACGCTCGACCGTGCTGAGATGCAGCAGTGGTGGTCAAAGACTTCGCATGAGATGCAGCGGCTACGAGACAACCCCGCGTGCGCCGACTCGGAACGCGCCACCATTGCAGACTCGGAGGACCCCGGCTTGTCATACAACCTCGGCTTTTCCGCGTCAGAGAACATCCTCCCGCTGACATCGTCCATAATTGGATTCTTCGGCAAGGCTCCCCGGGTGGCAGTCCTCAGAGAGCAGGGCGTCAACGGATACGCCGAGCTGGCCTTTTCCTTCAAGGCTGCCGGGTTCGAGCCAGTCGACGTCCACATGACGGACATTCTCGACGGCCGTTCTTTGGCCGACTTTACCGGCCTGGCTGCTCCCGGTGGCTTCTCGTACGGTGATGTTCTCGGCGCCGGCCAGGGCTGGGCCAAGTCCATCCTGATGCACGAAAACACCCGACGGGAGTTTGGCGAGTTCTTCAAGCGGCCCGACACGTTTGCCTTGGGCGTCTGCAACGGCTGTCAGCTTCTCACGAGGATCAAGGAGCTCATCCCGGGCGCGGAGCACTGGCCGGCGTTTGTGCACAACACGAGCCAGCAGTTCGAGGCTCGCGTCTCCATGGTCAGGATCGAAGAGGACGAGAGCCGGCCGTCGGTCTTCTTCCACGGCATGAACGGCTCGACGCTGCCGGTGGTGGTCTCGCACGGAGAGGGCAAGGCCCAGTTCCCTTCGCCCAACTCACTGCAGGAGCTCTCGGGCTCGGGCATGATTCCCGTACGCTACGTCGACAACCGTCTCAAGGTCACGGAGCAGTACCCGTACAACCCCAACGGCAGCCCGGAGGGTGTTGCCGGCGTGTCGAGCAAGGATGGCCGCTTCGTGGCCATGATGCCGCACCCCGAGCGGACGGTACTGGCCGACGTGGCCAGCTACGCGCCCCGCAAGGCCGTGGAGGAGTGGGGCGACTTTGGCCCCTGGGTGCGCATCTTTAGGAGCGCCCGCAGATGGGTGGGATAGACGGGAAGCTGAACGCAGCAAACACCACTGGGGTCATGAAAATTAGACAAGGTACGGGACATGTTTATGAGCTTACCGCCGAGGTGCGAATAGCAGTTGTTTACACTAGATGGGTATCTCAAATGGAACATTTGGTTTCTCAATGGCCTTGCTCAAGCCTGCATGTATTCGGGACATGCACAGCCCGCCCTGGGCATTGTTCAGAGCCACGCCCCGTCGACGGCATACACACTGCCGCTCACAAAGGTGCTCTCGGGCCCCAGCAGAAAGGCCACGACGGCGGCGACCTCGTCGGCGGTGCCCAGGCGCCGGATGGCCGTGGGTTGGTCAAAGGGCGCGTCGCTGGGGCGGCCGGTCTGGTCCCAGGCCAGGTCCATCAAGGGGGTGTGGATGGCACCCGGGGCGACTGCGTTGACTCTGACGCCGCGCTCGCCGACCTCCTTGGCCGCGGCGCGGGTGAGCCCGACGACGCCGTGCTTGCTAGCCCCGTAGGCGGCGTGTAGAGCCATGGCTGTCGTCGTTGTTAGCGAGGGTTCCTCGGCAGAGGTTTGGTTTGCGCTCTCAAGCTCCCAAAGGCACCTACCGTTGGTGCCGTGCACAGACGCCATGTTCACAATGGAGCCCCCGTCGACAATGGCCCGTAGCTCGGCACGCAGACAGTACATGCAGCCCGTGAGGTTCACGGCAATGATGCGCTCCCACTCGTCGTCGTCGAGCTGCGCCACCGTGCCGACCGAGTGGCTCGGCCCGATGACGCCAGCGATGTTGGCGGCGCCGTCGAGGCGTCCGAAGCGGGAGACGAGGCCCGCGATCCAGGCGTCCACGTCGGCGCGGCGCGAGACGTCGACGCGCGCCACGGCGTGCTGCTGCTGCTGCTGCGGCGGCGGGACGCAGACGCGCCGCAGCAGGGCCTCGGCGGCCGAGGGGTCCACGTCGGCGACGCAGACGGTGGCGCCGCGCTCGGCGAGCAGCCGGGCCGTGGCGAGGCCGATGCCGCTGCCGCCGCCCGTGATGGCCATGACTTTGCCGGCGAGCGACATTGTGTTTGCCTCTCGGGGGTGGGGTTCGTCACTTGCCTTTACGAGGGGTGATGGTTGATGGGAGGGCTGGCGATGTGATGTGATGTGATGTGATGTGACGCGACGCAAGTGAGGTCATCGGCCCCTCACCTCACGGCCCGGCCGCCGCTTCTTCTCACATACCCGGATACGGCTCGGGAGCAGACGACCCGCGCGGCGCGCCATCACCGTCTTGGAAAAAGAAATCTTTAAAGTGCCAAGCCGCTACTATACTTGCTGTCGAGTTATAGCAACTCCGTCTTCCGCAGGCGCGAGCGCAAAGCATCGTCGATCCGCAGCGGGCGTCTACACGGCCCAACCGTGGCTTCAAGTTACCCTTTAGAAATCCAAGCATTTTCCAACCGTCACGTCACGTCGTCAAGACCAAAAGGACTCATAGCGCCGGTCCCTCCCAGCACTCCCGCCTCAGCCTCACATACCACGCCTGCTTGTGCGGAAACGAAACCTGCCGCTCCTTGGTGAAGCCCAGTGCCTCCAGGTGGCGCAGAATCCTATCGACACGTCAGCAGAAGCGCTTGCGCCTCGCCTCACTGGAAAGCAGACACGTACCGGTCATTGTCGACCCTCGGCTCCAGACAGACACTGATGGTGCGAAAGTCGGCCGTCAGGCACCAGTGCACCAGCGCCGTGAGCCACGCCGGCACCCGCCCCCGCGACCACTCCTCCCCGATCATGATGTGCACGCCGCGGTCCCAGTCGCCAATCTCGCCGCCCACCAGCCGCCCGAGGGCGTCCTCCTTGACCCAGTACAGCTCAAAGTAGCCAAACGGCACGCCGTCCCACAGGCCCATGGCGGGGAACGAGTGCCCGCTGCACAGCGCCCGCTCGAGGCCGTCGTGTCGGAAGTCGCCCCAGAACTCGCCGACTCGTGGGTTCGCGTGCCACATCTGCAGGAGGGCAGTGTCGCTCACGGCGGCCGCGTGGTTGTGCTCGGGTGGCTTGGGGCCCACGGGGCCGAGGTACGGCACGGGCTTCTGCGACGACGACGCCACGCGAAAGGAGAGGTACTGTCCCATGCTGGGGATGAAGCGCGTGTAGAAGACCTCCCCCATGCGCGGGGGCTTGGGACGGAGCGGGTGCCGGACGCCGTCGGTAGAGACGTACTGCAGCGGCGGCGGGGGATAGTAGGTAGGGAGATGCGACGTCGAGAAGAAGGGTCCGATGGGAAGGGCGGCCGGCGAACGGACCACAGTCATCGGGGTCGGCCCGCCAGGGAGATCAGAGTGGGGTAGCGGCGAGCCCTGGCGGTTCCCCGGGCCCGGCGACTCGCTGCGGATGGGCGAGCTGGGCCGGCTGCCCGCGCCCGTCGGGGAGCCGGGGTACGAGGCCATGCCTCGGATCGGCTGCAGGGTGAAGAGGAACAGGCGACCGGGGATCTGCCAGAACATGCGCTTGGAGACGAACATGCTCGCCCAGCTGTCGCCGCTGTCGTCGATGCTCGTGCCGACGGCCGTGTTCTCCGAGGCGAGGAGACCCATGCGCTCCAGCTTGGGGATCAGGTTGCGGCTCCGCAGGATGCCGTCGCGCCTGATGTAGATCTTCCAGTCGCCCGTGGGCCTGGCGCCCCGAGGCGTGTCCTCGCAGGCCTCTGTGTGCAGGTCGTGGCTGGGCTCTGGCTGGTGGAAGTACCAGTAGAGCGTGACCCAGAGCATCATGGCAATCTGGCGCGTGGGGCTCGCGGCGGGCTTGAACTCGCTGTCGGACGGGTTGGAGATGGACGAGATGAAGAGGGTGTCGCCCTGCAGCGTCGGGCGCGTAAAGGCCCGCGTGCGCTTCTTCTGCAGCGCGCGGGCGACGTCGTCGCCGTCCGCCTCTTGCACCGCGCCACGGTCCCTGGCCTCGCCGTCAAACACGTGCCTGTCCTCGTCGGTGTGCAGCACCGTCGTCCAGCCCACGGGGTACGGGTGGTGGTGCGTGTTGAGCTCGTGGCTGCGGAAGCCCACGCCCGCGAAGACGGGGTTTACGGTGAAAGTCTGCCCGTCGGGCAGGTGGATGATCTGCGGCGCCATGTTGGCGTCTGTCTACCTTGTGTGGTCTTGGTGTTTGGCCGCTGGGCAGCCGAGAACTAGCGGATCAGAGGCTGCTCGAGCCGGATTGAATCAGGTTGAAGTACAACGAAGCGGGGCAGCAGCCAGCGCGGGGTGAGGCGCGCGTATGTACGAAGTCGCCGCGTCGAGCTTCCAGAGCTCGATGAATGCGGAACAGCCCCGCGCAGTCGGACCACGCGGGAGCGCCCGGGCGACGTCAATTGGAGCAGCCAACGGTCCAGGGAGCGCGGCCGCGCGCCGATGCTCGATGAGTCGGTCGTGACAAATGCGTCGCCGGCGATTGGCTGGAGACGGGAGCTCGGTGGTGAGATGGAGATGGGAAGCCGTGCCTGTTGGTGGGGTGACGTTGCGGAGGAGAAGCCGTGGTGGTGAAGTCACTGGAGTCGCGGGGTTCAATTGAGATGGGGCCATGGAAATAACGAGCGGGCGCCAGGAGCGACTAGCGGACGGCCTCGGCCAACGCCTCGCGTCGAGTTGCTCAAGAGGGCAATGCGCCCATTGCTGTGATGCGCGCAGACGCAACCCCCACGCCGAGTCGGCATCGTTGCGAAGCCGCATCAGAGTCTGGAATGATGCTTGGTGGTGCGTCGTCTGATCAGTCCAGGTCCCTCGGGGACAACCCTGTCAAACGCGTCTTGCTGCGTGTCCCACGGCTCTCCCATATCGCCTCCATCTTGGCTGATGTATAATGAATTCCAATATTGCTTGCTCTTGTTGCCTCGCTACGGAAAAAAAATTGCCGCTGACTGACACATGTCACTCCTTCTTCTGCTCCGCCGCCTCCTTGCTGCCGCCACTCTTGCTCTCGTCGCCGTCGTCGTCGTCGTCGTCGTCGTCTTCGTCCTCCCTCCCCTTCTTCTTCCTCTCGTTCCTGTCCTGCTCCAGCACCTCCCTGACCTCCTCGCCGCCGAGGTCCCTCATCTCGTCCCACTCGACGTCGTACTCGGTCGCCACCAGCCGTATCTCGCGCCGCAGCAGGTTGGCCTCGTGCACCAGCTGCTCCCACCGCTGCGGGTCGAACCCCCGCTCCCCGTACAGCGCCGTCTGCCGCCGCGACACCGTCAGGTTCATGGCCGCCTTGTAGCTCAGGTCGCGGCTGATGAAGAGGAACCACAGGTAGCCGGCCATGATGGTCGTCAGGCCCGCCAGGTACGTCACCGGCTCCACCAGGTCCCAGCCCATTTCCGTGTGGAACGTCACGTAGTAGACGATCCCCCACCAGCTCGACAGCAGCGCGAAGCCGCCCTTGGCCAGCCGGTGCGCGCCCTTGTGTGCGAGCTCGTCACACGCTTTTTTTGTCTCGGATTTGGCGTCAATCTGGCGCGACATCTTCCGCAGCCGCATGCGCATGTAGTAGGTCCGGTCCTTGAAGCTCGGCACCGCCACGCGCAGCTCCTGGGGAAAGCCCTCGATCTCAATGGCAAACTCCCTGCCTCGCGCTGCGTCTCTGCAAAAGTCACCCACCTCGGTACTGCTCGACCATCGCACCCAGTTCGCCTCGCTCTTGCTGGGGCCTTCGCGTCCGAGTCCCGAGTATGCCGCCACGTTGGCGCCGTTCTTGTCACCCGACTCGTTCTCCGTCTCCTCGCGGTCTGCCTCGGCGCGGAATGTGATGTTTGGAAGCTTCTCACGACCGTCGACCCACAGGGGCGGGATTTCGGCCTGGATCAGCCTCTCCAGGTACGAGAGCGGTTGCTGCGGGTGCATGAGCAGGGCCAACGGTTCGACCGTTTCATCGCCCCAGTGCTTCTTGTCCTCCTCGTCCGGGTTGATACGCTCCTGCTCGGGGTGGAAAGGCATGGGCAGGATGAGCTTCAGCAGCCGTGTCGGGGTCGTGAGGAGACGCCCTGGGAAGAGGTCAGCCGCGCTCTGCTACTTTGACGACGCAACGACGCACCCTTGGTCCCATCACCCCCCGAGGGATCCTGTGACGTCGTCTCGGGCAGCGAGTTGCTGCTTTCCCTCTGCCATGGCCTGTCGTCCACCTTGCGCTGCGCGCTCTTGGTCGTCCACGTCCGCCGCTGCTCCTCGCGAGCTTCCGCCTTTTTGTAGGATCGCGTCGCCGATTCGCTCGCGTCGTCTCTGCGCGTCGCTGCCGAATACGAAAAGGGCCTGGTACACTGGGTCCGCGTTGCTGTCGACAGGCACCGCTGCCGGGACAGCGACGTCAGGCGAGGCGTCGCTCGCCGGAAAGCACAGCTCATGGTGCACCGCAAGCTCGAGCTTTCTCAAAACGCCCCTTTGTCCTCCCGGTCCTGTCCGCCAGGGCCGTAGAGTTTTATGGCGGATTGCAAAACCAGGAGTTGGCACTCTAAGGGGGCTGCCTGCACCTGGCTGCGCATGACACAGGGCTGGCTCATGACGTCAGGCTGGTCCAGCTCAGCTGCACCGGGCACGCGTCCAGCGCCGGCCGAGAAGCGCGTTACCTTATTTAGGTAGGTAGCTTTCAGCCACTTGAGGAGCACGCCTACGCTACCTTGGCTGCATGCTCTGCGAGCTGATCTGCCTTGGTACGATGGATGCTTAACCTCTTCTAGGTTTAGGCTTGTCGTGCTTTATGCCAAAAACAAGATTGCGTAGGGCTGACGAGTAGAGACGGCGCCAGCAGCGTGTAACCGCAACCAACGATAAGACGTTTGAGCAGCACCAAAAGCTGCCGTCGCCATGCAAACCATGGAAATGGAATTGGAAATGGAAGCAGGACAAAATCGTACGCCGTCAACCTAATGCATGCTGATCCGGCCGCAATTGCGGGGTGGGATTCGTCCGGGCTGCCTCGTGGACCATTTGCCCACTGACTTTCGAAGTGACAGCAAGCTCACCTCAAGCCTCTGCAATACGTTTCGAACCTACTGAGATGGCCGCAAGTTCGCAACACTATATTGACTCACTGAAGCTTTCCCTAGCTGGGGACGGGGGGGTGACCTCCTCTGTGTACAATCAAGGTACCAGTGGCGCTGGCAAGGCAGCTCGATGCAGCCTCCCGGGCCAGGGACAGGGGCGCTTTGACGATTCACCCACTCGCCATCAGATTCGCATTCTCAATCTCGACGGCTGTGGAGTTTTATTTGATTAGCCCGACTGCCTAGTATCTCGTGAAAAGTGCGTCGTCACTTGGACGCAAGCTAGCTTTGCAGAGCGCCTTGCCTATGCGTCACTCCCTCCTCAACAGAAAATGTGTGCAAAAGCGTGGTTTTTAATCTTACTACGAGCACTGACGCTGTTATCACTTACTATCAATACCGTGTACGAGATGTCCCATGTACCACAGCCATGGGAAGCTGGAGCTGCCATGTCTGGGAGCTCGAAGGTTGACTGCTTAGGCGGCTGATGTCACGGGATGATGAGATGCTACAGACCCGAGTTCTAGTTCCTAATTAAAACTTGAATCGTCAATAACTCTCTTTTCAATTTCAGTCGCCACAGATCAGTACACTTTGTAGACTTTGCTGTGGTCTGCTTGTTTGAGAGACCGCGGCTGCGTTCTGGTATCCCGTGGCGCCGCGAGGTTTGAAATTGCGTTCTTTATTCTCTCGCCTCCGCAATGTAAAACCAAGTTAGACCGTCGTGGTCGCCTTTTTGTTCGCCTCGCCATGCCTATATCCCGTTGCAAACTTCGACGGCACGTACCTCTAACCATGACTGTACGTAGGTTAAGTTTGATTCCTCAAAGCCCAGCCGGCCATGATTTGCCTCTTGGTTCGCCTGCGACTGGCTGCCTCAGCTCAGTGATGCGTGATGTGCGTATAAGTACTCCCCTTCCCTCCGTCTTGTCAAAGTCTTGTTGTTCCTCACACCAAGCAGCTCACCCTTCAAGACTGCCTCACATCCACTCATATCTTCAATTTCGCATTTTTCTCTCTTCTTTACTTCAACTCGATTACTAATTGTACTGGAATTCCTGCCTGTACTTGTTCATTTACACATTTTTGTCATCCGACTCGAGGTGCTTTTGGCTCCCCCCTCTTCTCTACCCGTCCACTTCTTCCCCTGCCCTCCCATTTCTACCCGTTTACAGACTTTGAAACTGATTGTCTTGTACAGGCAGACAGCTTTACACCTTTCGGCGTCCAGATATCCCAGCACACCATGGACAAGACGTCCACCTACTACAGGGATGAGTACACTCTCCCAAGCCAGGCCACGCAGTGCGTCATGTTCCCTTGGGACGACGACGAGGACCCCTTTGCGGACAAGTATCGGGGAGCAAAGACTGCCCCCAGTGCGGATGCCGGCCTCGTCGCCCGCCGGAACATTTTGGAGAAGGCAGTGACCGGCTACTGCGACTGGAACCCCCTCGTCCAGGATGCCACCCACGTTTGGCGGTGGGTGATTGCCAATGGGCTCTATCTCCGCTGGAGTAACTCCAAGGAGAAGAGGTTCAGGACCATGCTGGACCTCTTGAGCTCGGCGTGGCGTCAGCATCGCGACGCCAGCCTCGAGGAGAGCGTCCAGCGGACCGTCTCCCTCGGCAACATGTGCCAGCGCAGCCTTGAGTCACTGCGCATTAAGAACATCAAGGTTGTCACCAGTGGCCTTGCCCAGTACCGCTTCTATCCGGTCGGGTACGACAAGCCCCAGTACCGCCGGGAGGACTTTGGCGAGCGGACAGTCCGGGAGGTTGATCTCTTCTTCCCAGACTACTGGGTCGAGGAAGATCGTGCTGGGCGAGAGGAAGAGTCCCCGGACAACTGCTGACCCCCATGGACCGATGAGCAGTACTGCTCCTGGGCAGATCTTGATGGCTGCAACTAACCCGTCGCGGAGGGGGACAAGGAGGTGAACAGGGCGGGGTATCTGACGGGAGTGAGCATGCTACAGAGCATTTTGGCATGATCAGAGCATTCTGGCATGATTGAAGAGGGGGATTTGGGCTTGTACTAGGAATTCCATATAGACGAGGGCAATGGAAACATTGCTTTGGAGTTATATAACACTGAATCATTCCAGCCAACCTCGCCGATTGCACGATGTAAAGCCTTTGCGTCGCAGCCGGTCGTCATGATTCACGTCGCTCCCTCTTTGCCGGTGCTCCTCTGTTTGCGACGCTTTTGGCCACAAGAGGACCTCGTGAACTCGTCGGTTTCCAGGCAAATCTAAAAGTGCTGACAGGCTCAGCACGACCTCTGGGGTGGCTTGCTTCCATGATATGACCCTCTCGTGAGACAGAACCAAAGTGAGGTTGTCGAGCATTTTACGACCATGCTGGGAGCAGCCTCGCAGCCGGCGGCGTGTCCGCCTCGGGCCAGTATGAGCTCCGACGACAGGGTATCCAATAGGAGGAACGTGACGGCGGGAGCAAGATTACAAACAAACAAACTCATACTGAATTTCTTCGCCTGGGATGGTTGCAACCGCCGGCGACGATACTGGCCGTGATGGTGACAGCATGGATGCAGGGCAGCTGGTTCGTTGCATCAAGGCCCTCAGTCAGGGTCCATCCACAACCCCGCACTAGACCGAAATCGACCGACACCCCGCCCAATCTCAACCATCGTCTTCGGCTTCACCTCCTTTCAGCGTCTGGCGGTGTGCAGGATCACGACTCTTGGGTGCGCTCGCGACAATCCGTCTCCAGCCGTTGCATCCCACGAATTGGCCTGTCAGAAGACGAGCCGAACCCTCCTGCGAGTCGCCAATTGCTCCGTCTGAGCCAATCCTCGCCATGGCGGACACCACCGTCTACCGCGCCAGCACCACGGCGCCGGTGAACATTGCCGTCGTCAAGTACGCACTCGCCTCCCTCCAGCCGCAGCGGCCGCGCTGAACTAATCGCCGCATCGCAGATACTGGGGCAAACGCGACGCGAAGCTCAACCTCCCCACCAACAGCTCCCTCTCCGTCACCCTCTCCCAGGCCGACCTCCGCACCCTGACGACGGCATCGTGCGCCGCCTCCTTCACCGGCGGCGACAGCCTGACGCTCAACTGGGAACTGTCCGACATCTCCGGTGCGAGGACGCAGGCGTGCTTTCGCGAACTGCGCGCCCGGCGAGCTGCCCTCGAGGCCGCCGACCCGTCGCTGCCCAAGCTGTCGCGCATGGCGCTGAAGCTCGTGTCCGAGAACAACTTCCCGACGGCCGCAGGGCTGGCGTCGTCGGCTGCTGGCTTCGCGGCGCTGGTGCAGGCCATTGCGAACCTGTACCGGCTGCCCGACTCGCCGTCGCAGCTTTCCCTCGTCGCGCGACAGGGCTCGGGTTCGGCGTGCAGGAGCCTGTTTGGTGGCTACGTGGCCTGGAGGATGGGCGAAAAGGAAGACGGCAGCGACTCCGTGGCCGACCTGGTGGCCCCGGCAGCCCACTGGCCCGACATGCGAGCGCTGATTCTGGTCGTCAGCGCGGCCAAGAAGGGCGTCTCGTCGACCTCGGGCATGCAGCAGACCGTGGCGACCTCGGGGCTCTTCCAACAGAGGATTTCCAACATTGTGCCCGCAAACATGGCCACCATGGAGGAGGCCGTCAAGGCGAGAGACTTTGCCCAGTTTGCCGAAGTGACGATGCGCGAGTCCAACTCCTTCCACGCCTGCTGCGCCGATACTTACCCGCCCATCTTCTACATGAACGACGTCTCCAAGGCCGCCATCCGGGCCGTCGAGACCATCAACGCCAAGGCCGGCAAGACGATTGCAGCCTACACCTTTGACGCCGGGCCAAACTGCGTCGTATACTACCTGGACGAGGACGCGCCGACGGTTCTTGGGGCTTTCTCGGGCGTGCTGGGAAGCGGCGTAACGGGCTGGAAGGTGGAGGATGCCGCCAGCATCAAGTCGAGCGCGACGCTGGAGGACGGCATCGCAAGCGTTCTGAGGGACGGCGTGAGCAGAGTCATCATGACGAGCGTCGGTGAAGGGCCTCTCAAGACGGACGAGTACCTGATTGGAGAGGACGGCCAGCCAGTGTCGAGGTAGCGCTAGCCTGCACGATGACGGGACTGTGTAGAACTTTAGAAGCAACCCGAATCGAATACATGACATTTGATTACAGGAGACTGCAATCTTCACCCGTTGGCCTTGTGCGGGGCGCTCGTCTACTCAGGGTGTTGTGTTGAGAGGCTTGTGCTGTTCATTGCCATTGCCACCTCAGGCACTCACAGGCTCACATCACACCTGCACTTTCGCGACCACGACGGTTCGCTTCCCGACCTGGAACCACACTCTGTACCTTTCCCACTCAAACTCGTCGTCGACATCATTTGCAGATTCCTTGTTCGGCCACGCTAGCCTCATGTCCGGCAGCTGGAACTCCTCCCAGCACCACTACAGCATCTAGCTGTAGTAGACGAGCGGGATGCAGCCATCGGAGCACCACAGCCGGTTCGAGCTGAGTGACCTGTATCGTGGGAGTGAGGCTGCCCCCGACAAGCCCTACACCTTCCCCAGCGTCAATCACGGCATCGCCGACCTGGTCAATTCTGGCGATGAGACGGAGATAGTGGAGACCACCAAGGGAGGCGTGGTGTCGAGGAAATGGCTTCATTCGCCGAACCATCGTGTTACTCCGGTACGTTGTTCAAGGCTGACGACATTACTGCCGGTCTGGCTCTGACGGCTGCCATCAGATGCCGTACACGGATGGGCAATTCGACATCTTCCAGCGCTCTCTGCAGGGATGGCGCAAGTTCCTGTTCAACGCGTTCCTCCCCGCCGGGTACCCGACGTCCGTCTCGAGCGACTACGTCGCCTACCAGACGTACGATTCTCTCCAGGCATTCTTCTCCACAATCGCGTCTCTCCTTGCCAACCGTGCCTTGCTGCAGGGCCTCGGCGTCGGCGATGCCGAATCGTCGGCCACGTACGCAATGCTGCTCACCATCTTCAAAGACGCCGTGTCACGCGTGGCCACCATTGTGTTTGCCCACCGCTTCGGGCTGAGCATCGAGCCCGAAGCGAAGCGCTACCGCTTCCTCGCGGACCTCTTCAACGACACGGCCTTTTTCCTCGAGCTGTACAGCCCGTATCTCGGCTCGTGGGGCAAGGTCGCAGCGCTGTGCACGGGCGAGGCTCTCAGGGCCATCTGCGGCGTTGCGGCAGGCGCCAGCAAGGCAGCGCTGAGCTTGCACTTTGCGAAGCAGGACAACCTCTCGGAACTCAACGCAAAAGAAGCAAGCCAAGAGACTGCGGTCGGGCTAGTCGGACTGCTGGTGGGCACGATTGTCGTGAGAGTCGTCGAGGACCACAGGGCCGTGGTCTCCCTCATGATCGCCCTCGTTCTGGCCCACCTCTGGATGAACTACAAGGGCGTTCGATGCGTCGAGATGAACACGCTCAACAAGCAGCGCGCGTCGATCCTCTTCAACTGGTACATGAACACTCTGGAGGTGTGGACTCCAAAGACCGTTGCCGAGGAGGAGCGTATCCTGTTCTGGGACGGCATCATCCGCAACGCCAACGACGAGCCCGTCTGTCGAATCGACTTTGCCAAGAGCTACGCTGATGCCATGGGTCCCGTCCGCGGGAGAGAGGAACTTGTCATCGTAGACGGACCCTTGCATACGCGCTTCATTCGTCCATATGCACAAGGTCGATTGGCTGATATCAAGATTCTAATGTGGGACGAGGCAGAGTCTAGGCATGTCATCCTCGCCTGGTTCACGGCGATGGAGAACGCCTGGTGCATGGAGCAGGGCGTGCCTTGTGGCAATGCCCGCAAGCCAGACGCGCCAGGCAATGCTGGTCAGAAGAGAATCATTGACGATGTGAACTACACGGCGCGTGACGAGCTGCTCTGGGACAAGCTGGGCGTGAAAAGCTGGGATCTCGAGACGGGAGTCTTGGAGACTGGTGGAGCGGCAAGGCTGAATGTCAGGGCCACGAGAAAGAAGGCCGAGTAAGCATGGGTAGATACGAGGGGACGACGATGCCCGCTCTACGGGCTCGAGACGAACAACTCCGGGTGAATGTGACAATATGACCCATCGATGAGAGCCATGTATGCCATGTGAATGGAGCTCGTGTCCTACGGGAGTCTTGCTTGGGCTTCTGAAGAGCTCAGTGATTGTAGGTGCGCCGATGGGCAGGGGAGAGGTAAACGGCGGCGGCGGTAGCAGCAGCACGTGGTGCAGTGAATCTCGGCCGAGGACAACGTACGCGTCGGTGACTACGGCTCGGCTGCACGCACAACATCTCGCTTGTGAAATCTGCATCCATCAACGCGAATCTGCTCGCTCAACACCTCCCTTTTGGAACTTGTTTTGGGCCTCCTCCCGCCTCGCTCCGCCGTCATGGAGTCTCTTTCCCACCTGACCTTCAAGGAGCTGTTTGAAGGAGCCGCACCGGACCAACATGTCGACTTTGAGAATGGAGGCTCCGAAAAGGACACCATCCTCCCCCTGCCGCGTCTCTGCGACCCTGCCTCGACGACGGCCACGAAGATGGAGGACCTGGCCGAGATCGTCCAAGACGGCAAGAGCCTCGCCGTCCACACGGGCTTCCAAGCCATCGCCGACGAGCCCGGCAGCAAAGGCTTCGCAATCATGTCGACGCTGGAGAAGCAGCAGTACGACGTGTGGCGCCAGGGCCACGCCATCATGCCGGCCATGGACTGGACCGTCGCCAGGGAGCCCGTCGGCGTAGACGATGGGGCCGTCGAGCGCTGCTAGCACCACGCCCGCGCCCTCTGCGACATCTACGGCGTGAGCACCATTGACCCCCAGAACGCGGCCTGGTTCGCGTCACACATGGCGTTTGCACTGCCCCTCATCAACGCCGTCGACAAGGCCGTGTCGGAACGCCGCTGGCGAAAAACCATGTACGACACTCAAGAGCTCGTCTTTGCCGAGATGGAGACGTGTACGCAGATCGCTGCCGTCACAAGCCAGATCAGAACGCGCAAGCTGAAGGATGAGTCTGGAAACCGCGACAGGGAGCTCGTGCGAAGGATCTCCACGAGCAGAAAGATCCTCGACGGGCGCTTGAAGACTCTCAAGTGCAAAATGTCCGAGTATCATCGCAAGATGATGCCGTGCGGCGAGGACAAGAGCACATGAGCACCCGAGATTCGGGGTTGAAAGGTCGCGATGGATGAGTTCTTGGACTGTACATGAAATTCGAGCTTCTTCTTACACAGCTAGTGCCAGGTCCTGTCTATGGTGGTGTGTTTGTACAATGCCCCCAAACGCCCATGCAATGGTATCATAATGTCCGTCGCTCGTACACGGAAACACGCCTCGCTCACGCCATGCCCGTCCACCGACAGGCGCGCATCTTGACGCCCTCCCAAGTGTTGAGCTTGGGCCGCACGTCGAGGTAGAAGCTCGGTCCCGGGCCGCCCTTGGTGTCGGCGCGGCCCGCGTAAAAGTCAATGACGTAGTCGACGCGCGTGCCGCAGCGGTCGATGACCCAGTCGTGGCGGTCAAAGGGCGCGGTGAAGCCGAGGATGGTGTTGATGCGGGCGGTGGGCGTCATGCGGTCCATTTTGTTGGCAAAGGACTCGAGCTTGGGGCCGCCACATCTGCGCTGACGTTAGTTTACGGTATGTCCGGGTGCAAGGCAGAGGTACGTACTTTGAAGCTTCGAGGTACGGCGCCTCCCACTCTCGAATCTGCTGCCAGGCGCGCTCGTTGACGGCGTTGTGGATGGGCACGACCGTCTTCATGTCGGCCACGCGCGCGTCGTAGCCCTTGCGCTTCATGGCCTCGAAGAACATCCTCTCCGAGGGGTACACCCAGTTGCCCGAGGCGTCGACGCCCGACTCGACCTCGGCGTTGGCGGAGGCGCCGTGCTCCACCGGGCACGTCTCTGGCCCGCCGGCAGAGCGCGGGATGCTGGACACGACGCGGTCCGTCTCCAGGTTGGTGTTTGCGGTCGAGGGTGCGGCGTCGGGTTTGGCGGGGGGCGACGAGGACCAAGGTAGGTAGGAGGCGAGGGACCGCGTCCAGGACGTGGTCGATCGCGGGCTGTGGTCGACGGGGCACTGGGCGGGTTGTGATGCGAACGCTCCGACGGCCTGTGCTTGGGTGGTTTGCGCCTCGGAGGCTTCGACGGCGCGTGCCTGGGCGAGCCACGCATCGCGAGCCTTGTGGTCGACCGGGCAGGCCGACCCTGCGTTGTCCGTCATGGCCGAGGACGGATGGCACGTATGCGCGGGATGCTGGTTGTGGTCTGGACGGCGTTGTTGCAAGCTGAGCCCAGATGCTGCTATGCGACTGAAATTTGGAGCCGTTATTTTGCCGTCGGGCCAGCGGTCACTGTGAGATTACCAAATCGGGATGCCGTCTCGAGGCCCCACACATATCCGTCGCGGGCGTGCCACTGCCAACGTGGATACGAAAGTTGGGCCAGCAGAGCGACGAGCATGAAACGAAAATGAGACTGGAGCAATGACGAGGCCCAAGAATACATCAAGATTTTGTGTTGTGCATGCGAGCTGTGCAGAGTACTGCGTGAAGCTATGGTCGTCTGCGAGTACTCGTAGGGGTCCAAGCCCCCTGCATTCCCTCGGGTTGGCAGCACCCAAGCTACGGGTAGTCCCGTGACATCACCGCCACGACGGCAACTCTGCATGACCTCGTGCGCTTCCACGACACGACTCTCGCAAGCTGAGCAAGCTCACGACCATGCTGCGTAGCGTTGGCGGACCCGCGTCGCAATGACCAGCCGCGCCGCCTCGTCTCCCGGGCTGCTGCCCATGCCCGGGACGCCCGCGTCGTCCTGGGCCGTCTACTCGTCGCGCCTAGGGGCCCTCGTCCGCCATCAAGACGTCCGCGTCGTCGTCGCCTTTTGGCTCCTCGGTGCGCAGCGCCGCTCACTTCCGCCATGACGCGTCGTCCCCCTTTGCTGATGGTGACACCGACAGGCCTGATCAACAACGTCCTCTACGTCATCATCCTCTCGGCCGCGCAGGACCTCGTCGGCAGCCTGCCCAAGGGCATCGTCCTGCTCGCCGACGTGGTGCCCTCGTTCCTGGTCAAGCTCGTCGCGCCCTACCTGATCCACCGCGTGCCGTACCGTGTGCGCGTGCTCGTCTTCATCGCCCTCTCCGTCGCGGGCATGCTCCTCATCGCGCTGACGCCGCCCGGCCAGCCCGTGGGCGTCCGCCTCGCGGGCGTCGTGCTCGCCAGCCTGAGCAGCGGAGGCGGCGAGCTGAGCTTCCTCGGGCTGACGCACCACTACGGGCACGCCAGCCTCGCGTCCTGGGGTTCGGGCACGGGCGCGGCTGGCCTCGTCGGTGCCGGGCTCTACGTGGCGCTGACGGAGTGGTGGGCGTTTGGCGTCCGCGACAGCCTGCTCTTCTCGGCCTGTCTGCCGGCCGTCATGTTCATCAGCTTCTTCTTCGTGCTGCCGCAGGAGCCGCTGCGGCGGTCGTCGGGGCAAAAGGACTACGCCGCGGTCCCGGACGGCGACGTGGCTGAGGACGAGGTCCAAGGCACGTCGTCGGCGCTGCTGGCGCCAGGGCTTTCCACGGCGCATCCTGCACACGGGACGCACGAGCCGGGCTCTCTCAAGGCGAACCTGAAGCGGGCCAGGGCGCTGTTTGTACCGTACATGGCTCCGTTGCTACTCGTCTACGTGGCCGAGTACACCATCAACCAAGGCGTGTCGCCGACGCTGCTCTTCCCCGTCGAGTCGTCGCCCTTCAAGGAGCTGCGCGGCTTCTACCCCTTCTACGGCTTCCTGTACCAGCTCGGCGTCTTCGTCTCGCGCTCGTCGACGCCGTTTATCCGCATCCGCCACCTCTACGTCCCGGCGTTGCTGCAGGTCGGCAACCTGGTGCTGCTGACGCTGCACGCGCTCTTCTTCTTCATACCGTCCGTCTACGTCGTCTTCGTCATCGTCCTCTGGGAGGGCCTCCTCGGCGGAGCCGTCTACGTCAACTGCTTCGCCGAGATCATGGAGAACGTGCCGGCCGAGGAGCGCGAGTTCAGCCTCGGCGCGACCACGGTGAGCGACAGCGCGGGCATCTGCATCGCGGGGCTCGTGAGCATCGCCATGGAGAGGAGCCTGTGCGACTATCAGGTTGCCCACGGGCGGGACTGGTGTCGGCAGATCGAGGTCCACCAGGGCTGATGTCGGCGTGCTCATCGGGTGCCATTTTGTGTGTTTGATGACTAGACGTATATATTTTGTATAAATTCCATGATTCTCTTGGCATTGCTATTTTCAAAACTGCCGTCATCCGTCACTACGAGTACAGGTACTCACAGCTGCAAAGTACGAGCAGATGCGAGTGCGATTGGCCAGGGCGGGTACGGCGTCAAGCGGACAGGCAGAGGCCGTCCAACAACAGCCGGAGGCCACCAACCGCCCATGGGCCACCAACAGGACATCCATCCAATGGCACGCCCGCCGAGCGGAGCAGTTGAGTCGCAGGGTGGCCGCGCCGCGCCAAGATGCCGAGAGCAGCCTTGGCATCAGCTGGGCGCGTGTCGGCGTCAAGAGGCGCAATTCGTACTCGTACTCGAGCAAGTCGGGCTCATGTGCCAAGGCGGCTGTTTCATAATACAGAGTGTGCGGTCCGACGTACAGGTAGACGTCGAACCTTGCACGGCGTCACAGCTAATCAGGTAAACCCCGCGGCTGTGGATGCAGTGGAGTGCCTGTCGAACGGTGGACTGGGCTTGAGTTGGTCCCAGGGGCACGGTGCAAAAGGCTCGGTCCCTCGCGGCGTCGACGAGATTGATAGGGCCTCCGTCGTTCAGCGTAGCGCGCGGTGTCTCGCGTTGATCCCCCAGGATTCGACGCCAGGCCTGACAAAGCCAGATGAATGGCACACTCTGGACAATGGCCTCCGACCTCCCTGGACCCCTGCAGTGGGCGCCAAGTCTTGGCCGCCATTTCCGCGCGGGGACCAACCCTGACGACGAGGTGCTGTACGGGCCCGTGATGCTTGGAGCTCTTGGACACCATCCCGCCGCGCGCCTGTCAATGTCCGTCCCGCCCGCGATCCATGCGCGTCGCTCGACCATGTCCCGTCCAGTGCATGTCACCGAGTATCGGCCCCCTTTTCTCATCTTTCTTTTCCTTCAAGCTTTTCCCGGCTCAGGATACGACTGCGCCTCTTGTTGCCGATTGATTGTCAATCCTGATATCCCTCGACGCCACTGCCGACAAGGTCCGGCGATATTTCCCTGTTGGGCTCTCCTCTGCACAACGACTTCGCCTCGCTTAGTACCCCTGTCGTCCTGCTGCTGCGTTGCAAAAGTCCAAGCGCGGGCTGGCGACGACCTCTTGACCATCGCTCTCGACGACAGAGGGCACAACCGCATGATCGCGGGCCATCGCACAGGAGTTGCTCCGCGCTCTCGTAGCATGCTGCAACAATGGTCCTCGGCGCCTCAGTACGCTCCACCAGGAGCACCGCCCTCTTGCTGGGCGCCGTCTTCTTCGCCGTTGTCTTCATGGGCCTCGTGTTGAGCCACCTCGAGTCGTGGAAACCGCCTGCTCCTCCTCCATCCGCCTCCCGTCCGCCGTTCAGCGAGAGCACCGCGTCCCAGTACAAGGCCGAGCTGCGCAAATTCTACCTCGAGCAGCTGCACAAACCCTCCATCAAACCTTCCGACACCAAGTACCGCCCCTGGGGCGCGTTTGACTGGACGCTTCCCAGCACCCCGCGATGGACGCGGCGCATGGGCGAGAGCTTGTGCATCATCGACCTCGACAACCGTCCCTTCAACGAGTCGCAGCAAGTGTTCGGTCCCGTCGCTATGAGCTGGGATCAGGCTCGGGACGTCCACGGCCTGTCGCTCGGCATCCTCAATCACTGGCTCTACGGTATGCCCGTGTTCCCCCCACCCTCCTCCCCCTACCCTGTACTGACACGAGGCCCCAGCCAAGATTCACGGCTACAAGTACTACTACGTCCACATCGATGAATACAGAGACCGTCGGGCGTCGTGGAAGAAGCCGTCCATCATGGCCAAGATTCTCAAAGAGCACGACGTCTGCCTGTACCTCGATTCCGACGCCATCTTCCACCGCCTCGACCTGCCCGCCGAGTGGCTCCTCAACTACTGGCAGCTCTACCCGGAGAACAACTCTCTGGCCATGGCCTTTGATCCGGACGAAGACTACAACAAGGACAAGTTCGGGAGACTGAACCTGAACACGGGCTTCATCATTGCGCAGAACAACCCGACGACGTACAAGATCTTTGACGCCTGGGACAGGTGTGCCGACGACGGCGAGCCATACCCCGACTGCATCAAGTTCCGCCTCAACCATCCGGGCCAGCCGACGGATCAAGGTGCATTCGCGGAGTATCTTCGTTATTCTTTCAGAGATAGCATTATAGATCTTCCTTGTACGGAAGCCAACGGGTATCCCGAGAGCGAATCCGGTTGCAAAGGGCATTTCGTCCGCCACCTGTGGACCGGCAAGAACGACCAAATTAAAGTAGACATTGGAGATCAGCTGCCCGGCCCGTTCCTGGCAATGTTCCACGAGCAGTACAGGCAAGAGATGGACACCTTCTACATGACGGAACCGGACCTGTTGAGCAAAGGGCCCAAGGCTGCGGCAAAGAAGCTGCCCCCCATAAACGCCGCGTGAAAGGGCGACGGGAGGAAATCATCGTGAGACGAACTCGCCCAATCGTCATCTTTACAGTACAGACAAGCCATAGATCGGGCTGGCGAGGGTCTTGCAGAGCGAGGGCAGCATATCAAGAGCATAGTGTGGGCGGGCAGTACTGCAGCATGAGCCTTGGAGCCGGCGCGGTCCCCGACTAAAGGCATGCTCCATGTATATACGGCTGGGAGCGCCAATGGCGTCTATTTTGGATAGCACAGGTAACTTGCATTACTTGCCGGGACAAGAGCTGAAGCGTCTCTCTCCGTCTCTCCCAAGCGCCGTTCAAACCCAGAAGGAAATCATTGAATCAGCGCTAAGCTCTTCGCTAGTCGGCAACAAACAAAACGAACCAGTACCCACGGACAGATACACAATCACGGTCAAGCTGCCGCGTCCGTGTAGCTTGAGCCTACAACGACTACGACGAGCAGGAAAGCTAGGACAAGCAGAGCGTCAAGGACAGGAGTCTGCTTAGCTATAATAACCCCAGTTCCTCGTAGCCAAACAGCACATTCACTCGCTCGCTCAAAAGTATCAAAGAATCACCATGGTCGTAGAAACCATCACGACACGAGCGAGCCATACGCACCCGACAGTCACTCTGTCACGTCACTGCTGTCGCCGTAAGCAAACGTGTTCCCACATCTTGGGTCAGCCAGGTCCAAGCTCTCCAGCTTTGCTACCCACTCATTCTTCAACCGTCCGCTCTCATCGTACGGCATCTGCCTAGTCCAATACGTCCAGAGCGCCACGATGCTGCAAACCTTGCTTGACCTCGTGTCGAACCATTCCTTGTGCGTTCTGCTGCAGCCTGGACACTGTGGCTCACGCTTGCGAGAGTTGCGCAGATGAGCATGCACGAGCCTCTCCACGAGGACGTGCCGCTCTGCAAGGAAGGAACACATCACTTTCGGCTCGTACCCACAATCTCTTTGCCATCTAGACATTCGTTTCGGCACGTTTCGTGAATAGCCGATTTTGAGGCAAGGTTCTGCGTCTCGGTAGTTGTCAGGGAAGGTATAAACGTAGATCCAGCCCGGTTCAGATGACGAACCGAGCTCGAAACGGCTGAGGGGTTTGAGCAGCTTTTTCTTGACCTCATCGTTGATCTTTTCGTTCGATAGGACGGGGCCAAACGACTCGAAGTGGTGCTTGGGGACAGGAGAACAGCCGTTCACTGCTGGTAATGTCGGGATTTCGCGCCGCTTTCGGGTCCGACGTAAAGGATCATGGGCGTTGTCATTTGGTACAAGACAAGATTCTTCCGTATTGTCCAATGCCGGAACCTTTGGATACTCCGTCTTCACAACTTTCCTGTCAGCATCGTCTTGCTCTTCGCCTTTCGCATCTCGCTGCTCAGAGGGCGGTCGCTCCTTTATGACGGCCGCATGGCTGGATGCAGCATGCCTCTTTTCTGCCGCGAGAAGCGCCCTTTCCCATTGAGCTACGAGCAACGTTCCTTGCTCAGCCCGTTTCAAGCATCATTGGGTTGCAGTCTGGTCAAGAAGAGGCCCTTGATCCTGCTTGAGACCTGTTGGATGCTAAACAACTTGCAGCCAACAGCAGATTTGGGCTCAGCCGCAGTCTGCGCCTTTGACATGCCCCACTCTGCTGCAGAACGACTCGACACTCTGACTGTTGGTGAATGCCTAGAGATTTCAGAGCTCGACTGGGTGCCTTGTCTAGGGGAAGGAAATGTGCGGAGCACGAGCGCCAGACAGCCGGTAGCCCACGTGAAAACGTTGCGCATAAAGTATGCGGCAGGCTTGGGGAACCCTTTGATCATGACGATGATGTTGATATTCTGTGTTCTGTTGAGGGATAAATTTTAGTAAATCTTTGAATTTTGTCTTGGGGAACGCCTATGGTCACGACTAACTAATACCACACCGGTGAATAGGGGATGCTTTGTCGGAGCATGTATATTCGTCCACAAGTTCTGCTTGTCTATGCCCTTTGGAGATCGATCTTGGATCATCAGAAGTCCTTGTGATTTTCACTTTTTAGTCCTGACTCCTGAGCACGCGAGCCGCCTCATATTCCGACGGCACTCCGGCGGGGCGGCCCCACTAGCACTCCGTTTAGCTCCGGCTTGTAGGGCCGGCCGCCGCTAGGTCTCCCGTTGCCTCGTGCCGCGCAAAGCCAGCTTCCTCTGCGCTGCCGGGGCTACCTCGTTTCCTCTTCCTTTATATAAATATCGTCGCCGCCGGTAAATTAAGCCCTGAGTCCCCTTCGTCGCGTTATCGCCGCGCTGCCTTATCGACCTCGTCAGAAGGGCGCGCTGACTACGAGAGTAGCCGTGTTCATTCTCTCTCCCCGTCGCCGCACTAGTAAGTATCTATTGACGGGTCGTATCCGTTGCGTTGCCGGGTCGGCTAACGCGCGGTAGATCTTCCAACCAACCTTTTTTTTTCGTGCCCAGGTTCTCGCTATAAGTATACCCCGGTTCCCGCCTCGTGGGCGCGCCATCAACGGGTCGGTAGATGTCCGAATCCGAGAAGAGCGTCCCGGAGCAGGTGTTTCGTGAGTCCGACACCAATTGCAAATGAGGAAATACAAAGATGTCGACTGTTTGTAGATAGAGCGTCGACATTCCTCTGCGAAGGGCGCCATTGAGAGTTGGCTGCGAGAGGAGGAAATACCGTGTAGATACTATTCTTAGATGCACCCGCCGCCCAACTACGATAGGGAGGTTGAAATCTATGGTTATTAGCTACTGCTTTGAATTCGATGATGCTTGCGCGGGAAAGGCAAGCATCTTGCATCTCTCGGCCAGTAAGAACCGGCGTTGAATGCTCGGCGTCGAGGCTGGATTCTTTGCGGGGTCAGGGCTCAGAAGCCAGCCAATCTATCGGCGGTTGTATCTACGATCACGGTCGGCATGGCCTCGGACCGCATCGCGCGTCGCATCCCAAGCCTGGGATTTACAGATGGAGCAGAATGCGGGTCTGACAAGTAAACCTCTCCCTCCATGGCGAACGGTGCGTCGCTGCTGCAATGACCTTTAGCTGCGTTGGTCCTCGGCAGTCACGAATCGGCCGCCATGTTTACCAAGTGACCACCAGGCTTAAGAGGCTGATTCTCCATCATCTACCGAAACATGGCTTCAATAAGTATCAGACAGGTGTTCAGATCATGGCAAATGGATGGACGGTCCATGCGTCGCATCAGAACGTTGCCGAGGTCGATGGGTGGCCACATGATCCACATCTTCTGACAGAGCAAATGGGCGTGACCACATCGAAGAGACTGTCTGATATTCGCTGCATGTTCCTGCATGCCCTTTTGCTAGCCAACGAGCGTTACCGAAATGGGCACGGACAATGGTGGAAGCCAGGGGCATAGCTCAGCTGTCCAACTGGTCCGAGTGACTCGGTGCATCCTATCAAGCCTTTTAATTAACACGACCGACTCTGGGCTGGTCAGGAGTATAAGGCGGCACGATGGACGGTAGAATGACACTATGGCTCAAGCTGAATGGTCGGTACGGTCAAGGCAAGGACCGGGGCATTTGCGGCGGGGCGTTATATCTTGTCGCCGTCCGGCAGCAGGGCCTATACGCCCCTGAAAGGTCAGAGTCTCAGCTCTCCTTGATGGCGCTTAGTTGCTATTCCCATCGCTGGTCTGAGCCGGCTTGAACTTTTACGTGGCGATGAGATTCCAGAATGTGGCCCTGCTGGCCAGCATCGCGGGTATGTCACCCACGCACGCTCTCACAATTCGAGCCAGCAACACAGACGATCAAGCTGCTTCGAGTGTCAGTCGTGACGCTTCGGTCAAGTGTGGCCGCCGCGGTGACGTTTCGAATGACGAGTGCAGAAAAGAAGATCGAACGTACAGCGCCGAAACCCCCCGAGCTGGAAGCGCGATGCCCTGGTATTTGATGAATCCAGTGAATGTTTCACCCAGCGGCAAGCAGTATGTCACCATCGTCAACCTCACGCCCCACCGCTTCAAGCTGGAGCGCGCACACTCGTATCAGATGGACGAATTCGACTTTGGTGATGTTCCGCAAGGCCACGCCAGACAAAACACGGCGCACTACACCGGCAAGCCCGGGGCCAATCCCGTGGACACCAACGGGGAGGCATACTACAGCATAGAGGGCACGGACAAGAATTTTGTCGTTCGGACCACTACTCACTTCCCGGACCACTACGCGAAGAGGACCGTCATCGACTTGAGCGGACTGAAGATGGGTCAGCGCGAGTATCTCGACCCAGCCACAGAAAGTCCAGTGACGGTTGTTATTACTGGCAGCGACGACTATGGATTCATAACATCCATACGCCACGGTCCAGGTAACTGGATGAGGGGAATCTACGACGTGATCAAGGACAGGGAAATTCAACACCTCGTGATGCCCGGAACACACGATTCTGGCATGAGCAGAATCAGCAACAAGATCGTGTCACTCGGGTCACCCGCAAATACGCAGACGCAAGGCATCAACATCTACGACCAACTCCGCGCCGGCGCTCGATGGTTCGATCTACGCGTGGCTACGATCCACGAGGTGCCAGACGAAAACGACTACAGCTTCTGGACCCTCCACGTCAACGACGAAAAGGCGGAAGTGGCCATTGGCAATTCGGGCGAGTCGCTCGATGACGTCGTGGGCGAAGTAAACAAGTTTACCGCCGAGAACCCCGGAGAAGTCATTTTCCTCAAGGTGAGGTATCTCATCGGAATCCGCGTCATCCCGAGCCGGGGTCCCGTCTACTGGACCAAGGACATTGCGGGCAAGTTCTTTGGCAAGCTCAAGGGAGTAAACAACCGGTGCCCCGACATGGCAAATGTTCCATTCAACCAGCAAAGGGCGTCGTATTTCATGGACAGGAATAACGGAAACGGATGCGTCGTGTTCCTGTTGGATGGGGACCTGAACGACGACGTGCCCCATGACTCTGTCGGGGACGGCATTTACGAGAGTAAGCGAATGGACCTCTGGGACAACTGGTCCGACATGAGTGACACGGAGCCCATGGCCAAGGACCAGGCCGCGGACTGGAAGACGGTCGGTCGCAGCGGTCAATCCAGCAACGACCGCTTCTTAATCAGCCAGTGGCTGGTCAGCGCCGACGCCGTCACGACGACGGTCGACACCATCGAGAACATTGCCATCATGCCGACCAACCCGGCGCTCTACTGGATGGGCGTCAACGACATGAGCCCGGAAAGCTGGCCCAACGTCCTCCTGGTCGACTACGTTGGCGTGGTGGTCAACGGCCAGACGATGTGGGACCAGCTCAGTGCTGAGATGCAGACACTCGCCATTGGTCTGAATCTTTACATGATTAGCGAAAACTGCGACATTAGCAGCCAGCGTTCACCTCTGCTGACACGGCCAGAGACTGGGCTAAGTGTCAAGGCCAATATGCTTACCCAGGAGGCGTGGAACGGCATCGTATACGCCAACGGCACGATCCAGGATGCTCCGCCGCGGACGTTGCATCACGGACGGGTCAGGCTGCTCAAGAAGGGGACTAGGTTTCTGAATGGAACTGTCTTGGAAAGGGACGTTGTGAATCCCGACTATGCATCCGTGGAGAAATGACTTTGCTTGGAGACCTGGTGGGCTGGCGAGTGATGTCTTGGATGTCGCTTGTTCGAGAACATTTCATTCAATCAATATCTCTTTTGTAAATCAAATCGACGATGGACCAACACGGGGTCGGCTCATCTATGCTCTCACAAGCGGGCCGACGAAGCAATAGCACTACTATGGCTGGGTGACGGACTCGAAGCTCGCGGTTTCGACCGCTTACCTGCTCGAGCTATACGTATCGCCATCGCGGTAATAGGGGCAGCGTCACGGCAGCCGACCTTGCTATGGCATCTGAGATGATGGCTGCCGGGGTCGTGGCACGTTGGCAACCGACATTGATATAGCAATCGGGGTCAGGGTAATGTAGCTGGTAGCGGGGTCGTAGAAGCCGACTCTGATATACACGTACCTAGTAATCGGGGCCGTGGCTGTCGGGGCTACAACGCCGATTCCCTTTGACATGAAGGAGTCATCCGCCGCTGTAGAGTGACTCGCCATCATAGAGTCATTCGTGATGCGCCTCTACTACTCGTAAGCGACACAGTCCAGAGCCCCGACGAGCGCTGCAGTCAGCTCCGTATAAAGCGCAACCGTCTCCGCAATCAATGGAACCGGCAAGCAACACACGCGCCGCCATGGATCTCTTCCGCTCCCCCAAGTTCGCCGCCCGGGTGGAGGAGCTCATGGAGCAACACCACGTGCCCGGCATCGCCGTCGCAATCGTGCACGACGAGACGGTGGCCTCTGCGGGCTTCGGGCACGCGTCGCGGGATCCGCCCCAGGCGTGCACCGCCGACACGCTGTTTGACGTTGCCTCGGCCTCCAAATCGCTCACGGCTGCGTCTGTCGGGTTGCTGGTCGCCGACGAGAAGCACCCCGACGTCCAGTACGAGGCCGTCATGTCGAAGCTGCTGCCCGAGGACTTTGTGATGCCGGGACGGAGGTACACCGAGGGCGTGACGGTGGAAGACGTGCTCAGTCACAGGACGGGGATGCCGTCGCAAGTTGCACCCATGCTCGGCGGTCCGAGCCGGCGCTGACACGTCTGCCGCAGTCACGACAGCTCGTACCTGGGCCACGGAGCCGCACGGCCAGACGATGCGCGGTCCGTGACGCGCAACCTGCGAAACCTGCCGGTGGCGGCGCCGCTGCGGTACAAGTACATGTACTGCAGCATGATGTACACGGCGGCGACGCATCTCGTGGAGCGCGTGAGCGGACTCGCCTTTGCCGACTTTCTCGAGCAGCGTTTCTTCCAGCCGCTGGGCATGGAGTCGACCAACCTTCAACCAGCGCGCGCCCGGGCCAAGGGGCTGGGGGACCGCATCGCCACCGGCTACTACTGGGACAAGGACGCTCAAGAGTACCGCGGATTCCCAACCCCCGACGCTCCCGAGGCCCAAGGCGCAGGGTCCATCATCACGAGCGTCAACGACTACGTCAGGTGGGTCAGGGCGATGATGAACCAAGAGGGACCCATCACGAAAGACGTGTACGAGGGGCTCATCAGAGCGCGGACGCTGCAGAACCCAGACTACGAGAAGCTACCGCCTCACACGTCTCCTGCGCTCTACGCCGTAGGGCTGGAGGTGTCTCACTACAGGGGCCAGCTGGTCGTCGAGCACGACGGGGGCATAGCGGGCATCGGCACCCGCCACTTTTTCCTTCCAGAGGCCAAGTTTGGCGGTGCCATCTTTGGGAACGCCGGCGGGGCCAGTGAGGTTGCCTCTATCTTGGCGCGGGAGCTGATTGACGAGGTGCTCAAGGTACCCGAGGACGAGAGATGCGACTGGAACAAGATTGAGTCTGAGCGATCCCCCCACGACGACAGCAAGGAAGAGGAAGAGAAGGAACGGCAGAAGCTCAGCCCCGGCATCAAGGAGTCGGAGCCACTGACGACGCCGCTCGGCGCGTACACGGGAGCGTACTGGAACGACGGCTACCGGGGCATGGCGGTGCAGGCCAAGGACGGCAAGCTGCTCATCGACGCCCCGGACCGCTCCGTGGGGCTTACACTCGCATTCGACCACGTGTGTGAGCAGACCAAGTTCATCGTCCATCTGAGCGACGAGTACGAGGGTGGCGATGAGCCGTTAAGGGCCGAGTTTAGATTTGAAAACGACACAGCCGTTCGAATGGGCCTGTGGATGGAGCCAGACCTGGACGAGTACATTTGGTTCGAAAGAGTGCAGGGAGAGGGCGGAGACAAAGCACAAGTCGTCATCAGGTAGTCGATACAAGAGGGCCGACACGCATGCTGAGCATTCAGACAGTGATGCAGAGTGCAGCCAGCTCTATTGAGAACAAGAGTCTACTTTAGGTTTGTGCTGCATCCATCACACTTGCTGTCCCAGGACGGCCTCGAGGGAAATCTCCTCCAGGATGGTGTCGGACATGACGTGGACGCTCTCGCCCTCGACGTCCTCGACCCAAGACTCAAATATGGACGCGACCTGCTCGTCGTGGTCCACCTCGCGCGTGTAGTTGGACGGCGTGTCGACGGGCTCGATGGAGCCGAGGATCATGCCGGAGCTGGTCCTGTAAAACTTGAACATGGGCTCCTCGCTGCGGCGCTTCAGCTGCTTGTCCTGGACCTGGAAGCCGTCGTTCTTGCACGGCTGGTTGGCGCAGTACTTGACGCCCGCGGCGCCGGGGTTGCCAAAGTTGATCTTGAGGCTGTGCGTCTTGAGGCCCTGCCTCTTCCAGCGTCCGTACGCCGTCTTGAGGGCCTGGCCCTGCCGCGAGTTCTCGGAGCGCGGCACGCAGCGCGACACCTGGTGGCCGTTGGGGAACGTGCTCTCCTTGGTCGAGGCAAAGGGGTACTCGTCGCAGGAGATGAAGATGCCGCCGCGGTGACCAACTCCAGATTGCCTGTTGCGGAGAGCCGGGTTAGCCCGTCTGCTCTCGATGCATCACCTTTGTCCGTGCCCTTCATACCTGGTGCCGCACTTGTTGGCGCTCCGCTGGCAGCCGGCCGAGGCGCGACGCTTGTCCTGCGTCGGCTTGTCGGGGTTGTCCCAGGTCAGCGTCTGGGGAAAGGTCGGGCTCGCGCAGCGGACGGCCCAGCACATGTTGCTGCAGACGTCGGGCATCTTGTTGCACAGGAACGTGACGTCGGGGGGCGCGGCCGAAGCGAGGGGGGCCGCGGCCATCCAGGCCAGGCCCGTGAGCAAGACTGCAGCTTTGGTGTACATGTTTTGTTTGCTGTTTCAAGGACAACTCTGCGGTCAGGACGAGCCAAGGCACAAGGTGGACTCGAACAGCATTCCTTTTATACTCTTGAGGCTCTACACAGCCAGCAGCTGGGCATCGGTCCACGCCTCTGTTGCGCCGTCTGGCTGCTTGATTCGGCCGACGGTGCAGTCTTGGCTGCTACAAGATCGCTCGGGTGTGGGAGGACGGGCCGTTCCGTCTCCGCGATCCATTGGTCCATGTCCGAGTCGCGGGCAGCTTATTGTGACACGGCGCTGACGCTCTAGGTCAGACTCGGTGCTCACTGCAGGCTGAGAGCATGAGATGGAACGATGCAACGCGCCATTGACTAACAGCAACGGACGAGCAAGAGCAGATCCGCTCGTAAATGCGGCCGACGTGACGCTCAACAAGTAGAATTGGCAATGGCCGAGGCGAGCTCGCTGTGTAGTGGCCGTACTCGAAACTGCCAAGGGCAGACGGACAGAATCATGATCTGCGCTTACGTACGCCCAGGCAGCGGATGCGACCATGCATGCTGACCAGCGGGGAAGCGATGAGCAGATTCTGGCTCACACACTGTGACGAGTGTCTGCTGTCTTTGAGCTGTGCGTCGAGCTCAGGCCAGGAGGGGGGTTGCCGCGTGTCGTCACCGTCGCCCGATTGCACTGCTCGGTCCCTTTGACAACTGCAGTCTTGCACCGTATACGCCGGGACGAGATCAAAGAGCAGCAGAGACGGCAACAGCGAGCCGGAATCTTCAAACAAGGACGGAGCCAAACGAGAGTCGGCTGACCTGCTCTTCATCATGTCCGACTCCGACGCAGAGGGCAGCAAGTTCAAGGTGTACCTCACTGCCAACGTCGACAGGGACGCGGCCGTCACGGCCCTCTACAGGGATGTCGACGACGAAGCCGTGGCCGAAGAGACATTCGTCTTTGAGAGCCTCGGCGGGCGCACGACGCAGCAGGTGGTCCGGCACCACCGAGACGGCGGCAGCAAGGACGACGACGTCCACCCCAAGATGTTCCTCGTCTTCGACAGCGACGACGTCGAGGAGCGCGGCGTCTTGTTCGTCAGCCTGGACGAGTACCACGGCTTCGACGACGCCGTGAGGCTGATGGCCGACGACGCAAACATGAGCATCTGCTCGGTGAGCATCGCAAACGACGACTGGCGCACGCTGCGCGAGGACCTCCCCGACGGAAAGACGGACGCCGCACCCGTCGACTGGTTCGCCCTCTACAACACCCTCCCCGACGACCAGCAGCGCCGCTTCGACGGTGCGTCCCTCGCGCTGAACCTGGGCGTCCAGGACGTGGGCTCCGACCCGGGACAGGACCTCGACATGGACGCGCTGAAGCGCATCTACCGAGACGTGCGCCCCGACAGCCGCGACGTCGACGGGATCCGCGACGGGCACGCCTCGTTTGCAGGGGAGAACGGGCTGGACGTGGAGAGGTTCGCGGTGGTTGATGGACGGCACGACGACGACGGCGCTCTCCTCGTGCAGGCGCGGCCTACCCGGGACTCGTTTCGTTGCAAGGGCGAGGTGGCGGGGGAGCTGTTGCGCTGGATCTTTGTCAATCTCATGACCTGGGACGAGGCCAAGGAACTTGCTGGTCGGCAGTAGGGTAGATGTGCGCCAACGGCCTGCCGTGGTGTAAGTGGCCGACGAGGCCCGACGTGCTCAAGAAGCCTCGCCCCCGCTGCCTGCCAGTGATGCACGTGCATCTGATTCGCGTCTAGTCCAGCAGAGAGACTAAAGTCTCGGGACAATTAGCAATTTAGCAGGGTCGGCCTTTGTCCGAGAGCAGCGTGCCTGTACGGAGCAGGCTTACACCTCGAGTCCGTAAGCAGCAGAAACACTATCTAGCGCAATCAACGCCCTGTAAGAGCCACTCGCTAGCCACATCAGTCTAGATGGAATGGAAGCCAGACTGTTTCTGATCAGTCGAGTGAGATCTCACTGCGCCGGCCGGCGTCGGTATCCCTTCAGGACAGTCCCGGGTGTCGCGCCTCTGACCATCAGCCAATGGGGGCTCACGCTGCGCCGGCGTGAGTGGCAGCCACAGGGGTACGGGGACTATGTGAACGGATGCAAACGTCTGAAATGGAAGGTGAAGCAGTTTCGACTCTCGTCCTGTACGCTGTCAGCCCGGGGTTGGTCTTCGCCTCGGGCTGTCGGGAGCTGCCGTCGCCGGGGATGTAACCAGGCCGGCGTCGGCAGCACACTTTGCGACGAAAGAGGCATGTCAGTGACTTCAAGACGGTTAGCTTGCGCGGGATTGGCAGGTCACGTAGTCCGTCTTGCGCGCCCGATAGGGATCGGGACTGTTGCCCGCAAATCGCGGCTGGTAGCTCTGCTGACGGGCTCCTCCGTTTTCAACCAGGGCAAACAAGACGATGCTACTCACGTAGCTCCGGGCCAGAGAAGACGACTAGCGCACAAGGGGAACGTCGGAGAGGCGGCGCCCCCCCGGACGGCACTCAGATCCGCAGCCACGGCGGTCCGCCGATCGCTCGAGGGACGCAGCCACTAAGACGCCGGCCCGGGGCCACGACCTTGCCAGGTGCGCGACTCGAGCCGGTGCCACACCGTCTCACGTGGTGGTGACGAGGCGTCTTGAGTGGTGGGGGGCCTTTGGGCATCGTCTCGCATGTCGGCGGCGAGTGGGAGGACTTGGCCGGGACGGTCGGCAGGCTTTGGTTCACGGCTTCGGTGTCTGAGCCTGGTGTGATCCTCGTCTTCAGCTCTGGAGGCTGCGTCCTTGCTCGAGGGGGGGGGCTTACAAGTCCCCTGACAGCCTGTGCTGGTGGAACCGAGCGCGTTAAAAGCTGTCGCGGTCCCTCTCCATCTCGTCTTGCTTGTCTCGTTGCCAAGCAGTCCTGTCCATTCCCTCTATTACCCATACCAAGCACACCGACAGAGTCTGTCCCCCAAGTCGAGATGCAGCTGTCTCTTGCCCTCGTGTCCCTCGTGGCCCTCGTCAGCGCCGCCCCGGCCGACCTGCACGTCCGCGATACCACCTGCGGCGGCCACTACTACTCGGACGACGCCATCGCCGCGGCCTCGTCTGCCGCCTGCGAGTACGTCCAGAACCGCGGCACCGCCGGCAGCTCGACCTACCCCCACCAGTACCGAAACTACGAGGGCTTCGACTTCAACGGGCTCGGCGGCCCATTCTACGAGTTTCCCATCCTGTCCTCGGGCAGGGTGTACAGCGGCGGTTCGTGGCCCCCTCGGAGCGTTTTCAGAACGACACGAGACTTACAAGACACAGGCTCGCCCGGCGCCGACCGCGTCATCATCACCCAGAACTGCGACCAGGCCGGCCAGCTCACCCACAGCGGGGCCAGGGGCAACAACTTTGTCGGCTGCTCGGGCACCAGCTAGCGGAACGTGAGGGACCGGTTCTGCACGACTTTTGGAAAAGACTCTGCGGTTGTGACTGCACTGTACATGTCGCATCCGGCGACCCTGTTTGCCGAGTATATACCCGACTCGCCACGGCAGCGTACAACCATGCATGACGCCGGCGCTCTTCACATGTGGGGGTCAAAAGCAATGTTTCTGCCATAGCGAAGCGCTTCCCGCTGTCATGTCGAATTGAATCATGGATACAGACGTCAAGATTGCCAGGATCGGTCCACAGCCAGTGTAGTGCCCGCCCACGTCATGCGCCGATCGAAACCCAGCCTCTAGACCGTGCGGACGCGGCGTAGAAGATGGCGCAACGCTTGTCTGGAGTCAGTAGGGTGTGGTCAGCGATGCGGTGAGTGAAGAATGGTGGCACATGGCCAGCTCGCCGCGTGTCAGCACTTACAAGACGCCCGGGAAGAAGCCCGCTTCAGAGCATCCGAGAACGATGCAAGGCCAAGAGTGCGCCGTGGCCGTTTGAGGGCACGAGGGCGCTCGAGACTCCCCGACCAGCATGAGGCCGGGCAAAAGCAGTCATGGCTTGCTCCGGCTGAGCATCATGTTGGATGGAATCTCGCACACGAGGTAGCCAGGAAGGAAGGGTTTGCAAATACCCATGCCTTGGAGCCAAGTGTTGGGGAGGCGGTGCGCGGTGGCGACAGCAGCAATGGCTCACGTATCCGTCGTCCGTCAGACCGAGGTCCCTTTGCATGCCCGGACCAATGGGCGGCGCCTTTGCGTGCTCGATGGCCGTGCGGCCCTGAAGCTGCAGCACCTCCAACAATGCAGGACGCCACTGCTCCGTAGCCGTGAGCGCGACTCCATCCGCGGTGATGCCACCAGCGGACAGCCTTTGCGGGGTGAAAGTTGCCGTTTCCGAGTCGATGGTGTTCCATCTACCCCGGCATCTGCGAGTTGAGGACGTCCAGAAAGCTCAGTCCGTAGCCGTCCGGGTCGAGACTGAACTGGTCCGGCAAGCCGCCAAACATCCAGCTGCCAAAATCGGTCGGCGGCACCTCTCCCTGCGTCCAAGCTTGGGGTGCGGCTTCTCCGGCCTGATCAGACGCTCCGTCGTTGCCGTTGCGGTCCTTGCGGTCCTTGAACTTTTGAAGCATGGTGTCGAGCCCTCGCCCGAGGAAATGCGCAACGTGGCGAACGCAGGGGCGCGTGTCTTCTAGCAGCGAAACCGTGCCCTCAATGAGGGCCACCACATCCTCGTGGCGTATGGCGAGGTTTGCAGAGCTCCATTGAGTTTGGGCCTTCATGAGAAACAGGCAGGCGTACGCAATGGTCGTGAGCAAGTACAGCGGTACTCCAATCACGGCCCTGCGCATGTCGCCGTCGTTGAGAATCAGGCCGAGGGCGCTGGAGGCGCTGGAGATCGCCAGGTTGACAAAGTGGCGGCGTTCAGGAGACATGCTGTACTGCTCGCTCGGCACGAGGCCTCGCAGGCAGATGGAAAAGAGCTGCAGCCGAGCAAAGTGGTAGTGCACGACGACGCCCTTGGACGGGTAGTGCGCAATGTATCTGTTGGGAGCTGTCTCCGTGTCAGCGCGAGTCCCCTCGGTCGTCGGGCGGCTCCAACCGTACCTAGCCGCGTCTCCCAGCGGCTCCGCCAATGTCCCAGCTCGACGTCGAAGCGCTTCAGCAGCTCAAACTCGTCACTCGCAATCGTCCTCGATCTGTCCAGCCCGAACGTGTGAAACACGCGGCTCAGGATGATGAAGACGCCGACTTGGCTGTGCAGGCGAAAGTCGGCTTCCGTGATGCCTGGGAGTCGAAGAAAGTCTTCGTGACAAGCCATGGTGGAGTTCTCGTTGATGACCGGCGGCCGTCCGTACGCGATGCTAAAGTGGTGGTCGCAGACGTACAGCAGGTACCACAGCCGGGCGTCCTCGACGTGTTGCGGCCCGTCCCTCAGCGCCTTGGCGCAGAACTGGTGGAGGTTCAGCTCGGTGGCGATGCAGACGGCGAGGCCCGACAGCTTCCAGCTCAGGTCGGAGAGCCAAAAGGCGCCGATGCACAGCCCGCGGACGTCGTCGAGGGTGTGGTAGCGATCGAACACGGCTTGACCCACGAGCTCCATGAATATGGGGTAGCACGTGTCGAACGCGACGCCGTCGTCCTGGGCGTGCAGGGCCGTCACGGCGAGGATGGCGGCCGTGAGCAGGGTAGAGGAAGCTCGCGTCGCCGCCAGCGTGTCGTGGACGAGCGCGACGCCGCCCCAGAGGTAGGCGTTGAGAGTCTCCCTGAACCTCGTAAACAGCCCCTCGGCCTCCTGCACGCCAAACTTGCCCTGGGCGATGAAGTCTGCTTCTCGAGCCCGGCTCGGTGGCCGGCGCACGCGTGCCCACGGGTCGTTGCGAATGTTTCGCAGCTTCGTGACCTCGAAGAGACTCGCCATGGGAGCGCCGACAATGGCCTGGTCGTCGGTGTCCTGAGCCTCGGCCTCTACGGAGTTTTCTCTCGTCAGGCCCGTGGGACGCACCGGCGACGAGACGGACGGATGGGTCCGTGGCAGATCTCTCCCATGGCCGGGGCTCTGCGAGGAAGCCTGGCCCTCGACGGGGGAGAGCTGCGGCAGGTTCAGGGTCTTTTGCACCTCAATCAGAGCCGCCCGCAGACTCTGCATGCGAGCCTCCATGTCCTTTTTCCACTCATTCTCGTCGTCGAGCAGCGTCTGCAGGCTCTTGTTGACCACGCAGGCGAGGCTCAGCCGCGTGCAGCGAGCGCACCGCGTCTCGCCGGGCTCCAGGTTGCATTTGATCTTGCGGTTCTGGCATGCTTGGCCTGTTTATCGAATCAACAATTGAGGGACTCGGGAGTGCGGGGATGGGGGTGCGAGTCTCTCTCACAGGCGCGTATCTTTCTCGAAATCTTCGGCTGATGCTCGGCGAGCTCGTCAGACGGACTGGCCTCGAATCTCGCGCGTTTCATAGCGGCTGGTCAGATGGCTGGAGCAAAGTCCGCGCCGAATAACGGGGCCGTGAGACGCGGATGTGGATGCTTGGGGGCGCCGACGACGACGGAAACAAAGCGGGGGCGGGACAAATGCCGGCGGGGTAGAATGCCAAGCACGTGCCGTCATCGTGCGGGGTTCTCCCCGCGAGCCAGTCGCCGCTTACTTGGTCTTGGGCATAAGTAGTAACACATAGCCCCACATTGGCCCCACCCTACACAGGCAAATAAGTGCGAGGAATACAGTACGTAAAGGTCTCGAAGAGAGACCCGTTTAACGTCGCTGATCTAGCACTTTGTATGCATCCTCGCAACGTGCCTTTATCGAACTAAGAAGGCCGTATAAATAGTCTTCTAGAATCATATCCTAAGTCTCTTCAATGAATTGCCTTTATTAGTCCTAGCTCGGTCATCGTAGCTTAGATAAGTACGCCGAGGTTCAGCCGGCTGTCAAAGCGACTTTTGGTAGCTTATTTATAGAAAGTTAGCACGGTGCTACAGGGGCTAGAGGTGGGGTAAGTATGGGGCCTTGTGTTACTACTTATGCCTTAGACCAAGTACACGCTCAACGTCCGGGCATCGCGTCCGACATCCATGCGTGTAGATGCCTTGACCATGCAACTCATGATGCATCCATGTGCCCTTTTCCCGAAACCTGGCACAGCGACTTGCCGTCGCCCGTGAGGTTGGCCGTGAATCGAAATGGCGTCGACGGAGACGAGGTGCGCCACAGTTGGCTTCATTGGCGTCGGGCCTACCAGTTGCGTCATGGCACGTCGTCTTCTGCAGAGCCCACGATACCGAGCCAAAGGATACAATGGACACGATGGTTATGATGCAAGCGCGCAGGACTTTTGGACCCAGGGTGGACAGCTCACCGAGAGCTCGCAAGACGCTGCAGCGGGCTGCGACTTTCTCGTCTGCAACGCTGACAGTCTTCAACTCATTGACAAGATGCTGTTTGATGAAAAGGAAGGGGCTCTGCAAGGTGAGCTGACTCTTTGCATGTAGCCCGCCTACGGCCATCATGGAGAGCTTGAGCTTTTCTGGGCATGAAAGCCGAATGTTGAGATGAGATTGTGGCTAACGGAGAAGCAGCACCGCCACCGAATGCCACCGTGCTCATCTGCAGCGCGGCAACGCCAGCGTACTACGAGGCGTTGTTTCCGCGCCTGAATAAGATGGGCAGACAAGATCTACGCGTCGTGGCCAGTCCCGTGTTTTGTGGCAGCCAGACCTCGGCCGAAGATGCCGTGACCATAGTTGCGTCTGGCACGCGTGAAGCAGTCCAGTCGGCGGACCAGCTCCTGCGTACCATGTCCGACAAGCTATACATGGTTCCGGGCGACACCGGCGTGGCTGCAAAGTTGCACATGATCCATCGCTTGCTCGTGGGGTCTCACCTTGCAACTGCAGCCGAGGCAGTCGGCCTCGCGGCAAAGGCTGGATTAAACACTCGACAGGTCTACGACATCATCACCAACGCCGCGGGCAATTCGTCGGCGTTTGAGAGCCGAGTCCCACAGATGCTACGCAGCGACTGGACACGTCGCTCGTCACTCGACTCGTGCCTCGCCAACATGGATGCCGTCGTGGCGACGGCCAGAGCAGTCAACTTTCCACTTCCCCTGGGCGGCGCAGCGGAGCAGCTGCTCGTTTCCGGCACGTCACAGGGATACGGAAGCGACGACGACTCGGGACTGATACGAGTGTACTTGCCGGCAACGCCAGACCTCGTTCGCGACAGTGCCGACTCGGCCAAAATCAAACACGCACCGACACCAGGCGGCAGCCACTCGGAGGTGACCAAGATTGGCATGGTTGGACTCGGTGCAATGGGACAGGGCATGGCTGCGTCCCTCGTCCGGGCTGGTTTCGCTGTGCACGGCTTCGACGTTTTTCCGTCTGCCGTTGAAAAGTTTACATCCCTGGGGCTCAAGGCCACCGCTGCAATCTCACCGGCCGCGGTAGCAAAGGGCGCTGATGTGGTGGTCCTGATGGTCCAGAATGCATCGCAGGTCGACGACGTTCTGTTTGGATCTGGCGAGGCCGCAGAGGCTTTGCCGGACGGCGCCATTGTCATTCTCAGCTCTACAGTGCCGCCATCCTTTGTGAGAGATTTGGAAACCAGACTGAGGGCACTGGGAAGAGGGTGCTCCTTGGTCGATGCGCCCGTCAGCGGGGGAGTGGTGCGCGCTGCAAATGGCACTCTGACGGTGAGCTTGTCTTTCGAGTCCTTGGTTGTGAGACTGCGTGGCTGACAGCCTCAGATGATTTGTTCTGCGCAAGACTCGGTATTGGCCAAAGTCGACAGCGTACTCCTCGCAATGACGGGAGTGCCGAGCAACTTCTGCCGTGTCGAGGGTGGCGTCGGTGCTGCCTCGTCGGTGAAGCTCGTGAATCAGCTCCTCGCAGGCGTCCACATAGCCACTGCGGCAGAGGCCATGTCGTTTGCAGCCCGCTTGGACCTCGACTTGAGGCTAGTGTTTGACGTACTGAAATCAACAGGGGCCTGGAGCTGGATGCTCGAGAACAGGGTCCCGCAGATGCTAGAGGCGGACTGGACACCGCACTCTGCGCTCGCCATATTCGTCAAGGATCTTGGCATCGTACTCGACGAGGCGAGACGACTGCAGTATTGCGTGCCGATGGCGTCTGCGGCGCACAGTCTCTACCTGGCCGGCGCGTCCCGCGGCTGGCTAAAGGAGTCTGATGCCGGTATCGTGCGGTGGTGGGAGACGCCAGAAAATTCAGCATCGGGCAGGGCAAACACTCGAGACGGACGAGACGAGGGCTATGCAGAAGCCAGTTCCCGCAGTACCGAGCCTACCCTTCCCGCAAAGGCAACCCTGGACGCACTACCGCCAGAGTACGGAGCAGACGTCATTGGATCCGTGAGAGACGTGGTTGAAAATGGCAGGGTGCCCACGTTGGTCATCCTCGACGACGATCCTACCGGCACGCAAACATGCCACGACATTGATGTCCTCACCGTCTGGGACACTGAAATGTTGGAGCACGAATTCAGCCTTGATCCCAGAGGCTTCTTTATCCTGACGAACTCGCGTGCACTGCCCTCTGCAGAAGCCCGACGCCTGATTGTCGAGATCTGCCGACAGGTCGCAATGGCAGCCGAAAAGGCACAGAAACCTTTCGAAATTGTCCTCCGTGGCGACTCTACGCTGCGGGGCCACCTTCCGGAAGAGCCGGAAGCTGCCGAAGAAGCTTTGGGCCGGTTTGACGGCTGGGTCATCACGCCATTCTTTGCGCAGGGCGGCCGACTCACCATCAACGACGTCCACTACGTCAAGGAAGGCGACGTGTTGGTCCCCGTAGGCCAGACACCCTTTGCTCAAGATGCCACCTTTGGATACAAAAGCTCCAACCTTCGACAGTACGTGCTGGAAAAGTGCGGTTCGCGTTTCCAAGAGTCGTCGTTCCTGTCGGTGACCCTGGACGACATCCGCCTCGGCGGTCCTCCCGTCGTGGCGCAGAAGCTCTTGTCAGCTCCAGACGACCCCAATAGGGTCATCATCGTCAATGCAGTCGCGGAATCCGACATGCATGTGTTTGTTGCCGGGCTCCTCGAGGCCGAGACGAGCGGGAGGAGATATCTATATCGAACGGGAGCAGCATTCGTCTCGTCACGTCTAGGCATCACCAGCATTCCTCCTCTGACGCTGCAAGACCTCGGCGTAGATGCGACTGCCTACGCTGCACACAACGGTGGCTTGATCGTTGCCGGCTCCTACGTGCCAAAGACGACGGCGCAGCTCAGGGTCTTGAGAGAACGGCGGGGAGACAAGCTGACAGTGGTTGAGCTGGACGTTGCAGAGCTCATCGCCTCTCCGAGGGCAGCAGAGGGCATCGTCCAAGCAGCCGCCGCTGAAGCCTCGAAGCAAATCTCGGCCGGGCACGATGTCCTAGTCATGACCTCGCGAACGCTCGTCAAGGGCCACGATGGCGCCAGCTCCCTCCAGATTGGATCCGAAATCGCACAAGCCCTCGTTCGAATCGTACAAGGCATACAGGTTCGTCCGCGATATCTCATTGCCAAGGGGGGCATCACATCTTCCGACGCCGCGACAAAGGGGCTGAAGATGCGTCGTGCGAGGATCCTGGGTCAAGCCGCGCCCGGGGTGCCACTTTGGAGGTGTGACGAGGAGACTAGCCGTCACCGCCGCGTGCCGTACGTGGTGTTTCCGGGGAACGTGGGGAGCGAGAGCACGCTCGCAGAGGTTGTGGAAGCATGGGCAGTCGACGACGCCGCAACGGGTATTTCTGATCGATGAGATGTCTTGAATGTTAGTCGTGTCCGTCTCAGCAACGGGGCCTTTGTCGCCTGTCGTCCAGGCAAATCTTGAGGCACATCATACACGCTCCTCTCGCAGGATGCACACCAAGTTGTCCACCACGGCAAATGCGTTGGCGTTGCAGACGGACGTATCCGTTTGCCCGCTCCACATGTCTCGGCACGATTGCAATGCTTCTAGTACAATCTGCAGCGGCTGACCTTGACAATCGTACGACGACGGGAGTCCGAGATGACGCCCCCCCTGAAGCAGCTGAGAGCAGACCGTCAGAGTAGCTGTGAAGAAGTCGTGCCTGAACAAGCCTGCAACCCACGTGCCATGTCGGCGCTGACCGCACGAGTCGCCCGCGCACAGACTTTGTTGGTGAGAGAGAATGGCCAAGGCGTTCTCGAGCGATGAGACGTAAGAGACGGGGTACTCTGTTTGCGCCGCAGGCCGCGAGGCGTACGATGAGTGCAGGGCCATCAGTACCAGCCGGAAGAAGAGGTGGATCGTGCACGCTTCCAAGTCGAGTGCCCATACAAGGCCCTCCTCTGTGCCGAGATTCTCCGTGGTGAGGCCGATTCCTGATAGTTTCAACTGCTGCCTTATCGCGGCGTCAACTTGAACGGCCTCGGCGTAGCCGAACGGGTCGACGGAAGTAGCAAGGTCCAGCGCTTTCAGGAGAAGGTGTCCCGAGGCAGCAAAGGCCCTCTCGAGCAGCGTTTGATTGAGTCCTCCTGCTCCGGGTAAGCCGAGTGCATCTTGCGCATTGGTTTCGATGAAGCAAGCCATGTCTGTGGATTGCAGGAGCAAAGGCATTCCGCAGACGAGAGACTGCCTCATCTCTAGAACCACCACTGCGGCCCACAGTCGTTGCTTCACCCTAGCGTCATTGGTCAGTGTGCGAGTCGAACATGGCCGATGAAGACCGATCCTGATGCACAACCGCTTAAATCAAGCCCGTGAGGGGCCAGCAAGCGTCAGACTCATTGCATGACACGGTGCAAACCTGCTTCGAGATGACGATGAGACAGAGGGTCCTGATGTTGGCCAGGGTGGATCTGAACATGTATGGCGTTCTCCTCAAGCACACTTTGGCCCCATGCATGAGACGAGCAGGCAGGTTCGGGTACGTTTCTGCGCCATGGGCCTCCGAGTCCGAGTTGTGCGCCTGGCAGCCCAACGAGAGTATCACGAGATACTGCGCGAGCCAGTCGTCGGGTCGACTGGATGCGTCGCTCCAGAAGCCGTGCAGATCTTGCTCCCAACATGCCCTGCAGCGCTTGAGGAGGGAGCTGCATGACAATGCGACGGACCGACTCGGCGGAGCTTGCATCGCCACTAAGGGGGTAGTTGATGGACATTGTCGTTGTTTGGGAGATGGGCTCATCGTGGATGTTGAAGTCGTGCTCCATGGCATGAGTGGGCGGGAGATGGTTCCTGATCCGTGCTCAAGTCAGCTTCTGCGTCGGCACGGCGAGCGTGCAACACATCTCGACCAAGAGCTTGTTCCAGTGCGTCTTGTCCCAGTGCGTCTTGTTCCGGAATTGAAATTCCCATGTTGCGTCGACGAATCTCGTGGGGACGAGGTCGTCGACGCCGTCGTCTTCTGGGGCGAGAGCCCGCGAGGGGGTGTGCGTCGATTCGGTGTAGACGCACTGCGACTCCCGCCGGTTTTTTATGCAGCGACTGCAGGGCACCTTTCTGTCGCATTTCACCTTGTGCCTCCGGTAGCGAACGCATGATAGGATCGCACGGTCCCGCTTGAGCTTGAGACGAGGGTCCGCGAGCTTTTGTCTCGTCGATGTGTGTGTTTTCGGAAGATGGTGAGTCACGGGGAAAGGGGATGTTGGGCAGGAGCAAGTCGCTCACGACGCTGCCTGAGGCAAGCCAGCCAGGGCTGTGGTGTGCTGTTGAGGTAGGTGACTCGCTATCCGATTTTTTCTGCTGGGCATCACACGCTCAAGATTTCTCACCCTCTCGGCCGCATCTTCCAAAGACTGTGCACCTTGGAGCATGTACTCGCACGTGGCATCAGCCCGAACACATCTGACGCATCTCGGTTGTGATTTGTCGCAGGCAACCTTGAGTCCGCGGCACCTTGTGCAAGCAGAGATTGGACGTCCATGAGCTGCGAAACGCTTCGTCATCTTTACCAGCGACACTGCGCTGCGGCGGATGCTGTGCCACGGACCGGTCTCGATGCTGATTAAAAAGCGCAACGCCAGAATTGAAGTAGAGAGGGGCCTGAGAAGCTGTGCGGTCAAGTCCGATGTGTCTGCAAACCGGAAGAGGTTCAAATCCTCAAGAAGAGGTGAGAGTATCAGTCGGGTATTAGACATTTCATCTCATGGTCAGTACGCGTCACGCTGCACTTTTCCAATCGTCGGCCGAGAATATTCTTGTTCATAACATGGGTCCGTCTTACGTGTTTGTTCCTCTCGCGCTGTGATCTAGGCTGGCAGGTGACCAGGATAGAGCGGCTCGGTCCGAGAAAAAAAGCCAAGGGAGATGTCTGCTGATGAATCCATTCAGGACTTGACCGACTCGAGGCTTGATGGTGCGGTCCAGAGATGTGCAACAGCCAGCACGACAGGGACCGTTGCCGAGCCCTTGGCGCCATCACTGTCGGGACTGGCCAAGACCGTATCGTCACTTTGAAGATTAAAGTCGAGGCACTGGAAACTATCTTGGGATGACCTTGGGGCTCACGAATCCAAAAGCGGCAGACTATGGGTGTTTGTGTTTGCATAAACCATCTCTACAGCACACCAGCGCTCCAACTGCATAGTCAGCGAGCCTCGGCCAGCGTCAACGGCCGCCCGACTCCCAACGCAACCTCCAGCACCAAGGGAACATCGGACCTCCGCATTTTGATCCAACGTGCCGTGGCATCGCGCCTTGCAGGGAGACCGAGGCACAGCTACTCGCTGGTGATTCAATGAACTGGCGCTACCTCGGTGTTCCGGCCCCATCGCGGATGCGAGTGGAGACGCCGGCTCCGGCGTATGCGTCGCGGCGGGCGGTGCCCATCCCGGAAGCACCTTTGACGAGCCACCTCACATTCAGCTCAATGACGAGTCCAAGCCACAGACTGTCGCCCCGGCCTCGAAAGGCGCGGTTGACACCTTCACTGGTCGTGATATGTGATCACCGAGCCGTTACCTCGGCTGCAAGCTCAGCACAATTATTGATTTGATGGGCTTCCGCTCCAGGCGTGTACTCGAGACCTGGCGGCCATTACAGGCACGGGTATCCGTGCCTTTAATGATTTAATGAGGCACGGAGTCCGTGCCGGTTATATAAGCACAACCCGCCACGGCGCCCGGAGCAGCAGTCGGCCCGGCACTCAATTGTATATGCAGTCTTGTTGTATAGATTAGCACCTAATAGCAAGATTACGGTATTATATTAAGTAGCCGCTATAGCGCTTATTAGGCTCTCTGTTTAAATTATATTATATTAACTCGAACCCTCCGAAAAGTAAGCTATTAAATTATACGACCCTTACCGCTATAACGAAAGATAGAGCTACCTAACGAGACTAGGCTATTCCCTAATAACTATCTCCCTCCTAAAGGCGAATATAACTCGCGAGAAGCTTTATTTACTATTATTAATACCTAGGTAGCGCTATAAGGTTATGCCTTTATAATAGGTAGGTCTTTAATAGGGATTTTAGGAAAACGTGTAGTTATATATACCTATAACTATATAGGCCGGCCCGGCGCCTATACGAGTAAGGAAGAGGGGCTAGCTCTATAGTAACGGTAGATAAGTTTACGGATTACTAGCTACTAATTCTCTATTAATATAAAAGAGAACCTATATAAGACTTACTAGTATATTAAGTATTACCCTAGTAATTACTTCGCTATCTATAATTACGAACCTAGTTAGGATATAACTATATATCTAGTACTTTATACTCTCTCTTCTACTAATAAGTCTACTATTAATAACCTTATAAATATAGGTATAGCGCTAAGAGAGATTAGAACTTACTTACGTTAGACCTCTTCTTCTACTTTAAGATATCTCTAACTATATTACGAAGAGTAAGAGGGAGCTCTATAAAGGCTAGAGTATAATATAAGCCCTAGCTAATAAGCTTAATAATTAGGGGTTCTAGAATCGTATATAGCTAGATTAATATAGCCGGGTTATAGCTATTTTATTCGCCTATCTAGAGTTATTAGTATACCTTAAAGCTTATCTAGATCTACTCTTCTTAGACTATATATATAAGATAAATAAGTATAAGATACCGCTTCTCGATATCGTAGGAGTTAATACTTACTAAAAGTTATTCTATATTACCTTTATATTCCTTAGTAGCGAGAGTATAAAGGACTATATCTAGGTATTAGACCGGCTATATTAAATATATAAGCTCTATAGCGCCTCCCTTCTATCTATTATCTTTATAGATCGCTACTTTACTTATATAAATACTATAAGTTATTACTTTCTAGTAATAATATCTCTTTTATACCTCTAGTATACTAATAAAGCAATACTAGCTTACTATAGGCTAGCCTTTATAGGTAAGGATAATAATATAAATAGTATTAAGTAATAGAGCGAATTCTTCTATTATTAGTTCTTAATTATTAATACGAAAGATAAGGAAGCCTACGAGAAAGAACTTAAGGAGCTCGAAAGGCGATATATACTAGAGTATATATAAGAGGTTAGCTATATTAAGGAGACCTAGCTTAACCCCTATAAAGAGAAGCTCGTTAAGGTATAGGTTAATTAATACCCTTACTTTAATAACGTTATTACTTCCCGAGTTAAAGGTATTTATTTAGTCTTAAAGTATTATCTTAAGAGCTCTAAGGTAAACCTTTTTATTACTTAGAATAAGATTAAGTAAGTATTACTTAATTAACTTAATAACCTTCGAGCTAATTAAGCTAAATAGTAGATATATATACTACTTAACTTAACTAGGCTACTCTATAGTACTATATATAGCTAGGTATCTTATAAAGCTTTACGAATAGTCGAGTAGTAAAGGAAATATCTTCTAGATATAATACCTACCTATACTAAGACCTTTACTTAGTCTTAGGGTTTACCCTATACTTATAAGCTCTAAGAGCTTATAGAGTAAGAGCTTCCCCTTTAGCTATACTATTTTTATATATATTAGCGACTCTACTATAGTAATAAGACTCTTAAGTTTATTATAGAGCCTTATTAGCGATTTAATCGGCTAGCTATTAATTTAACTCTACTATAATTATCTACTTAGCGAGAGCCTTACGCGTTTAAAGTTATAGAGGCAATTATATAGCTAAAGGCCCTGCCTAAATATAGTAAATACTATATAATAGGGTATACGATAAGATCTAAAGCTTACCCTTAACGCTACTTAGAGCTTTTATAGTCTATAGAGACTATTATAGTAATAGCTATAATTATAGTAATTATAGAGATAATAGCAATTATAGAGATAATTATAGTAGTAGTAATTATAGAGGTAGTAGTAGTAATAGTAATCGTAGAGACTATAATAATAATAGTAATTATAGAGAGTTAAGTAAATATTATAAAGATTAGAGTAAGAAGGGCTATTATAAAGGCTATAGCGCTAGCAATAGAGAAAATATAATATAATAGTCTATAAGCTATCTATTAAAGATATATTATTATAAGAGAGAAATAGTATATATTATAGCCTTATAATAATATTAAAACGAACTAGTAATATCAAAAGGCAATAGGTTTACCTTTATAATACTTTAAGGTCGATTATAACTAATACCTCGATTAGAAGTAGATAAAAAAGTAATATAGAATAGTAATAGGCTTAAGGGATTAGATAAAGGAAGAGATAATAGTATATCTCAACTTTAATAGAGTAGAACGTAAACGCTATAAGGTTTAAGAGGATAAGAATATAGCTATAGAGCGTTTCTTAAGAAGATAAGGAGTCGGAGATATCTAGAGGGCTTATAAGAAGGATTCGGAAGAGTAATAGGTATTATACTTAATTTAAATAGCTTACTTAAATAAGGTTATTACTATATCTCCTCTCTTTCTCTACTAATTACCTTACTATATATTATATCTCTTTACCTAACTAGCTACCTTATAATACCTCGTAAGATTATACTAATCCCTTATACCCCTAAATAGTACTAATACTTCTACTATTAGATCGAGGAATCAATAACCTAAAGGGAACTCTTTAGCGTAGCTAGTATAGCTATCCCTACTAGCTACGTTAGAGAGGTATTATATAGCTATAGTATACCCTAAGGGTTTAAGAGGACTTAGTAACTATATAGTCTCTATTAAAACCTAAATACTTCTTCTAGGCTTCCGTTAGAGGTTAGCGGGTTAGCTTTATAATACTAGGTAGTTTGTCGCGGCAGAAGGTCGGACCCACGCTTAGAGCTAGGGCAGAGTTTTCTCCCACACACACACGCACCTGGATTCGACATGACCTTTATCATCTTCATTATCTTCTCTTCATCTTCCTAGGCAGGTCCTAGCCATCAATTCAATCCCCATTTGCCCTGCCTTTTCTCGCAGCCAAGGGTGTGTTCACATTGCCTCAACAAAGTAGTAAGAGTCTTAGTTTAATAAATCTAGCCTAGTTAAGCTAAAGCGGTATACTCTATAAGACCTAAGTATCTCTTTAATAATAAAGTTACCTTTTTTTTACTTAGTTAAATAGTAATTAACTATAAAGCTAACCGCGAAGCTAAAGTAGAGGCGAATTCGTAAGGTAGTAAGCTATATAGCTAGTAGCTATTATAGTATTTAGCTCCTTAGGTATACTTATTAACTATAGCGCCCCTATACGTTAACTCTAGGCTATTAATAGAATAATCTATTTTAGGAAGGTTATAGGTTCGAATTACGTATATAAGATAATCTTTTAGGCTATAGGGAGGCGGTAGTAGTAGGCGGCAATATATACGGCTTAGTAATAACCTTAATACAAGGGTATATATACGTATACACACTTAGTAGTGGTAGGCGGGCGGGTTGTGCTTACATAACCGGCACGGACTCCGTGCCTCATTAAAGGCACGGGTATCCGTGCCTGTAGCGGAGCCCCTCGAGACCTGTTTCGCTTAGCCAAGCGTTGGCCACAGCGGCACGCTTCCGCATTGCGCGCGGAGAGTGACGACATGGACAGCAAGCCTCAACGACCACGACCAATGCCATGGCTCGCTGCTCGTCGAACCTGGTGGCAATGCGGCGACAGCCGCCAGACCAAGCCTGAGTAATTCCCTGTTGTTCCCGGCCGCTAGCGAAACCTAGATCCAAACGGTACGCTTTGTCTTGCTCTCGACTTGCGACGCGCCTACAACAGCACAGGGTCAGATGTCTCGGCGCACGTACCGGCGTCAATGGTACGACAAGTTGTTTATTCCAACGGCACAAACCAAGAGCCATCGGAATAGAGCACCAGTGGTCACCGTGCTAGCAGTACAAGAGTTGACTCTACAGCCCAAATCACTGCGCACGAGTAACGAGATGAGCATGGTGGGTAGGCCGCCTCGGCACAACGGGTGGGGCCAGCACTGATCAGTAATCCGCTACTCGCCCACGAGTCCACGACGCATCTCGCGGCCCAATGCGAATCATACTCACGACGCCCTTGGCCAGTGTTACAAATCCAGCAAGCACGTCGCGAATGGCGTCTTTCGCTCGGTATGGTCAGGGAATGGGTTCTGCTGTCGACTATTAACACGCTTGCACGGAGCTCCCAATTGACATGACAGTCTCCACTAGACCCAAGGCAAGGGGTGTATAAGACGGCACTCATCCATCGTCTTTGAATATCCCACTCCAACGCCCGACTTTCACAGCTCGAGGACCGCTGCGCACTGCAAGATGACGGCTGGCGTATCAGACTTGGGTTCGTCGGTAATGATGGACCGGGATCTGGAAGAAGGAGTGGCAGCCAGCGATTCCCCGACCGGGACCGAAGCCGACGTTGCCAACGACAAGGCTCCCACGGCAGACGGGCGCAATGATGCAGAGAGAGCTGTTCACAAGCCCACCGCTGAGCAAGACTGGGGCGGCCACCCCACGAACCCTCGAAACTGGCCGGCGTGGAAGAAGACACTGCAGATGATAAGCATCTCCTCGCTGGCCTTTGTCACGTACGTCTCCTCATCCACCCCGAGGAAAACGTCCACGGCCTGCTGATACGACGACTCCACGCACAGCTCCGTCGCGACGTCCATTCTGAGCCCCGCGCGCGTCCAGCTCATGCAAGAGTTTGGCGTCAGCAGCACCACCGCCCTCGTGCCCCTTGCGCTGTACGTCTTGGCACTCGGCTTCGGCCCCATCCTGGGCGGCCCGCTGTCCGAGACGTTTGGCCGCCGGCCCATCTACCTATGGCTCATGCCACTGGGCAGCCTGTTCACGCTGGGCGCGGGCTTCTCGCGCAACTTTGGCGCGCTATGCTTCCTACGCTTCATGGCGGGCTTCTGTTGGGCGCCGCTGCTGGCCGTGCCGTCGGCGACGATTGCCGAGACGTTTGAGCCTGACGCGCGCGGGCCGGTCTCTGCCATCTTTATCCTGATGCCGTTCCTCGGACCGGGGCTTGCGTGGTCGGAGTCTTGTGTAGCGAGCTGTGCGCCGGTCTTGACAGAACCAAGAACGACGGATGCTGACCAGGCGCTCCTCGCAGACCCGTCATCGGCTCCTTTCTCGTCAACCGCAAGGACTGGCGCTGGACGCAGTGGACGCTCCTGTTCATGGCAGTCTTTTGCATGCTCTTCTCGCCCTTTAACGGCGAGACGTTTCCCCCCATACTCAGGCGGCGCCTGGCCAAGAGCCGTGGCGAGCGGGTCCCGCGACAGCTGCCCCTGACCACGCGGCTCGCCGCCTTTGCCCGCGTCGGCCTCGTCCGCCCCGTGCACATGCTGGTCACGGAGCCCATCGTCACCTTTCTGTGTCTGTACGTGGCGCTCAACTTTGGCATGCTCTTCAGCTTCTTCGCCGGCGTGCCCTTTACCTTTACGCGCGTCTACCGCTTCTCCACCGAGCAGTCAGGCCTCGTGTTCCTGGCCATTGCCATCGGCTGCGTGCTGGGCCTGCTAACCATTGTGCTCTGCGACGCACTCATCTACCGCAGAAAGGCTGCCGAGTACCCGCCCAACAAAGTGCCGCCCGAGCACCGCCTGTATCCGGCCATGATTAGCTGCTTCGGGTTGCCGGTAGGGCTGTTCTGGTTCGCGTGGACGGCGCGCGAGGGCATCTCGTGGGCGAGCCCGGCGGCAGCCATCATCCCCTTTGCCTGGGGCAACCTGTGCGTCTTTGTCAGTGCCATCCAGTACACGACGGACACGTTCCAGGGCAGTGTCGTCGCCAGCGCCACGAGCGCCAACAACCTGGCGAGATATGGTTTCGCGGGCGCGTTTCCGCTCTTTACCATCCAGAGTACGCTATCCGTGTTGCCGTGTGCCGTCCCTCGCTGACGCATCGCAGTGTATCGAGGGCTCGGGATTGACTGGGCGACCAGCCTCTTGGGCTTCATCTCCTTGTTGCTGCTGCCGATCCCGTGGGTGCTGTTCACGTACGGCCCGCGCATCCGAGCAAAGAGCAAGTACGAGACTGTCGTCTACGACTAGACTGTCACGGCGATGCGAGATGCCCAGATGGTCCAGTCGACAGTCGTGAAGTTGTGGGGTCAATAATGAGACACTAGCCGCCGTATGATGACCAGAAGAGTCAAGCATCCGTAGCGAGTGTATAGAGCATGCTGTTGCGTCTGTTTGTGTAGAATACTACTTGCATCCCTCCTTGACTGGCGAGCCGACCGTCTGGCTCACTCGGGCAGGTGAAACATTGCCGTCAATGTCGCGGCGATGTGGGGGATATCAAATCCCTTCAAGCCTGCCACGAACCTCGTCTGAATCTCGTCGTCCATGCACAGCGCGCGCGCTCCCTGGACGGTGCCCATGTTGAACGCCTCGCGGGTCGTGTGGTGCACGGCTTTCGGCAGGGTGCCTCGCTGCCGGTGTGCCGCGCTGTCCCGCCCGCGCGCAGACTGCAGGCCCACGCGCATCTCCTTGCTCTGCCGAGCAGAGCCCGGACGGTATCCTGGAGCAGGTGGTAAAAGTCGAAGCCGAAGCCCACGCGCACGCGCGAGTCCATCGCCGAGGGGGCGTCTCCGCGCGAGCTGCTCAAACGTGTCCATGAGCCAGTCGGGGAGGGCATCGGGTGAAAGTGCAGGCTAGAGCCTGGCGTCGGCGAGCTTGAGGGTGGGCGTGTAAGCGTAGATGGATCCGAGGCCGGCCGACAGCGTGCCGGCGATGGCTTGCTTGCCTGAGATGCTGGGGTCAGCGAGAGTCGGCGTCGGCGTTGCAGGACTGACCATGATTCGGGGACCAGCTGCAGTGCGAGTGGTCCAGCACCGTCGTGGTGGCCGCGTCGAGCAGCTCCATGCCGGCCGCCAGGTTGCCCCATAAAAAGTCGTCGGGCCGGAGGGTCTGGCTGGCCGTGTACACTGCGCGCCTCGTCAACACATGCGCGCGCTCCGACGGAGACTGGGGACGCACCGGTGGCCATGTACGGGACAAAGGCGCAGTCGCCAAAGAGGCCCTTCAGCGGTCGCCTCCCACAGGTGGTGGTGGGTGTCGACGAAGCCGGGCGACACAATCTTGTCGGTACAGTCGAGCACGCCGGCGCCGTCGGGGGCTGCGATGTCGGGCTGGCTCCTTGCGATGCGGTCGCCCTCGACGAGGACGTCTGCCTTGGTCGCTGTGATTTCATCGTCGGCGCCGTGGACGAGGACTGTGCCTCCTCTGAGCAGAATGGCGGACATGATGCTGGCGTACGACGACTCTGCAGTGGACTGCACCAGAACCAGCATATACCCCCCCCGTATGCATGGCGTACGAGTGACGGCGTCGGTTCGCGCGACGTTGCAGCTCCGACCTGACGCGTCTCCGCACCGTCACATTGTTGAGCGTGGCAAATCCCGGCAACGGCACCGACAGGGTGGATCCGGCGGCCGGCCGAGCCGGAGCTTCGGCCCCCGACATGGGTCCTGGACTCCTGGACCACAGGCTCGAGATGCGCGTCCGCCCGCCGATGCACCGAGAGAGGGGCAGCGGCGTGCAGCCTTCAGATGCAGCTGTCGCCCTGGAGATATGCTGCGATGCCCGGCGGGCGATCGCTGCGCCCAATCGGTGTCGTGTTGTCGCGATCTCGCATCTACCACCCAGGCGCGACTGGTGGGCGGGCTGCGGAGATGAAGGGCGATGCCACACCCCGGAACTGGCGTCCTCTCCGCGATGGCTCCTCGGCAGTGGAGCTTGGTGGTGCTGTAAACAAGACTGTAGACGGTAGATGCGCATGCTAGCGTTCCGGTTCGCGATGCTTGTGGTGGACGGCCGAGGATTGACACCCGATCGTCCAATGCAAGTCATCGACCCCCGTTCATCGGGGGCATCGTCATCGCTGTGCACGCCACCACCCCAAGCCTGCAGGGCGCCCATTGGATCAGGCTGCCGTTCCCATTTCTACCATCTACCGGTCCTCATGCGCCCTTCAGGGCCCTGATGTACCTTACCCGACACACCTCTCCGCCGTTGCGTCTCATCCTTCTCTTCCACCTTTCACGTCCCTTCTCCTCCGTCACCAAGCCATCACCGGTATCAGCGTCGTCATCGCTCTCGCTGCTTGTGCCCTGAGTCTGCGATTACCTACGCCCCGCAGAGCATCATTGGCGGCCTTTGGGCGATCCCTTGGGTTTCTCTTCCCCCGCCCGCCCCGCCACCTCGCAGACAGAGTTCACTACCGGTCTGCCCCGCTTTTTGTCTGCGTTTCGCTTCCCCAGTCTGTCTGGCCCGCCAGCATTTAATTTTGCATCCACGAAGCCAGATCTGCTCGTCCGGCCGCTCGCAGCGCCTTCTCTGCTCCCCGTGTAGCAAGCAAGCAAGCATTTCGCCGTCGGCTGTCTTGTTCGCAGACAGACTGCGCCCTCTGGAGCTGCGGACCTGCCACCCCCAGCCCAGCGCACACATCCGGCGACGCCGAGTTGGCAAGCAGCGACGCCGAGACCCAGGGCCGATACCCTTCGGCTCCAACACGAAGGCCAAGATGCCGTTCCGACAGCGCATGGCCCGCCACTTTGGCGATACGGTACGTCTACACCATCGTGCTTCGTATTAATCATTGCCTCTCTCCCGTTCCGTGCCGCGTACGTCTGCGCCGGCGACCGCCAGCATGACGGCGCTCCTCGCAGCCTGATCGCTGCTGTCTTGGCCAAAGGCTCTATTCCAGCGGGATGCGCTAACATGATTTGCTCTCCACAGCTGACCCTCCAAAACTCGTACCTCAGCTACTACGACGTCTGTCTGACCGTCGAAGACGTCAAGAGCCTGAAAAACGACTGGCTGACCGACAACAACATCGCCTTCTGGGAGGAATACCTGGAGCGAGAGACCTTGTCTCGCTATCCTCAAGCGCATATCGTCCTCCTCCGCCCTAGCATGACGTTTCTCCTCATGAAGGAGCCCGACGCTCGCCTGGTACGGTCGGCATTACCCGACTTCAACAAGACGACGCACATCTTCCTCCCCATCAACGACAACGTCAGCCCCGAGAAGCCCGATGCCGGCTCGCACTGGTCGCTGCTGCTCGTGTCCGTCCTCGACGGCATCGCGTTCCACTACGATTCCATGAACGGCGTCAACTACCCCGAGGCTCACCACGCCACGCGCAAGCTGAGCGAGATGCTCGGCCGACCCATCAAGTTTGTCCACCTCGACGACTGCCCCCAGCAGGCCAACGGCAACGATTGCGGTGTCTTTGTATGCCTTCTCATGCGCCACCTTCTTGTCAAGCGCCTTCTCAACGCCAACGCTCGCGAAAAGGTGTCGATGAGCATGGGCGGCAAGATGGTGGATGCCCACGGCGGCCGCAAAGAGATGTTGCGCATCATAGAGAGTCTCCGCAAGGAGGGCGAGCGCCGCAGATCGTAAGTTTTCCCAAGCAGTGACATCCTGTTCTCTCGTCAGGCTTTGACGCAGCCCTCTGACTCGTCGCCCAGGAGAAGTGCAAGCCCGTTTCCCAACAAGACGCCCCCCCGGATCGAATAGAAAGCGGCCCGGTTCGGCGCCGAAACGGACTTTGATACTTTGCTGAAAGAAGCTGGAGCAGAGCGCCGCGACAGCAAGCTGCGTAATAAGCTGCAGCCCAATCTTGGTCTAGCGCGGCTCGAGGACGAGGCCCCTGGGGCCGCAGACAGCTGGCCGCGCAGAACGCAACGGAACATCGACCTTGAGGCTCGGTCGAGAGCGACGACAAGCAGTCGTATGTGCAGCAACGAGCAACTTACGCATGCCAACATTGAGAAGCGGAACCTGCGCAATGCGCGCCGCAGTAGGGAGCGCGAGTGCTTGGTCGGCAGCACCGAGGTTCGACGTCAAATGAGCAGGTCATCTTCGAGGTTTCAAGACAAAGCGCTTCCTGCGCACACGACCGCCGCCATCGCTATCCCCGCGGTTTCCCCAGAACAGGCCACCGCGAAGCGCAGGTCAGACACATATTACCTGGACGGCACCTCGACTTGGAAGCGTCTCAGAACCCTTTATCAGTAACTCGAGTTGCTCCCTGGCGCACAAATGTGAGGAGTCATGTCAAGAATCATGTCAGACGACGACTATGATGACCACTACATGTTCCGTCCCAACGCCCAATGATTTCCACTGCTGCGTCTTTGCGTTGTAGAGTTGCTCTTTGCTTTGCTGTGATTTGTATTTGATTTGCGAGGCGTTGAGTTGTGTTCTATTGTGGCCAAGGGGTGGCGATGGCGTTGAGGGATCGAAACGACATGCGAGCCACGGCAGGATGGCGGCCGACGCGACTGAATGAGTGGGTTGGCTCAAACAGCCGAGTGTTGAGTGCCTAGGTACCCAGCAGGATTTCAGCGTTGGCCAGAATACCCCGAGGGTGAGCACACGAGATGACGAGGCGATGATGCACGGTATAGTGTTTTCAGCATAGCATTTGTGTCCATCTACTAGCATGGCATTGTGCCTATGAGCAGACGGCATGGGAATAAGCACTCTGTACCAAACTCCGAAACTCCTTTATGATGCCGTAAAGATTGTGGTCGTGACGCGGACCAACCATTGTTGCTCGTCCCATTCACCACCGAGTCCACCGCTCCGTATACCATCGTACAAGGTATACGTGTCACTTCTGGCTCGTAAAGGCAGGGTTTTGCTCCATGGTGGAAGAGATATACCCTCGCAGCGCTGCCCATCGGTTGGCCGTCGCCGGGGGTCGCTGAGTCGCAGCCTGCTTCTGTGCTGTAGCTGGCCGTGTTGGCCGCTCATCCATCTCGTCGTCGTCGTCGTCGTCGTCGTCATCATGCTTGATGGGCTGCCGCGCCGCCGGCACTTGGCCCGTCGTGCCCGCCAGCCTCGCCATGCTGACGCCAAACCTCTCCATCTCGCCCTTGACGACCCTCTCCTTCCTCTTGAGGGCGCCCTTTTTGCTCTTCAAGCTCTTGTGGCGGACGCGGCCGTCGAGGGCCGCCTCGCCGCCCTCGCCGGCCCGCAGCTCGGGCAGGGCGTCGGCGAGCCCCTCGAGCGACGTCTTGAGCTTGTTGCCGGCGCGGCGCTGGCGGCGCTTGGCCTTTGAGACGCGCGACGAGGCGGCGATGCGCGAGACAAACGACGAGTGCTTGATGAGGCGCTTGTCGCGCTTGCTGGACAGGAACGAGTCGGTGACGGCGGCGTCGGGGCGGAAGATCTTTGCGGGCAGCAGCGGGTGGATGGCGCCCGTGACGCGGGCGTGGCGGAGCTGCCGCGCCGAGGGCGGCTTCGGCGCAATCGGGGCCTGGAGAGTTGGCTGGTCAGGCTGCGTTCGAGACTGGAGTCGTGGGCGGAGGAGGGTCTTACCATGGTGTATGTCCGTCCCTGTGGTTGACGGTGACGTTTAAAGATGGCGAGGTGCGCTGGCGATTGATACTTGGGAAAGTTTTCGGTGAGGAGGAGTGGTCACCGAGACGGCGTGGTGGGGTTCGGCGATGCGCCTCAGAGGAAACTACCCTATACTTGATCGTCATGCCTCGACGACTCACTCACCATCGTCACAATGCGAGCATTTTTGCTCTCATACACCTTACTTGCACCCCAAGCGGCACCTGGCAGATTGTTGCGTGATGGAGAGCATCGATCATCTCCGCCGGGACATTGCCAAGCGCGAAGCCGAGCTCGCAGACTTGAGGTCGCAGCTGGCCGTGGCCGAATCAGAGCACAGGGCTCACAGAGATAACAAATCTTGGCCATGGCCACTGCAGGACCACGAGTATCAGCGCTACGGGCGACAGATGATTGTGCCTGGCTTTGGCGTACAAGGTATCTATCTCCTCGCATCTATCCTCGCGGCGAGATACGGGCATGTTTCTGACCATTGTCATGTAGCGCAGCTGAGACTCAAGAAGAGCAGGGTCCTCGTCGTCGGCGCCGGAGGGCTCGGCTGCCCGGCCGCGGCGTACCTCGCGGGCGCGGGCGTGGGCGTGCTGGGCCTTGCTGATGCGGACGAGATCGAAATGTCGAACCTGCATCGGCAGGTTGCGCACTCGACTGGTCGTGTGGGCATGAGCAAGGTTCTCAGCGCAATTACATATCTGCGAGAGTGCGTTTCTCTAACCTGTCCAACCTTGAACCCCTCTCAAGCCTGCCCCTTCTGTGACTTCTGTCCTCGTTCTGATGATTGCAGGCTCAACCCGACCATCACGTATAAAGCCCACCCGGAGCATCTCTCGCCACAGAACGCCAGGACCATCGTCTCGCAGTACGACCTCGTGCTCGACTGCACCGACCACCCGACGTCACGGTACCTCGTCTCGGACGCGTGCGTTCTCCTGGGGCGGCCGCTCGTGTCGGCGTCGGCATTCCAGACCAGCGGGCAGCTCATCGTGCTCAACAGCCCGCCCGGCAAGGGCCCTTGCTACCGCTGCGTGTTCCCCCGGCCGCCCCCGCCGGAGAGCGTCGTTGGCTGCGGCGAGGGCGGCATCTTGGGCCCGGTGGTGGGCGTCATGGGCGTGCTGCAGGCGCTAGAGGCCATCAAGCTGATTGCCGGGGGGGGTCTAGAGGCGTCTCAGGGGGCGGAGGCTGAGGAGCTGAGGATGCTGATATTCAGCGCCATGGGCGATGGGCCATCCTTTCGGTCTGTTCGCATGAGGGGTCAACGAAGAGAATGCTTCGCTTGCTCGGCCGACGGCGGGCTGACGCTCGAGCACCTGGAAAAGTCGGTCGACTACGTTCAGTTCTGCGGCGTCGCCGAGCCCGTGGCCCTCTTGCAGCCAGAGGAACGCATCACGGCTGAGGAGTATCTCGAGAGACACCACGCCACCGGGGGCCACGCCATCGTCGACGTCCGCGAAAAGGAGCACTTTAGCCTGGGCAGCATGCCCGGCGCGGTCAACGTGCCCATCAGCCGCTTCAACCGCGGCGACGAGCTGCCCGAGCTGACAGCTGTCGCTGCCGACGACGGCCCCATCTACGTTGTGTGCCGCGTGGGAAACGACTCGCAGGTGGCGGCGCGGAAGCTCAAGGACCTGGGGTTCGACGAGGGGGGCGAGCGGTGGGTTGGTGATATCAGTGGAGGAATACAGGCTTGGAGGAAGGCTGCAGATCCCATGCTTCCATTCTTATAGGAAGCTATGGACATGGAGTAAGACTGCTCAACAAGTGGAACAAAGTCGTTCCGTCAAAACGGGGCTTTATGTGACAATGAGAATAGTTCATTCTGACAGTGGGAGTCGGCCTCTGTACAAGCATCCCCACCATCCTCGTATTGCTACAGTGAGAGTATGGGCGTTTCTCCCGCCCGGTTGACAACTCTTCCATTCGTCCTTTACCGCCGCAGGACTACACAAAGTTTGCCGTCTTCTTCTTGTTAAACGCCCGCTGGTCCTTGAGCCACTGCCTGTAGCCCGAGACGCTCTGAATCTTTTCGCCGTAAAAGTCGGGCACTGCGTGGGGTCAGGAACTTTCACAGGACAAAAAAAACTAGAAATGGATAGCCTACCTGGGTTGCCGGCACTTGAGCCTCCGGGGTCGACCCGGTTCCTCTTGACACGCGCGAAAAACGTCTTCTCCTTCTCAATCATCTGCGCCTTGAAGCGGCGGTTGAGTATGTAAAAGACCTGGTTGCCGATGCTGGGCCCGACGAGCCAGCCCATGCCGGCGCAGGCAAACGTCATGAGGCCGAGGGTGACAAAGGGGTCGAGTGGGATCTGCATGACGAGCGGCTCGGCGAGCCCCGTGGACAGCAGGATGGCGCCGGCAGCGCCGCCGAAGATGCCCGTCGTGACGGAGAAGACGAGCTGCACGCGGCGTCGGCGGAGGCGCAGCTTGAAGAAGGAGTTCCAGTCGAGCGCCGCGTTGGATGTAGATGCGGAGGAGGAGGAGGAGGAGGATGCTGCAGAGGTGGTGGCGCTGGAGAAGGGTCGGGCCGCGCAGGCAATCGTCACGGTCGTTGTCGTCGTCGTCGGTCGGACCGTCTTGGGAGAAGTCAAACGTCTCGTCGTCGCCAGGCTGTGGCTTGACCGGGCAAACGGCTGCCGCCGCAGGGGCGCCTGGGCGAGGCACACGGGTCGAGCGGTCGAGAGGGAAGCTTTGGGACAGCACCTCGCCATGTTCTGGGCCCGGCTGGTGGCCGAGCCGGGCCAGCGCGCAGCCAGCGTCTTGAGCGACGTAGACATGGCCCAAGGAAGCTGCAGAGTCGAGGCGGAACCAATCAATTACTCGTGGTGCGGGCTTGCAGATGTGTGAGGACGTCGCGGGCTTGATGGTCGATGGGTGGAGGTCTAGAGCTTTGCTGCTCCAGTCGTGGTTCTGGAGAAAAGGCTGGCGCTAATTAGTGCCGGGGCGCGGAGTAGCGCGTCAGGTCGAACGAGCAGCGCGGGACAACAAGCAGATGGCCCAACTAGTACCTACAACTATCTCGTGACAAGAACATGTGTATTCGTGAGTGACTATTGTATTAGTAGCCAATTCTCCCGAGATGCGTATCTTGAATCTTCTCACGATTGGCCATGTTGTTTGCGCTTGTACAAACGCACGACCTGTGGACATGCCACTCGTATCCCCCGAGAAGCTCAGCGGTCCAAACCGGCTGAGTCAGCTGGATTCCCCCTGCCGGAGTCGCTGTGAATTCGGCCAGAGTTTCGCGTAAAGCAAACGACCGCAATACTCGAATTACTATCCGCGCTCTCGGCAAATTCCACCAACGGAGTGAACTTAAAACTCTACACACCGCCGACAACGTCTCTCAACTCTTTCTTCTCCATGCCATGAAGCGGTGGTGACGAGGCGCGGTGCTGGCCCTCCCAAAGTCGCGACACGGTTCAACGCGCCCCTCGTCTCCCCAGAATGAGACAATGGAGCGACCGCCCTTGTCGACACGCCCGCTTCCTCAGCTGCGAGATCGCACCGGGAAGAAGCAGAGCCGAATCGTCGTACCGCTGTCCTCGAAGCCGCGCGACTATGTCCCAGGCAGTGGACCTCCGCTCCAGCGATTATGCCTACTTCCGTCCAACGACTCGACCGCGTACATTGTCGAGCGCATCCTGCTGCCCTCACCCGGGCTCGCTGCCGATGGCAGACCGCTACCCAAGCGCATGACTTTTATAGTTGGATGGCGAGACCTCCCCGCCGCGAGGCTGCTGGTCCCAGCCATGAAGGTCCACGACTACGTTTCGCCCAGGGCCTTCGAGGAATGGGAGTGGAACATGGAGATGGAGGTCGACGAAGAGCGCAAGAAGCTAGCCGAAGATAGGCAGAACGTGGAAGAGCCAGTGGAGGCGGCACGGAAGAAGACGAGACCGCCGGCGCATACGGCCATTGAGTCTGCCATCGTGGCGGACCCGCAGACGGCAGCCCAGACGCACCCTAAGATGGGCTCCATGAGCTTGTCCACGCCGCAGAAGCCGAGACTGGAAGACTTTGACGAGGGCCTCTGGGACGATGAGGAGGGAGAGGAAGAAGAGGATGCCGAGGCAAGTCCATCGAGACAGCTTGCGCGCGACACTGGATGGCCTGCGACACAACTCCCTCTGGATGGAAGAGCGGCTTGGAACGACGAAGATAATGTGGAACTTGATACCACGGACGCAGAGAAAGCCAATCTCGCACCTTCAGAGCAGGTTGAAACTGGATGGGTGTCGGACGCGGTCGAATTTGACGACGACCCCGTCGGCTTGAGCGGGGAAGCGTCTTCTCATGCGTTGACGCCAGGCCCGTCCGCTCTGCCTTTTCCCACCCACTCTACAACGCAGTCGCCCTTTGCGAGTTTCAGTCGGCCCTCGAGTCTCCCAGCTCTACGTCCTCCACCTCTGCATGAAAATGGAAGGCCGGCATATCTCAGCGACGGCAACGGCGGCGTCGTCTTCCTGAATGCCAACGGCACAGCAAATACGACCCCAAAGACAACAGTCAGGAAGCCAACGTCTCAACGTCCAGCGAGCGGCCAGAAGGCCAGGTCGGCGGTCAAGCAAACAGCTGGCATAAAGCAAACAACAACTACTACTACCGCGCGGCCAGCCTCTGAACGCCCATTGGACAGTAAAAGCGCTCTATCGACGACTATAGAGCAAACAAAGCAGCCAACGCCCGCGAGGAAAGCACTACCGGAAAGGCCACAACTCAAAGCGAAACCCATCATCCACGATGAAAACGGAGAACCGATATGGGAGGTAAAACGCATCGAGGATATGGAGGTATACGAAGTTGAAGGCCGCGGAACCGTGCGGTATTTCCAAGTCACGTGGGAAGGAGACTGGCCGCCCGACCAGAACCCAACATGGGAGCCCGAGGGCAACATCCCAGCAAACATGGTGCGCAACTACTTTAAGCGGAGCAAGGTCAGAAAGAGGAAGCGACCGTCACGAGCATCAACATCGTCATCGGCGCAAAAGGCGCCAAAGCTGCGGCAGCCCCCACTGGGAAAGCCGACGTTGAGCATGGGGAAGCAGTATAGTTCGGTGAGCGAGGCTTTTTCTGGCGATTTCGCGGATGATGAGGCTCAGGGCATGGGGAATGACGAGGACATGGGCGGGGAGAAGTATCTCGAGGAGTCCGCACACGAGAATGAGCAAGTAGACGAGTCCTTTATCGTTGACGAGGGGCAGTCTCGTCGTGTACAGACGGCATGGACCGCCGCAAACGGGCACTCGGGCCAGCACTGAAGCAACATGCGAACAACAGTAGCATACTGGACTGGGCTGGACAGAGACGCGGGATACAGGAGTCAGTAATGGGACAGGAGTCAACCCAGGGACTCTACCATATTAGTAGCAGTCACATGCATATAGATACCCAATCGCCACGACATGGACTTGAGAGATTTTGAGTAATATTGATCTATCAATTCTCGCTCTTGCATCGTTCGCCGTTTTGATTGCCGCTGGTTTGCGCCGCCACTGGTTATGCACGCGCTGAAACCCTCCCCTTATTGTGTTCAAGCACAAACGCTGCACCACCAACGCAATGCTTTGCAGCAGCGTGGATGCTCCCCCGACTTCCCTCGCCACGCTTAAAGGTGCGCCTCTTCGTGTCCCGATAGCAGCCGATAGTGCAACGTGGCGTCGCGATACTCCTGAATCACGCGAGGGAGCGGCGAAGCCTTCAAGTCTACGCAGCCCCAAGGGCAGCGAGCCTCGCATCGAGGGACCCGCCACTCTTCGACGCCCAATTGAATCGACTTCTGCCGGCGGTGACGGGCCAGTCTGCCGTATTGCTCCCAGCTGCACAGCTTGACCAAGTCGTCACGACCGGACTTGTCTTGGGTACCGTCTTCGCGAAGTACACTGGCAGTGTGCTGCTGTCCCAAAGCGTGGCGGTTGTAGGGAAGCCGGTTCCAGGACCGATGGAGATGGTCCCTTGGCACGTGTCCAATGATGCTCGTGCGGCTTGGAGTGTCTGCCGCGCAGTCTTGGGTTACCTGGGTCGATTCCGACACGTACTGCGGGTGAGCACCGTCCCCTGGGCGGTAGAAGTCGAAGCTGAACCGCTGAACGCTTCTCTTGACTCGATCGGCCTGGAAGATACAAGTGAACTCGACGACCAGGTTGTCCTGCTCATCGTTGTACCAGACGTCGGTGATGTGATCAAGGCCGACGATGTCGAGAAAGCACCATACGCAGTCCCTGGGAAAGAGACGCAGGCCGAGTGTGCGCGTGGCACCACTGTCGAGAAGCTTGTAGTCCAGTGTCTTGTAAGGGAATGAGTCGGTCGGGATCAACGACACTTGGGCCTCGCAAGCTGTGCCATCGTCCGCCGCGTAGCTCAGGACGATGTCCTTGGCGCCGACGGAGCGAACGAAGTTGTCCGCCGTCTCCGGATACACGAATTCCACCACAGCAGCTTGCGATCCGATGCTGCCAGAGTTTGCAAGGTCGCGCACCATGCTGGCGGTGATTACGCCTCCGTAGCAGTGTATGCCTCGCAGAAGCTGCGCAAGTCCCATGGAAGGAGGCAGATTGCGAAAGAGAACTCGTCGACTGCGGCCGCGTGAGTGGGTGGCGTCTGGCGACGGGGGCATGTAGATCCTCGGCCAGGTCAGCGTCGCAATGTCGGGATGATAGGACAGGGCAGTGGGCAGGGCCGTCACCAGAGCAGCGCTCTCGACGGAGGCCTTTGCCGGTGAGTCGACAAAAGGGTCGCCATCCTCGGTGTGGACAATATCCCAGTCACCAGTCGGCTGCCAATGGGAGTTGGTCGACGAGTCGGAAGCGGTGCCGGTGGCAGCCGAGACTGCCATGCCGTAGGACTCGTCCGACTCCTCACCGAGACCCAGCAGGCGAATGCTGTCTCCCAGCTGGCCCACAAGGTCGATGGCGGCTCGAACAGAGCCCTCCCAGGTCGGAATCATGTCTACCACAACGGCCATGGCGCCGCCGCCATGCAGCTCCGGACTCTTCGCCAGCAAAGCCGCGGTCTTGGTCTTTTAGACGGCAGTCAGAGATCCGCAATGGGGTTTCGGGACGATACTGAGACTTGGAATTTGGCCTACCGTGGCTGCTTTGAGGTGAAGCAGATCTCTGTCCTGGCGGGCAAGCAGCTTTCCAATGTAGTTGATGTGGAAGAGCAGGTTCAATCTGGGATCTATAGGCCTTGAAGCCTCGAAGGAGGATCCAGTGGCAAGCATCAAGTGAGCAGTGCTCGACTCGGGGAAGGACCGAACGGCGGCGATGGAATTCGGAGAGGAAGGTGGCTCGTTGACTGAAGTTGCAAGGCTTGGAAAGTGCTTGGGAGTCGTTGGGTTAGATGACTGGAGGAACCAAGCATCGTGGGAATTGAGTGCAGGCGCTTTGCCGGACGGCGTCAATGGCTGGTCCATTGTTGAAAGGGCTCACGATGTGGCAACACGGCTATCCAAGCAAAGACCTCGAATAGTGGGTTGTGTGTTGATAAACTGGCGCAAAGCTCTCACAGCGAATATATTGAGGGCGAGAGCGTGTAATGAGTAGGGTCTTGGAGGAGAGAGGAGACCAATTGATGTGATATTGTAGGCAAGATGCCTCTCCATTACCAGGGAACCGAAATAGAAGCGCACAAAGGATGCACGTTGAGCACTTGACCGCCATCATTTTATTTGAGACGCGGGAGAGTTGGAGTCAACTCGGTGTGTAGACGAGGAGTTTGTGCGTGCTGATACGAATGGTAAACGGAGCAGCGCGGACCGTATGGTATGATCAGAGGAGTTGGCCTACAGATGTGCGTCTTCTTGTATATAGACTTGAGACTGTCTGAGGACATGTACGATCACGATGACTGACCCGAGACATCGTATTGATATGTCCGCAATAATAGATAATTTAAGCAGACATCTGAGTGCACAGTCTTGGACGGAGAAATCACCTTCATCAAAGTTTCGTTGATATCTCTTGTTCTACGGAAACAAAGGGAAAGCTCATCTGTTCCCTCTCGGACGGGATTCGGCTTGGACTGATATTTCTCACGGTTTCGGCTTTGTCCAATCAACATGCCGATCGAGCGGCAAAACTATTCAACTTGTGGGTATGCTCTCCTAGACCATCGCTGCAGCTTTTCGTAACGCCAATAAAGAGGTTCGTGCATGTATCAACCATGAGGCTAAAAGAAAACATTCAACAGACCAGAGAATTTGATGTATTCGGCCGCCGATAGATGTTGCCGCAGGGAGCGCTCAGAATCAGGGAGGAAACCATGACTGACTGTATGAACGGCACTCACTTGTAATTCCACAAAAATGGTAACGCTGGGCCGAGGCCGCTAGATACTGAATATGCACTTGCATGGATTCAAGTTCGATGCGGACTTGGTAACAGAGGGAGAGGATGATGTTATAATTTAGTCACTGATTTCAGTTCGAGAATGGAAGCCACTCACCCATGGAGGTGTATTATGAAAGTGTAAAGGTGTAGGCATTCATTGAGTCTCGTGCTGTGCTGGGTGAAAGTCAGCGCGCTTGGTTTCGGCCAAAGATTGAAACGTCAGCGTCGTGTCCTGGCCGACCTCTGAAATGTGATTTCGCACACCCAATGGCCAGTCGCATGGGTGCGGGTTTACGTGGGGTTGCAGCGTACATTTGGCCTTTGTGTCAACACTTTGCAACTTGCGTGGATATCAAAACCCTGTTTCGGTTGTCAAAGTTCTTGTCCTGCACGCTGGGTCCACGTGAACTGGTCATGCATGTCTGAAGCGGCACCAATCGCATCAACAGGTCCTGAATCAGATACCAGCAACGGGTACGCGGGAAGAACCCGGGACTCGATAAGCATTAGAGTAAGATTCGATTGCGTCCATTGCGCTGCTTGTAATTCAAGAGTCGTCATGAATCTACATCGCTCTCGCGGAGCCGTGGCCGAGCGTTGTGGATGGCTACGAAAGTCTTGGAGTACGAGGTCTTCTCTATATCAGCGCTTGGTATGTAGAGCGCGAAAGTCAGTCGCATGAGGAGTAGTCAAATAGGCGTGCCCAGCTTCGTCGAAGAGATGTGTCCGAACCACCGTAACCAACGAATGAGCACAGCCTTCATGTGCAGCCTTGCTCAGAGCCTCAAGTATATACCGATCAGTTCTCAGCCCCTGCTACGTGCTTGTACATGTAGTCTTGCATCTATAAACTTCCTCCACCCATTGCGGTTGATCACGACACCGCGTAGAGCTCACAACATTGCCCTCCTCAGCAACCACTCCCCTGGATTGTTGGTCAGAGCGTGAGTCATTATAATCCCATGTAATATTGACCGAATAAGCGGCAGTCATTGCGTGCTTGCGTATGCGCCGCGCGGCCTAGACCGAATTTGGAGGGCTTCCTCACAAAACAATACACTGACCAACCGCCATGTGCTCTTCTTCGACCACCCTTTTGTCATCAGCGCAACGACACAATCCCAGTCCACACTCCACAACTACATCCCATGAAATTAGCAGGCGCCGGTTCATCTGACAATAATGTCTTGCCCATCCAGAGATGATCATCCTGACGCGATTTACACCCCGCGTTGGGACTGGGCGGCCAAGACGCCAGTCGTCGACGGCAGGATTGAGGACCCAAAGACGGGGGAGCTGCGCACCGCGAGCAAAGGTCAGTATGCAGGGCCACCCTCGGTCGACATGATCATCATGAGTGTGCACGAGGACACGACTCATTGCTGCTATCGTTCTCAGCGGCCTTTTGCCGTCGAGAAGCTCCCGTACCAGGTCATGCGCGTTGTTCACGATCGCAAACCGGCGATTGACTCGCTCACCGCGACGACTTACGCCATTCGCATTGTGCTTGCGCAGCCATGTCTAATGGAATCTGGGACCAGGTGTGAGAGGCAAAGGGCTGGGCGGGCCTGTCAGTGTGGCGTTGAGCTTCTGTTTCTTGACAATATGGCAGATCACAGAGGTCAATGTGCAATAAAGGAACGAAACGCAGACTCGATGATGATGAAATGAGTTGATGGCGGGTTGCCTTGCAGCTATGGCGCACGTATGTAACGGCACGACGGGTTTGTCGTCGAGATGGACGGCAGTGCCCGTTTTGGGCAAGATAGTCGACGAGGTGTCGCAGCTTGGATGCTCGGAGATGCAATCGAGAGGATCCCCGACCCTGTGCGTAGCAATTCCAGGAGTTGTTGCTGGATTGCGCAGCCAAGACTCGAAAGCCCCCCTTGTTATTGACGGGGATCTTCCGTATTACAGGCAGCCAGCAACGTGGCTAACAGGCGGCATGCGTCGCTCGGCCGGCACCAGATGACGAGCAAGCCAGCCTGGCGGGCGACAAAAGTCCTGCCACCACAGATGAAGCGTGCGCCCGACGCCCTAGCCATGGCAACTTTGATGCCTTGCTGGGAGAAACAAAGATCTATCCATCCGCAACCCGCAACGTCCGATGCCGATTCCCGAAGGACCGCCGCGTCTCGGTCCAATGGGTCCACGTCACGGACTCGCCGGAGTCCATTCGCATCTCCACCTGGTAGCGCCTGGAAGCCCACATTCACCCGGCATCTGCAGTCGGCTTGCCGCACAGCTACTAGTTTGGCTCACTTGGATGACGCCGATGCGCCGGCCAGGGCGCGCGCTTGTCGAGCACGGGGCACCACAAACCATGTTAGCACCCTCCACTTGTCGTGAGGCCGCGGCGATGTAATAATGGGAGAGGGGGCTCGTCATCGTTGTCCTTGACTCGCATTTCTTCCCTTTGCACACACCAAAGGATATCGACAGGGCCTTGTCGTGATCGACGGCGGACGGCATCTTTGCGGCGACATCGATCGCGCTTGACTTCAAAGTCTGTCTGCCTCTTCGGTCCGCTCGCTTTGAGGGCCATTGCTGGGGCTCGACCGACCGACCGCCCGCCGCGATGAGGCATCGGACTTGGAACGTTGACCTCGACCGGTTCCTTGACCCGTTCGTCCCGCCGCCGCCATGGCGACACCTGCCTTATCCCGTCGCGCGCTTCTTTGGCTACCGCAAGACGAAGCCACAGGAGATGGGCAACTTGATGCCCGCGTTCTGGGCCTTCATCGGTGTCTTTTGCGCCATCCTGCTCATCGAGGCCGTGTCGAAGCGGGTGCCGTCGTTTGAGAGCCACGGCGTGCCCATCATCGTCGGCTCTTTCGTACGTGTCGCCGAGTGTGTTTGAGGATCATGGCCCGTCACTGGAGCAAGTGCTTGCCTGGTCTTGCGAGACTGCGCTGACTGAGAATGCGCGACATTTACAGGGCGCCGCCGCCGTTCTCGAGTTCTACGCCATCGAGTCGCCGCTCGCGCAGCCGCGCAACGCCATCGTCGGCCAGCTCATCTCGGCCCTCGTGGGCGTCGCCATCGCCAAGCTCTTCCAGCTGAGCGACCGCTTCGACGACATTCAGTGGATCGGCGGCGCGCTGGCATGCGCATCGGCCACGACGCTCATGGCGCTCACCAAGACGGTGCACCCTCCCGCTGGCGCGACGGCGCTGCTGGCCGTCGTCAGCGCCGACCTGGTGCGCATGGGCTGGTTTCTGATTCCCGTCATGATGCTGGGCTGCGCATTGATGCTAGGCGTCGCACTGCTCGTCAACAACGTTGAGCGCCGGTTCCCCATGTACTGGTGGACACCCGAGAATTCGCGACTGCTGAAGCCACCCTTTCTGCGGCGGAAGTCGGACGAGGAGATGAATGGCGGCAGCGACGACGACGACGTTGCGGGCGGGCGAGGGCCGGAGAAGAAAGCAGTAAAGGGCAACGCCAAGCAAGAAGGTCAAGACGACAACGGACATGAGACGAGGCAGCGGGAAACGGACGGCACCGACATAGCCATCCAGAGAGTTGCGCGCACCCATGGCCATGCGGGCGAGGTGGTCATCAAGCCGGGGCAGGTCATTGTGCCGGAGCACATGTTCCTCACGCAAGAGGAACAGCAACTGCTAGAGACGATGAGCTACAGGTTGTGAGATTGCTGAGAGAAGATTAGATTGCGTTGATCGTGGCCCAGATATACCCAGAGAAGCGAGGGCCGGCTGCCACCGAAGACGGGTCGTTAGTCAACAAAGTTCACGATTGCCTAGAGACCACTAGACTTGCTCTGGACTTGACGACGTTATGAATTATATATTAGCCGAAACTTTGCGCATCAATGTTCCAATGCCGAACATTCGATGGAGCTATGCGAGGCCCTGGCAGGGGGTTTAGTTTGGGCCAAGCTTCGACTTGCATGTCGCGGCCAATGAGTCACGTCCGAGTACGCCCCGACCCCGACCAACAACACCAAAGAGCCTCGTCTCTGTATTCACTTGCCATTTGAGGTTAACTCTCAACGCGAGCTGGCCACCGGGAGGGCATGACTTGATGCAGTCGAGCCAGGCACCAGCAACCATCTCAGCTCTGGGGACAATGCCCGGCACCCAGAAACCCAGCTCTCGTAAGCTTGCGCAGCTTTGGGAAATCCCCTACAGCGGGAAAGAGTTCTGTAGAGACATTCTTGTGATGTACCAGGATCTTCTGATCCGGCCTGAGTCACTCTTTCGACCGTCCTCGGGCTGTGCCCACCGCCATTGACGCATGATCCTCGTGTCGGCAAGGACAGAGAAGAAATATGATAAGCCTCAATTTCCTGCTTGTTGGGTTGAGTTGTTCTCGAATCAACCCGTCTTTTATTTAGCTTGTCGCTATTGCTGGTTTTGGGACTGCTTGGAGCCATCGGTTGCACCCCCCGGGCAGCTATCATGGCTTCGTCAGACGACCAGAAGGCATGGTTCCTTCGATCAACGTATCCCGTCGACTTCCCTACCCACGATGCTCTGACCAAGTCTCATGCCGAGTTCGAGGAGTTCATAGCCGGCGAGCTACGAAGTCACCAGGACACGCACGCCCGCGACTCGCCAGCGACACTTGGACAGGACACAGATGAGACCTTCACGCTCGTGAGCGAGTCTCCAGCGGCCGATATTCTCAAGGACCTGGAGACAGCCGATACCCGCGGTGTCGACAAGGAGTCTCTCCATGATGAGGCGTCAACGTCCGATGCGGAACTGGCCCGCTTCATGGATGGCCTGTTGAGCCATAACCAAATGAATACGAAGGGGAACAAATCCCCCAAGGTGGAGAACACGATGCCTCAGATGGACAACAAAATGCTGACCGATAACGCTGATGGTGCGTATCGGTCTTCCACAAATCCTTTGGTGGACCTCTTCTTCGAGCTTGAGGACGTCACAGAAGGTCCTCGTCTGCAAGAACTCCTGGCGTCGGCTTGGAGCACCAACCCCCTGATGACTCTCAAGATCATCTTCAACGCTCGGTCCATACATCTCGGCAAGAGCTCACGAAAAACATTCTACCGCGCCGCGGGCTGGCTGGCTCAAAACCATCCCCACACATTGGTCGCAAACCTGGCATGGTTGAGCCGCCCAATTATCGAGAAGAAGGTAGCAGAGACCGACAAGGACGACGACGACGACATCGTGCTTGTGGAGTCTGAGAACGCCGATGAACGAACCAAGTTTGACACCAAGAACGGGGTCGCTCACGGCTATTGGAAGGACCTACTTAACATCCTGACGCTGGCAATCAATAACAAGCTGGACGTCCTTGCCAACCCGAGTGACGTACTGAATGTGGAGAATGAATCGATTGTCCAATCGAGGAAGGAACATGAATGGAAAACAGCGCAATCCCACGTTTCACAAAGAGGCACCGCAAGAGGCGCAAGAGGAACAAGGGGGCGGAGTGGTCGCGACCGAGGGGGAAGCGCGACCTTGGACCCGTCTGGTAAAACGATTGCCTCCACTCCATCAGGGAAGTCTGCCGCCGAGGCCAAGGTGCTGAGGAGGGATACCCGAAAACGTCGCCATGATGTCGCCGTCAGCGCGTTCAACGACAATGCCGTTTATCGCGCCTTGCATCTGGCTGTTGCTCGCCTCTTCGCCGAACAGCTCGTGGCTGATCTGGCCATCTTGCGCGGCAAAGACCTCGAGGCCAGGAGATTCATCTCGCTGTGCGGCAAGTGGGCGCCTTCGCAAGACCACTTCCACGACAGACATACCTACATCATCAGCTCTATCGCTGAAATCATGTACCCGCGCGAGTCTCTCGGTGATAGTTTCTCACGGACAGACGACCGGGAAACGTTCTTGAAGCATGCCAGAGAGCATTACCGCAAGGACATATCCGCACTTCGCATGCACCTGGACATTGTTGAACGAAACATCACCGCGGGCACCTTTGACAAGATCAAGTACGACCGCGTGCCTTCCTTGGCGATGAGCACCTACTCGGGTCTGTTCATTAGGAAGGACCTCGCCAATTTTGAAGAGTACATTTCGCGCGTTGCGGATGGCAAGGCCAACATTGCTGGAGCAACACTGCTGCCGTCTACCCTCATTCTGAAAGCTAGGTCAAACGCAATATACCGGCATGAAACTACTACAGATCTCGAGGGCAAGGTAGTGGACGGCCAATGGAAAACCTTGGTCCAGCGCATCAAGGATTCGGGGACTCTTCCATCGAGCATTGCCGTCTGCGACATGTCTGGCAGCATGAGCAGCCCGAAATTCTCGGATGGAACCTGTCCCTTGGACTCTGCCATTGGTCTCTCTCTGCTTGTTGCAGAGGTCACCAAGCCGCCATTTGGAGGCACCTTTATCACATTCAGCGAGGACCCAGAGGTACAAAAAATCGAACTCGGACAGGGGCTACGTGAGAAAGTGGCGACGATGGAGAGGGCGTCTTGGGGCATGAACACCAATTTTGTCGGGATCTTCGATGGGCTCATCCTGCCCATGGCCAAGAACAACAAGCTGAAGCCTGACGAGATGGTCAAGCGTGTGTTTGTCTTCAGCGACATGCAATTCGACGGCGCCGAGTCGAAAGCTACGCGCGATAGCCATTACCACGGGTGGAGCACCTCGCACGATCGCATCAAGGACAGCTTCGACGACGCAGGCTACGACATGCCCGAGCTGGTCTTCTGGAACCTCTGCGGGCGGCAAAACGCAACGGCGCCGAAGCCGGTCACGGCAGCGGACGAGGGTACGTCCCTCGTGAGCGGGTACTCTCAGGGCATGCTGAAGGTGTTTCTCGAAGGCGGAGGGTTCGAGGATCCGGCAGAGAAGAGTGATGATGAGGTCGTGGTGACCAAGGGGGAGGGGCATGAGGTGACGGTGGAGCCGCCGAGGAAGAAGGCCAAGAATGATCCTCTGAGGACAGTGAAAAGGGCGATTGGACACAAGGCGTATTCGATGCTCAGAGTGATGGACTGAGGTGGAGACAAGAAGCTGTGAGAACTACAATACTTTGATATCCATGTTTGCTACAGCTGCCATGCGGCTATGATGATCAACCTGAAAGAACAACGATGCAGACAGCAACATTGATCTGAAAATGGTTCTTGTTTGTATCCAGTATTCGGTAATATCTGGCTGTCCGCATCGTGCTGCTTTCAGATACTGGCAGACCTTCAGTTCACTGCATCATGCGAGGGACTACCTGGTAACAATCTCAAAAAACTTACTTGCGAAGACCCAGTTGCTTCACTCCGCGCCTTACGGACACTGTTAGTCGATACTCACTCACACGCTCACGGCTTACGAAACCACAGCTAGCTCGCAGAAGCCCTCCATTGAAGACGCTCATTAACTCCTTGCCCGCAAGTAAGTTGGTCCGCAGCATGAGCCCATATCACGATGACTGGCACGCACCCTGTCTCAGAGCAACTTGCACCAAATGCCGACCAGATGACGTGCAAAGGACTGCAGATCCCGTTTCTGTGAGAGGACCAGAAGCTCGGCTTCGTGGGGTTCGGACTTGCACTGTTGAATGACGGGGGTGTCGCAACTGCTACGTATCGGGTGGGACAATGCCATGGAATAGGCTTGGGTGCAGCAATGAGGTGATTGATCGCTGCACGGGGATCCTGTTGCGGTCGGTCAAGATGGCTGGGGGCTCGTGCAAGTCATGTGGTGAGAATGCGCAAAGAGAAGACCGCTTGGCGTGAGCGTCAGAAGTTCCCCATGTTTTGCAAGGGTAGCGGAGATTACCTCTAGAGACACATTTAACGGCATCTTCCTGGCCTCCGTTCACGATGTCGACCTGCCAGCTTACCTGCCGACTGGTCGCAGTAGTGCGTTCCCGCCGTAGAGTGGCTCTCAGTGTTGTGTCATGCGAGACACAACATTCCCGGGGGAGGCGGACAAGTTGACAGGACGAACAAGTTGGGCGGAGCCACGGCCAAGTGTCTCAACCTGAGGCGGCCTGGGAGCTTCAAGGAGCTTTTCGTTCTCGAGACTTGGTACGAAAGACGCATTGTCCAGGTTGCCGTCGTGACTGGACCGGTTTCAGAGCTACGTTATAGCTTACCTTTGGCGGGCATTGGAGAGTCTTGGGGAGTAAGGCATGTCTGGGGCGGGGGGGGGGGACTTGGAAAGATTGAGGATTGTTAAACGGCTGATGTTGCCGAAGATGTCTTGGGTTGGAGAAAGATGGAGGTCGTCCCGTGATCTTGCAGAGTGGGTGGGGTGTTTGTTGTTGCAAGGTGAGGTCTCGGTAGAGAGAGGATCTCGGTGTGGACTTGCACATGAGAGTTCGGAGACTTTTGGGTCTCAGTCTGATACTCGGGCCTCAACAGCATGCGCCACGGATACAAGGAGAGTCGCTTCGTCAGCAGACGGATCAAAGTCCCCTTTTTTATCCAAAAGGCCCATGCAAAATAGGCAAGTTGATACAATTGCCAAGGTCAGCGCTGCCCTTCAAGGCCGACGCGCCACCTCCACTTGGTATCGTCGTGGCTTGTCGCCCATTAGTTCATCTAGAACACGCTCAATACGTACAAATCACACGTTACACCAAATCCTCCCCCCTCTCTTGGATCGTTCTCCGAGACCACTTTGCCCAACATGATCACGATCAACGCTGTGCCGTCCTCGGCCCACTTGGCGTTCTGCGACGGAGTTTGGCCTGAGAGTTGTGACATGAGATGGTGGCAGGTTCATCGTGGTCCCTAGCTTTCGGCAGAGAGAAAGAAGTACACGTACCAGTTCGACGACGGTGCAGTCGGTGAGCAGGGTGGTCATGGCGCCGAGGACCGCGGATTTGACTGGACTGATGCAGCACCTGGGCTGGAAACCTGTCCGCGATGGGTCCGTGACGCTCCAACGTGTCATCATGTCCTTCATCGCGTACACATCAAGAAAGAAATAGTCATCCTACTGGAAGTCGTAGATCTCCAGACGGGCAGTACGGAGCAGAGTGCGTTCCCTGCATGTAGAAGCTCTTGACCGGCGCCCTTTGTAAGGCCTCACAGCGCATCCATCACCGGCTGCCTGCAAGACCGACGCTGAGCCACTGGCGTCGCGAGTTATACAACAATGCATTCGACCTCCACACCGGCATAGGCTCTGTGTGACGGCAGCATCCAAGAACTTCCTCCCACGTCGGCTTTCGGCAGCATCCGAGGGCAGCAGAAACACGCACGACACACACGTGTATGCAGTGATGGCTGTCGGACACGAGATGTTTCAGTACCACATGTTGCCACCTGCATCGGCTTTCAACACGAGTGCTTGATGCAAAAAAGGGGATCATAGTACTATTGTACGCATCATAGCTCCGTTAAAACATTTTAGAGTGGATATACTGCTTACCCGCCCGCTCAGACTCGCGAGTGTCCGTAGTCTTCGGCAACTTTGGCTCATAATCTCCCTCCCAAACGCGCCTTCCAGATCAGGTACCCGCCGTAGCCCAGGGCGCCTGTCATGCATACCCTGCCCAAGATGTTCAAGAGATTCGTGGTGGCGCGCGACGTGGCCCGCGCGTTGGACCTCGCGGCGTTGATGGCAAAGGCGGCGCGGTCGTTGACGTGTGGGAAGGGCGCCTCGACCATGCGGCCCGTCTCAGGGTCCTCGACCATGGGCACGGGCACACCGAGGTGCTCGCACAGCGGCGCCCAGCCGTCCTTGACCGAGAACTCGATGCGGCGCTCCGCAGGGATGCCCTCGCGGAACTCGGCGTAGCGCTTCTTGAACCAGGCGATGGCGCCGGCCCGATCCCCGGCATGGTCGGCCGGCAGTGAGAGCCTGGCCAGGACGCCGCTGAAGCGGAGCCAATTGCGCGTTGGCGGATCCAGCAGGAATGTGTAGAACCGGGTCAGAGTCTGGCCCAGCCCAGCGGCATTCATGGCCTTGTCGACGCTGCCGAGCACGCTCTCGTACCAGGCGTCCGGGTCGCGGTTGAGGATGACGACCTTGGCGTCGGGATACAGCGCGGCCAGCTCGACGCTGAAGACTGCAGCTGGCACGTCGCAGCAGGCCTGTGAGTAGCCGAGCAGGCGGTCCCAGTCGGCCTTTGTGAACTCGCCCTTGCCCTCGTACTTGGCCTCCAAGGCGCGGACCCACTGCTGGGGATCGTCGTCGATGTTCTCAAAGACGCTGGCCATGTGGTAGCAGTCATGGAAACCGAGCTGGCGGAGGGCGGTGCGCATGCTCATGGTCCCGGTGCGGTGCAGCCCGCACACGACGACACGCATGGGCACTGCGCGGACCGGGAGGCCGACGCCGTGGAAATGCTTGGGCATCCTGAAGGTTGCTGGCTAGGCCAAGTGAGAGTCGGTGGGTGTGGAGAGCTTCGAATTGGAGGTATGGAGGAGACTATGCCCCTAGAATGGCAGCCGATGAAGTCAGGTGGGGAGGGTTGGGGACGATGAAAGTCTCACGATGAACCAAAGACGGGTCTGACGATGAGCGGGCTGATTGACCATTAATACTACGACGACTGGTATTGCCAACGCCTAATAACGGCTACAAAGGGTAAAGATGGTCGTAGTGCTTACTGCAGCTTGGAGGATTTCCTTTTGGCCTGGCGCCTCAGCACGACAACTGCCGGACAACGGGCTCGGTCCATCGGCGGTCGGTGGCGCGACAGCCCGAGGACCGGCGCGGGCACCAGCATCGCAGCATTAGCGTCGACGGCTTCCCGTGCCCCTGAGCTCGCTGACTGGTGGCCGACGATGGGGCAGCCTGGGGTAGTGCAAAAGGGCAGATGAACCAGCAAGCGGTGGCCTTGGCGGCGGGAAACTTCGCTTCTCCAGATTCGCTGACGGGGCGAGGACGGGGTGCATGTGCCTACACGGTGTTGCACTCTGACACAAAATCGACGCAGACATCGGAGTCCGACGAGTGCCGCTCCGATACATCCGTGCCGCCGTGCAACTCTCGCTGCTCGGGGTGAAGGTGGCAGCGGCGGTTGTGCTGTTACCGCCGGACAGTGGTGTTTCACAATGATGTCTCGTCACTGACGAGGCATTCGCGCGAACAAGAGAGAAGCTAATTAATCGACGGGCACACCAAGCGGTTTGCTGCCACGCGGTGAGCTGTGGTCAAGGGTAGAGATCCTCAGCGAAAAAAGATGTGGGGGTTCATCGGCATGGTCGGCCATCGCGTGCAAGCCGTACGTATTCTGTACCAGTGCAGTACTCGTACGAGTACGGCTGAGATGGGTCGACGCGCATACTTGCTGTGCAAGTCAAGAATTCAACGGGCAGCCCCGCCACTGCGTTGATGACCACGGGATGCAGACCTCACTCACTCGGCCGTGTCGGCACGCGCTGGGTCTTGTTTCCCAGCCAGTGCTGCAACTGAATGAATGCAAGAGTCGCCGATTGGCCCGTAACTGGGGCCCTGGAGCCGGTCGACCCGGTCGACCGCAGTGGTTGCTCCTCTGTTGACATTAGAGCCTCAAGAGTTGCAATTCCTTGGAGCTTTGCAGAACCTGATTCGCTGTGAAGAGCTGCGGTTGACTCAACACTGCAATGGCAGGGGATCGAAGACTCTCGGAGCTTCCGCCGCGCTGACCCTAGCAATGACCCAAACATCTTGGTGCTTGTGTTGGATCGTGCGTTCCTAGCGCCGGCAGCCGGCTGTAGATCAGCTTGCGTCAGTATTGGTTCAACGAGTGCAGCCCATCTGACGTCGGCTACGAGTGGCCGCTAATTATGACCTGACAGCTGGTGACTGTTTGCTGGTCTCGCTTGGTCGTGGTCAACGGCAAGTTCATGGCTGCGGCAGTTTGTTACGGTACGACACTTCCGCTTGCATGTGAACAAGGACGTCGAAAACGGTATTGATGACGGCGATGTCGACAAGCGCGATGACGATGACCGCGGCCAGCGTGAGTTGTGGTGGCGCACATCTCGGGATGCCAGATCCGTCCAAGCAGAAATGGCGTGGGTGGCGGCGGCGAAAAAAAGTCCTGCTGGCAGTGGTGAAGACCCAGGGCCTGACTCACGTGCCGTCGGGTGGCGGCCGACCAAGCTTTCGTAGCGCTTCCAGACGCAGCTGCGGGCTACTCCAGGCGCTCATGCCCCCTGAAGGGCCCCCCCCTGAAGGGCCCCCCCTGTCCACCCCTCCCAGAGCGTGCCGGCTTTGTGGATTCGGTGGACAGCGGGCAGGATTTAGATGCAGCAACGGCGCTCTTCCGGGGGCCCGGTGCCCGTCTGGACCAGAGACGGACTGTGATACCCGGCGGGGGCGCCCCGGATGCCTCTGTAGGGCTTAATTCGACGGGGCCTCAAGCATCGATGGCTGTACTTGTACCCGGACGATGGAACCTTGGCGGGGGTGCTTGTTGTTGATCCGTCCGGTCGGTGCCAGGATGCATGCACGCAATCAAGCTACAGCGGCTGCCAGGGTCGGCATGGACAGGCCCAACTTGCTCCTGCCGCCCCTCCGTTACTCCTCGACGACACGCGCAAAATCAACGACGATGAACGACGACATGGCCCTGACAGTGACAGCAGACGGGCGGAACAGCCGACTGTGTCAGTCTGATGGTCCTCTGCACGCACGACTCTGCACGCACGAGCAACGGGCCAATGGAAGACCTTGTGCTGCGTTCCCGGGTGCTGTATTCGTACCTTCGCCGCCCTCTCGCTCTCCACTGCCCTTGCCAACTACCATCCGGCATGGGCGTGATGGTGAACGGCGGCACCATGGCATAATAGCGAGACGGTTCCTACCGCGAGCAGCCTCTCCCGCTCGATGGGTTGCGGCCCACTCACAGCCAAAGGGGACGGACGGTCGGCAAGCCCGCGGTACTGCCGCTGCCGTGCGATAGCGATCATGCGGCAGGGCCAAGGGTAGGACGATGACGACGCTCAGATATGTAATGACATCTCCCGATGGAAACGTGGATCGAGGCAGAAGCACGCCATTGCTTGCATTGCTATCTACCGGTATCTTCATGGCTGGGGGTGTCGGGGTTCCACGGCCGAGCCGGGCAGCCAGCCAGAAGGCAGAGATAAAAAAAGAAAAAAAGGCTAACAACGATGGGCTCCATCAGAACACGAACGCCCTCGATATCGCTGCCCGTGCCCACATTAAGATCCCATGGCGGCTTCCAAAAGCTTTAGAGCTGCGCAAGCTCCAACGAAACCCACCGAATCTCGGCCACTCTGGCAGCCGCACCACGGCACGAGTAGTGGTGGCAGCCTCTAAGAGTACAGGTAGACGCAGCAGCACGCTTGGGTGCCATATCGCTGCTCCACCCGGTCCCGTTATTCTGACATTTCTGCGATACGCTTGCGAATCGGGCCACCACAAGTACCCTCTTTTCCCTGGAGTTTGCTGCCCGGATGCGCCAAACTCTGGGATACCTCGGCCGGGTCGTGGCGACCGGCCACAACCCAAGTCCCTTACGTCGTCGGCAGATAATGGAGGAGAAATGTGGAATTTCACCACATCTCCCTCGCCCTCATCCCCTCTCTGTGCTCTCTGCTCTCTCCCTTCCTTCCCTCCTTCCCTCGCCTCCCAAACACTCCAAACTGCAAAGCTCTGTGAGCAACAACACCCTTGTGAGACTCTGTCTCAGGGTGAACCCCGACCCAAGATTCTTCACCCCAAGCCATGGCCCGAGAGCCAACCAACGACGGCGGCCAGGCTAGCGACGTGCCTTCGCCAAACCACAAGCCCAAGAAGAGAGTCGTCTGGCTTTCGAGCAGCGCCAGTGGCGGCGGCGGGGGTATCGGAAGCGCGGCAAGTGGTGACGGCCTCCTCGAATACACGTCTGCGGCCCGCTCGCCGCCCGCCTTTGCTTCGCCAAGGCTCTCGCCCGGTGTCACGCCTCCAGGTGCTCCTGACGCCCGAGAGCTGAGAAGGGCCTTGACAAAGGTGCTTTCGGACGAGCATGAGTTGCAGCAACTGCAGCACGAGCTGCAGCAGAGGCGGATTCCCACCATTTCCGAGCCTCCTCCCGCCGCGGGCAGCCCCAAGACGCCCAGGCCGGCGCTGAGACGCAACACGAGCTACGATGCCCCGGAGGAACGTGAGAGGGCCGACTGGGCAGAGCAGCGGACGCCGGAACGGCAGCTTCGCTCCATGACTGACGCACGCCAACGTGCGGATCGATTGGCCGTTTCTGTGGGGAGCCTCTCTGCCCCAGGATCGAGGCGGAATTCGGACGAGCTCGATGCTTCATTCCAGAGCCTGGTGGACGACTCAGGCGATCGTCGCACGGGGCCACCAGATGACGCCGTTGCTGCGAATGGCGACGATCTGGACCAGGACCGTGTCAGGCTGCGCAACCCCTATGGGCGGCGAGGTCGGACGCTGAATCGCCATGCTGCCGCTCAGATGGCTGCCCAGCCTCAAAACACCCGCGATAGAAGCAGAGACTTATTCCATCGTGGACACTACTCTTCTGGCACAAACACCCCCGTGCTGCGGCAAGCATATACACAAGACTACGTCCCCCGCCCGTCAAAGTACCGTGGCGGCGTCCTGTCCTCGCTGCTCAAGCTCTACAACGATGATAGAGGAACCGCCAGCAACGGCAGCAGCGGGTATAACACGCCTATCTCACCTCCAACTCCTATCATGTCGCCTCGCCCCTCACCTCCGGCTTCGCGATCTGCTTCTTCATTCGGAAGCGCCCGAACACGTATTGGTAGCGGTTTGTTTAGCAATCACCGGGCGCGTCACTCGACAACGTCCCTGACTGAGCTCATCAAGTCATCCTCCATGTTGGCCGCCCCCGGGGCCAGCGAGATCCACGAGCAGTGGGCGGAGAAGCTCAAGCGAGAAAAGCCGCCAAAGCCCAAGAAGGAGAAGATACGAATCACGGTGCACATTGCGGGCATCATCTCGCGACACCGCTACCTCATCAAGCTATGCCGCGCCCTCATGATGTACGGGGCCCCGACGCACCGCCTCGAAGAGTACATGGCCATGTCTTCGCGTGTCCTCGAGATTGAGGGCCAGTACCTCTACATGCCCTCGTGCATGATCATCAGTTTCGACGACAGCACGACGCACACGACCGAGGTCAAGGTTGTTCGCGAGCCCCAAGGCATCGACCTCGGCAAGCTGCGAGACGTTCACAACATCTACAAAGATGTCGTCCACGACAAGCTGGGTGTGGAGGAGGCGACGCGACGACTTGACGAGGTCATGCGACGAAGGGAAAAGTTTCGCACCTGGATTCGCGTGCCTGTGTACGGCGTTGCCTCTGCTTGCGTTGCGCCGTTTGCGTTTGAGGGTCGCTTCATCGACCTGCCAGTTGCCTTTCTTCTGGGATGCATCGTGGGACTGCTGCAATTGGTCTTTGCCCCCAACAACGAGCTCTATGCACATGTGTTTGAGGTGTCGGCTGCCGTCATCACCTCGTTCCTCGCGCGTGCCTTTGGTTCACTGCAGGGCGGCAAACTGTTTTGCTTCAGCGCCCTCGCGCAGAGCAGCATAGCGCTCATCTTGCCTGGGTACATGGTACTGTGCAGCTCGTTGGAGCTCCAAAGCCACAACATCGTCGCCGGCAGCGTGCGCATGGTCCACGCCATGATCTACACGCTGTTCCTGGGCTACGGCATCACCATTGGAGCTTCGCTGTATGGGATGATGGACCCGCACGCCGCCAGCGAGACTCATTGCGCAAAGCCCCTCGATCGCGCATGGTACTTTCTTTTTGTCCCCGGATTCACCCTCTGTCTTTGCATCATCAATCAAGCCAAGTGGAAGCAGACGCCAGTCATGACCATCATGGCCCTGGCAGGCTTCTGCGTCAACAGCTATACGAGCAGCTACTTTGAGGGAAACAGCCAAATATCTAACATGTTGGGTGCCCTGACCGTGGGCATCTTGGCGAACCTGTACTCGCGGCTGGGCAGACACGTCGAGAACTTTTGGTTGGACACCATGGAGTGGTGGGAGTTCAAGATGCGACCCAGATTCACCCGGAGGAAGCGGCCTACGTCCGACACCTGGACCCTTCCCTCCATGTCTGATCCCGAATCGCGGCCAGGATCGCCCGAGAGGCCCCATCGCCAGCCTCGAAAGGTCGGGTACAGTCTCGCCGCCGCCGCCATGCTTCCGGCCATCTTTGTACAAGTTCCTTCCGGCCTCGCAGCCGGCGGATCCCTATTGGCGGGCATCAACTCTGCCAACGCCCTCACGGGCAACAGGACAACCAACTCGAGCACGGTCCAGGGCAACGCCAAGGCTATGGGCAACCTGGACAGCACGGCTTTCAATGTCCTGTTCAGCGTGATCCAGGTCGCCATCGGAATCAGCGTGGGCTTGTTCCTGAGTGCGCTGATTGTGTATCCGCTGGGCAAGAGGAGGAGCGGCCTGTTCAGCTTCTGAGCCGTTGGACATGACGAAGCAGCTGAGCTGCTCACAACATACGTCTAACAATTGTTCTTTACTGCCTATTCCGTCAACCACTTGGGACGTTTCACAACACTTCTTCCAGGTCAAAACCACGTTGCTGTGGTGCGACTGGTCAGCGACGGGCGCATTTGGTTATCTTTTCCGGGGGCAAGCGTGGGTGCATTGTCAGTTGTCAGAAATTCCAAGACATGGTGTTGGGATAGGCTTGGGTTTATTCGTTATGGAGGGGATATTACTCGTACACTTGTATGCTGGCGTTGTACAAACTTGGGTGGCGGGACTTGAGAGTACCTATCTGAGTATAGCGAAGCGGTCGGCTCATACTGAAGAGTGTATATACCTATTCACACTCTAGCACTGACCAAGACTGCAATATGAAAGTATCTCATAACCCTCTTCGTGTTTGTGAAGATGGATCCTCCACACATGTACCGTTGCGAACTTCCCTATGTCTTCTAGAGCTTGTGTCACCACTGATTGATCCCTGTATTTGATCCAGGGATCCGGCGGGTGGTTCATGCAAATCCCCGTCCGGCGGCGGGGCCAGCTTGGATGTGACTACGAGAGGCAGTCATGACAATGCAAGGTGGACTGCATTACTACAGGTACCGACAAGACCGCCTGCGAGTCGGAGCCTGCGCTGTGCCCTTGGGCTTGCGGACCCGGCAGTTGGATCCATGCTTGTGGGGGCTGAGGCGCTTGGCGGCGAGGGAGTCACTCGGGCAGTGAACGTTGCAGAAGGATGCATGGGTGCCAAGATGCACTCTGCTTTTGCCTCGTATGCATGATCTGAGTCTCCTACCATTACGGGTACTGAAAAGTCGCATATTATATCAAGTATATATTAGTGTTGCTATCGGTCGTGTGCCGCTCGCTGCGTTTGCCGGTAGCAGGCGGCTCGTGCGGTTGACCTTGCTGCGCCCGGCTCGGTTGCGTAGGCCCTGGAAGCTGCAGCCTGTTAGTTAAGAGATGACTTGCTCTGCCAAGGGCGTCAGGCAAAGCTCGGGTCTGTACGACGTGTGCGTCAATCAGTGCAAGGCCTGTGGGCTCCTGCACGCGGTTCGCGAGGTGCGGCATTGCCGGTCTGTTGGATTCCACACGATCAAGGCACCGCTACATTCGCATGTTAGTGGCTCGAGGTAGCCTCTCATCTTGACTGCGCACCCTCGGCTGCGGCCAAATGCTGAGGTGAGCCTCTGATCTTTTTCTTTTCTTTCTTTTCTTTCCTTTTCATACAACATATAAACTACTTCCTTCCATCATCGCAACAGCGTGCTTTACCGCAGCGAGTTTGTCCTTTTTTCTGTCTCTGGCTCAATAATTCCTCGTCTTGGTTGAGAGCAGGCGTCTCCTCTCTGTGGCCACTGCAGCGCCAGGCGACACATCAGCCATCTTGGACTCGCCAGCGCTGGACGCAATCATGCTCCCCGCCGCCGCTCACGAATCGCTCCTCGCCATGGACGCTGGCCCGCGCGGCCCGTCTGAGCGAGTGGTGCATGTACTGCACGTTGCGTGCCCGATTGCCATTGTTGTGCTCTTCGCGGCGTTTCCGGCGCTGCGGTTCTTGACGCAGGCGAAGAGCAAGCGGGCGAGCTACGACGTGAGCGCGACGCGGCGGAATCGACTGGTTTGGCTGTCCCCAGCTGTGTGCGTGACTTTTGTAAGCCCATCATATTATCCCTGACGTAAAGCTGCGGGCCTGACTAACGATGCGGTTGCGGTAGGTTGTCGAGGCCATCTTGTATCCGTTGCAGAGCCATTTGGGGCAGAGGTCGAACAGTCAAGATGCAATGGTAGGCATCACTACTCTCTCACCAAGCTGAAGATGTTCCTGATGCGTTTATAGAGCTATGCATTGGCATCGATCCTCGTTTGGGCCGCCGTGAGCATCTCGCTTCTCGAGAGCAGAGAACCCTTTTGGCCTGCCCACATCGCAGCATGGACAGCCGGCGCCGTCGTCGATGCCGTCCTGCTGGGACTATATTCCCACAGTATCTCGCTCGAGAGCAGCTGGGACATTGCTCGTCTGGCCATCCGTGGCGTGCGCATCACTCTATTCATCACCGCAGTGGTCTACGCCTTGTGCTCCCTCCAGCGCAACAGCAAGACGGAGGCTGGCACTGACGAGGAAACCCGGAGCCTCCTCGGCAGCGTCCATTCTCGTGCACGAAGTGTTCAAGACTCTACGTCGTCGACCGCGTACGGTTCTATGCCGGACGACAGCGGAGACGAGGGTAGCGAAGCAGGTGACGATGAGGATAAGGACGATGATGACGAGAGAGAAATGAAAGAGGCGCAGCAGTAACGACTCGAGGAGCAGGGAGGCTGGCTGGGCTATCTGCGGAGCTTCTTTATATTCTTGCCCTACATCCTGCCGTACAAGGACCGTCCGACGCAGCTGTGGCTGTTAGTCTTGGCCGTCTGTCTGGCCATCGAACGTGTGCTGACACTCATGATTCCACGTCAGCTGGGCATCGTCACCGAGTCGTTGGGCAACATGGCGGGCACGGGCATCGTTCCGTGGAAGGAGATTGCCATCTGGACTGTGATGCAGTTCCCCATCGAGGCCTGCACCGGCATGCTCAAGGTCATGGCGTCTACTCGTGTCTCGCAGTACGCCTATCGCAGGCTCACCGAGGCGGCCTTCACGCACGTCATGACGCTGTCCATGGACTACCACACGACCAAAAGCTCCGGCCGCGTGGCCAAGGCGATTGAACAGGGAAGCAACCTCAGCTCCGTGCTGGACAGCGTTTTCGGCATCGCGCCCATGATCATCGACTTTGTCGTGGCCATCATCTACTTGACATCGTACTTTGACTCCACTATGGGCTTCATCATCATCGCGACGGCCATGACGCACGCTTACGTGGCGTTCAAGGGCAACGGACTGACCATGTCGTACGAGCGCGAGCTCAACGAGACGAGTCGCGCGGAAAATGAGGTGCTCTACGACTCAATCACCAACTGGCAGACGGTGGCGCTCCACAACCGTCGCCGTTTTGAGCAGGAGCGGTACTCGCGTTCCATCTGGAACGCCCTCAGAGCCCGGCGCAAGCTCTTTGATGGGAGCGAGTACATCAGTGCGGCGGAGGGCTTTATCATGGAGGCTGGGCTCGTGGCGGCGTGTGCGCTCGTGGCCATGAGGGTCGCGGCGGGGACGGCCAAGCTTAGCAGCTTTGTTTTTCTAGTCTCCTACTGGGACGCCATCTCCGCGCCCATGGATACTCTGTCGTGGACTTTCCGCGAGACGGCGACGCATCTCATCGATGCTGAGTGGCTGTACCAGCTGCTGCAGACGAAGCCCTCTGTTGACGACAAGAAGGGTGCGTGGGACATGCGGCTCAAAGGCGGACGGGTCGAGTTCAAGAACGTGTCATTCGCGTACAGTCCGGACCGGCCCATCATCCAGGACATGTCCTTTACCGCCGAGCCAGGACAGTCCATCGCCCTGGTCGGCGAGACGGGCGGCGGCAAGTCCACGACGCTGAAGCTGCTGTACCGCTTCTACGACGTCACCGCCGGGAGCATCACCATCGACGACCAGGACCTACGCGACGTGACACTCGACAGCCTGCGCGACAGCCTCGGCGCCGTGCCGCAGGACCCCTCCGTGTTCGACCAGACCATCATGGAGAACCTCATCTACGCTCGGCCCAGCGCCACCGAGGCCGACGTCGTCGAGGCGTGCAAGGCCGCGCGCATCCATCAGCAGATCATGAAGTTCCCCGACGGCTACAGCACGCGCCTGGGCGAGCGCGGCGTGCGGCTCTCGGGCGGGGAGCTGCAGCGGCTGGCGATTGCGCGGGTCATGCTACGGAGGCCGCGCATCGTGGTCCTCGACGAGGCGACGAGCGCCGTCGACTCGGACACGGAGGCGCTGGTGCAGCAGGCCATCCGGGCGCTGAGCAGCGGGCGGACCGTGTTCACGGTGGCGCATAGGCTGAGCACGGTGGTGGCGGCCGACATGATTCTCGTGGTGGACGGGGGAAGGGTGGTGGAGAGGGGGACGCATGGAGAGTTGCTGGCGTTGGGGGGGAAGTATTCGCGCCTGTGGGCGATGCAGACGGTGGTGAGCGGCTAGGTCGACGTACGGGGATTTGAGACTGGGAGCGTGCAAGTGTATAGACCGGAAGAACGTGGGCGGTATAGAGTTGGATCTTAAAATTACATTGTCATGCCCACTGCACGGAGCCATGGCTGACCCCTTCGATAACGGCGAGCCGGCCGGCCGGCGTGGTCGGGCGCCGGTGGCTCCACTTCATGCCGTTCGGGACGGGGCTGGACTGGACCAAAATGCAGCGATCAAAGATGTCACAACGGGATCGACAGTGTATCATGCATATGATACGAATCTCGGGACTTCTGCGTAGTCTCTGCCACGATGACTATCCGAATCTTCAAAACGAAAGGGCACCTTAATTGGACCGCGGCCTTAACAAGGTCCGCATGGTGCCTCCGACCAACTCTGGCCTCAGTTTCGACACGGGGCATTGCACTGACCTGTCGTCTGCATGTTGGAGGACACGGTTGGAGGACGATCATGGTACAACGCGTCCATCTCAGCTCTCTGCTGCGCCGCGTATTGACGCGCTCAAATCGTCGGTAATGTAGTCCGACACACTACCCCCTTCGAGAGCAGATGATGAGCTGGTCGCATGATTGCACGGATTCTGTCATCATGGCTAGGCTTTAGCTCTGTAGTACACCGCGAGAGAGCTGTGCGAGCAAGATGAAAGTGCAGGCGGCGGAAAACCCGAGGATAAAAGGTCTCGCAATGGATCGTCAGTGGCAGGGCAAAGTCAGGTGGACGATGCGAACGGTCTAGCAAGTCATCGACCTTGACCGCTCATAAGGTAGAAAGCATGACTAAGGCCGAAAAGATTCGGGAGGCATAGATGTCTCAAGAAATGATGCCAGGTTCATGGTTGTTCCATTGCAGATGCCTCCGGGGCAAGGTGGTTGCGCAAGTAACTAACCTCAAAGGCTTCTGTATGGGTCGAAACGTGGGGGTCGAAATCAATAAGCCCCTCAGTCCGATTGGACCGGTAGCACAACAGGACCCGACATCCGAGTTTCTTAGTCAAAGTCTTGGACATGGAGCTATATATTCTCGGCTCAGTGCTACTTGGATCGATGTTGCACCACGTCGATCAAGGGGAAACCTTGGACAAGACCGCACCATTCACCGGCGGGTCCTGAAGCCAGTCTGAACGCACCTGACAGGTTGACCCAATACTGTCGTGCAACGTCGATAATGACTTCCATTCTGAAAATGGATCGGACGCATATGACTCAGACACCGCCACATATCGATCGGCCAGCTGATCTTCCATGGTGTAGCATCTTCGGCGGCAGAGCAATTTGGTACAACGTGTCGGGACATGAGCCCAAGTGTTAGGAGACATAACAGACTAGTCAGTAAACAAGAATCCTCCTGTAGGTCGGCCCATGCCGGTCGAAGCCCGAGGCCGTCGATGAACGCCAGGGCAGAAGTAAGACACGCAGGCAGGCTTGGCAGGATTATATGCGTGATGAGACAGCATGCACGATGATCTTTGAGCGACTCGTACGGCGATGTTGAATTGAGCTATGTGTTGCCGAAGCTGAAAGTTGGCTTCTTTACAACGTACAATGCAGTGCATAGTGCAGCTGCCATATTGGAGCCGGTGGTGATTGTGTCCATCGCGGGACTTGGCCATGTATATAAATCACCGTTCGAGGACGAGAAGAAGAATCAGGAAATCATCAAGCATACATCCATCTCTCTTCCGCTCCACCTCCATAGCTCAAGCCAGTCTTTCGACAAGCTGCTTTCTGCACCACAGCGCAATCATGGTTCAGCTAATGATTCCAACTTTCCTGGCTCTTGTGGCCACCTCAATTCCGGGACTTCAGGCCGCGGCCGTGCCCGAAACCTATTCTCGCTGCGACCTCGTCAAGACTTTGCCATTCTCGGCTACTGCCTGTAAGCAAAGCTTAGTGTAGCTATCAATCCCCTCTAATGTGTGTGCTTAGATGTTGGCCTGACTGGCAAATTGGGCATCGGGTTCAGCCACATTTGTCAGGAACACGATTGCGCGGAGATTTCACGTGGCTACAAGGTCCCGTTGTCCCTCAGCGAGGGTGAGGCCATTCTCGAAAATGACTGCCAGGTGAGTACCTCCGTCTTCTGCGTGTATGACACCACACTGGACCGACTGGGTATTAATGTCGCATCAAGAGCATCACCGCGATTATCACAGCAAAGCTTGCGGCGGTGAAGCTCACCGCCAACCAGTTGAACGCCATTGCTGTCGCGGGAGTCGTCTTTGGCGTTGACAATCTCAACGTCCTCATTGCTCGCCTCGTTGCTGGAGAGCATGTTATCACGGTGATTGCTGAAGAGTTCATCAAGTTGTGCTTCCGGAACGGCCATCTGGTGCCGCAGCTGTCAATACTGGTTGGCCTCTTATTGAAGCTCAGCATTCGCGTTTAGTGGCGACCTATTCCTAGCGTTTAAACCACACCCATGTTCAGGGATGGGTCCTTCGCTACAAAAGGCAATGCGCGCCATGCGAAGGCCGAGCAGGTGTTGTTGGAACGTATGGTCGGTAGAACGTTAGCATTTTCAGGTCGAAACTTTCTTTCACCGAGATGAGGATGGAGGCCACATTCCTTATTGCGCTTTATGATGCCTCTGCCACAGCTATAGAGCTGTGTCTTTGGTCGCTGCTGGAGCAAGAGAACATCAAAGAACTTGAACGAAGATAAGCTCCGGAACCGCAAGTGATTGCGCACACGAATGAGATTATATAAGTCGTTGGAACAGACATTCGTTGCTCATAGTTCTCGCTATCTAGCTGTATCTAGAGCCTAGTCCAACCAAAGCCGCAACAGTCTTTGCCATCTCAACTAGAAGGGACTCAAGCAAAATTATGATTGAGCAGTTCTCATGAGTCACAGCTCTGAAGGTGCAGAGTCCACATCTCCGTCGACTTCAACATTGAAGTTGCGAATGAGGTCATAGTAGAAACGAGCACGCTCCATGTGGCCTTTCATCAATATACGCTCGTCAACCGTGTGAATACCTTCAAACTCGCCCAAGCGAATGGGACTGAATCGATAAATATGGGGAGTGAGATCTGAAAGTTGTCAGTGCGAAGCATAATACTTGTAGGCCACTATTTCGTACCAAGGTAGTGACGGGTGTCTGTGTTGCCTGTCATGGTCTCGCCCACAGGAACAACGGTGCCGTGCTTGAAAGCAAATGTGTTTCTGATGGTGCCCGCAAAGATATCCCAAATCGGCCCCTCAGTGGGCGAGACTGGTGTTGGGTTGCTGGCCTGGGCCTTTCTGATTACGAGCATGCCGTTGTAATCGATGTCGGAACGATCCTTGCGAGAATCAAGAGCCGTATTCGCCGCAAAACGTTGATAAGGTTCATCGTCTTCGAATGCTTGTACCTTGATGCCGTACTCGGACATGATGCGCTCCGCGTACTTGACCACATGGGTCTGTACCTGGAGAATACTGTCCTGCGGCGCGACACGGTAGTTGACGCCAAGAGTAGTTACCTCAGGCAAGGCGTTGATTTTCTGGCCGCCACTGATGAAGTCGACAGCCTGGGAGGTCTGGATCAGATAGCGAAATACGTGGCTGTCATCGAAATCGACCATGAATCGCGTGAGACCGTCCAGATCCCCCTTGTTTACCAGCTCCGTGAGCTTCGGCATGGCCTTTGGGGAGTAGCGCGCCTGGCACTGGAGGTGCTTGTGGATGGGGCCGTCCTCGATAATTCTTGGCGCAAATGGGTTGGACTCAAGTGTGGTGACAAGCTGCGACATGATGCCGATGCCCGTGTGCGGCAAAGGGACGGAGCTATGGCCGCCGACGACGTGCAGGTCAAACCAAACGTCGACGTAACCCTTCTCGTAGACGGCGGGCAGGGCATACATGGCATCGCCGAGGTCTTGCAAGCCGGCGCCCCCTTCATCTAGGATAATGGCAACGCCATTCTCACCGTACCTGTTGAGCAGATGCTCGGCGATGGTGCCAGCGCCGAGGTAGCCGGAGCACTCCTCGTCGAAACCAAAGGCTAACAGGATGGTGCGCGTTGGCTCCCAATCCTGGTCTGAGAGTAGCTCCTCCATGGCAGACATGATTCCAGTCACGCTGTCCTTGTCGTCCATGGAGCCGCGGCCCCAGAGCCACTTGCCGTCATAGTAGCCGTCGAACGGGGGATGGGTCCAAGTCTCAGGATCGGCCACGGGGACGACGTCCTGATGGGCAGCGAGCAGGATTGGACTCAGATCCGGGTTGGAGCCCTCGATTGTATAGATCAGGCCAAAGGTGTTGATCTTTTCAAGCACGGCTCGCTCGTGTCTGCGCCAATCAGTACGAGGCTCTCTGCAGTGCGGCGTTCAGGGCTACTCACACAGCTGGGTAAGTCTCCTTCAGAACGTCATGTACATCGTAGAAAGGGAGCCAGCGGTCGTCCTCATCAAAAGGGCCGAGGTCATCGTAGCAGATGGAAGGAATTCTCACGAGCGCCTGGTGGCGCTTAACCTGCCGTTTGAGTGCTTTCTTGGACGAGAATACATCTGAGGCTGATGACAAGCCATCGCCAGACGGGTCAAGCGCAGGAGGAAGTTCGCACTTGAAGCTGGATTTGAGCACAGAAGGCATCGGGAGCTGGCCAGAGCCGGGATCCGGAGATCGCACAAGCGCCGCAACGCCGCTCACGACAACTCCAGCGAGCAACGATAACTTCATGACGGCCATACCGAAGTTGGCTCACCCGAGTGAAATTGAATTGAGCAGTTGGGGCAGGGAGACTCAGTCACGTCCGAAGCAGTTCGCACGCGTAATAAGCACAGTTGAAGCAGAGCAGTCAGGCATTGTGGACTGTGGAGGAGAGTGATTTGCGGATCGGCTACCGGAGCCGTGACGGGCCCGCCCGGCCCCCGCCAGCGCGACTCTCAAAGCGGCAGGAGACGAGGCCACCGACGGGGCTGGTAAGGCGTTGCGTGGACCGGATGCAGGACCGACGGAATTGCGTTGTGCTCTCATGTAATTGGCTTCAGTGACTGCGCGGTCAGGCTCGTGCGTTCGTGTAAGTTCTTTGCAGTTGCTTCAATGTTCACTTGCAGCTCATTGTCACTCCAGCACGGGGGACGGGCGCACAGATGAATTGAGATGACGCCTCCAAAAGGACTCTGTATGGCGATTGACTTGAGTGTTCTGACCCATCAGCGCGTGCTACATGAGACCGTTTGAATGGGAGCCTTTGGCGGCGTCGCGACGGTCTTTGCTGATGAGCCCGGTCTAGCGCTCGCCTTGGACCTGCCGGTGTTCATTGTTGTAACATCGCACCACAGGAATCGTTTCTGCAAAGCCAAAGAAAAACTACAACAGCTTCTTGGATGGCATGGACTCTGCACCCAAGCAACACATAAAGGTTGTGCTATGGTGCTATGATGGGCAATCTGAGTTTCCGATCGGCCACAAGATGCGCCAAGCCGGATTCCGCAGGGGCTGAGCAAATGCTACCTCGGCCTTGGCTGGTGACGAGCACAAAACTCAATCTTCGACGAGATCGGGTACTGTATAGATATAGAGTAGGGGGAGATACTATGCATTAAAAGGCGCATGGATGGACTAATTGCGGCTTGGCATTGTCGAAAATAGCATGCTGTGTCGTCGGTGACTACGAGTGCATGTATGGGTCGAGGTGTCGACTCCACACTCCATTAATATGACGCTCCCCGAGATCTCTGCACTCCCTTCAATCCCGCTGACGGTTGACCGACCATGATACCACCAGAAACCCTTCCCGGCGGTTGCACAGCAGGTGGCATGTTTACGATCAGGGTTACCACGGCGGCTGACGTCCCTCTGCTCCCTGCAGTCGAGCGCTCAGCCGGACAAGCCTTCAAACAAATCCCACACCTTGCGTGGATCGCAGACGACGACGGACAGTCCGAGCAACGTCATCTAGATCTCATAAAGATCGGCGTCTCCTGGGTGGCCATCGACGACAGCGAAGTACGCTCACTCCTTGGCTTCTTGAACGGCCAGATACTGGACGGAAACCTGCACATATGGGAACTGTCCGTCGGCGTGGACCATCAGGGAAAGGGCATTGGAAGAGCGCTCATGACTCAAGCAAAGCAGTGGGCGACGACCCAAGATCTTCCTGCCATCACCCTGACGACATTCCGAGACGTGCCATGGAACGACAGATTCTACGCGTCCATGGGCTTTTCGACACTGTTGTCCTCTGACTTGAGACCGGCGTTGAGGCGTGTGCTTGAGAACGAAGTGGGCGAGGGCATACCGCATGAGCAGAGATGTGCGATGCGGCTGTCTTTGAGATGACAAGACCGTTGTACATCCGCCAGCGATCCACATTAACGATGCGACATTGAACATCCCAATGCGTTTTCGGACCTATACTAAAGGGGAAGTCTCATAGCTCAAATCATAGGCAGCCTAACAGCCTTCCTTTACCGTATGGGTGCGAGGGGAAGAAGCTGCTGGTAATTGCCACCAGATGACAGCGTTGTGACCACCAGCGTGTGCATTGAGCTGCGTGCACATACTTCTAGACCCGCGACACGCAGCTAGGGACTAATACACCAAACAACTGAATGGAAACAAGCAGCTCTAGTCGCCAGATGAAAAACCATCGGACTTTCTCTCCTGCGCCAACATCGAAGCAATCTATGTGAGCTGACGAGACACAAGACGTGCTTACCGCAAACAATGATAGGTCTTGGTTTCCAGCAACTTTAGGCACGCTGTATATCGCATGGCACACGTAGACAAGCTGGAAACCCACAGCCTTGCAGACCTGTAGGGGTTCGTGGTCCGGGCCTTGGGGATCTGGCCTTCTGGCTGTCTGCCTCCTGCATAAGTCCGACCTGCAGATGAGCTCGTCCGAATGACGCTTGCGCGGGTGTCGGGCAATCACAAGACGGAATGTGAAGGCGCGAATAGTCGGATTTGCGACCAGACATCCGAAAAAAACTCAGGCCACTTCATCGGTAAAGGCTGGGATTCATCTGACACGATATAACATTGTGGTCCGACTATCGCCGATTGCCGCGCACAGACAGTCCCACTCGCCGTCTACTTTGGGATAGATACATGTGCTCTCATCATCAAGACCGAATCCCTCCGGCTCTCCCACGGCTGTAACAGATAGACTCGCGTTCCATCTCCATTATACACCAGCCGTATCCGCGACCATGCAAACAGATGGTCGTGACTTATTAAGCCTCGACACTAGACAGCAGTAAATCATGGAATCCGGGTTTCGCGTCGCGAAGCTGCCCCGGATTCTCCGCGGACGAAAGTGGGGTCTTTGATCAAGCCACTGCCGTTATAAATCGGATTTGGCCAACCGCGTCGCAGGACAGTGGCAGACGGAGTCGAGCGGTCGTCGATTACCGATCCGCGCCCGAGCATTCCGGCGCTCCCAGCGGTACGGTTAGCAGGGGTTACATTGCAGCCTTGAATCTAAACTGATCGGATATGGAATTAGCTTAGCGTCCATTCGCCACGGTACTGATAATCTCATTCAATAAAGGCGCGAGTTGTATCATCAAAGCTACTGGAACATTGAGCGGCGGAAAATGTGTCTCGTCTTGAGCCCAGAAACAACGTACTGTGATGATTCGTTTCAAATGAAGGACGAGGAACAGTGAGCTGGCTCTGGGCAACACCCCCAAGTCACGACACCTATAGCTTATAAATCTCGTTGAAAGAGGTGTACTATGAGATCAACACCCCCGGATCTCGTTGGCTTCGCGGGCGGGGCAAACGCCCTTCATGTCTTGTAAAGCTCGCGTCTACGGCGGCCCACGGCGCGAGCACCCCAAGCTGGGGATATGACGCACACCTTCAGGAACCCTGAGCTCCAGAGTATTTGGTGCTGCGTCCAATCGCACATTGACGTCAGCAGCGGCATGACGGATGGTGCGATGCGCTAAGGCGAATCGTGAATCGGGGATACAAGGTCGGCCGCTTATCCCCGAACAATCGCAGACGCGAGCACCGACCGATCAAGTAGACTCCCGTCATGGAAATTGCGTCCATGGGCAAAAGACCAATAACGTGGCGCTGGATTGCCGCCACAGCCGATTTCTTCAGCATTATTTAGTGTACCTGGTCCCGCCAGACCAATGCCCTGAGAAATTGGGAATGCAAATGCGACGCCAAATGCGGACGAGTTTACTTATACCAGACGCCTTGCATGAACGTTTCGCCGCAATTATTAAGAGGGCCGAAACCGAGAGTTCAATGCTACGTGTTCTATGCTCCTAAATGAGGTGCACTTAGGGAATTAGAAGAGGCAGGCAACAAAGCTCGCAAGTTTGTCTCATGAACCTAGCCGCCCACATATGCATCAACCGGTACCACGAACCATCAGTTTCGCCTATCTGACTCCGAGCACCTCGGAGCACCTCGGCGCACGGTGACAGTTGCCATCATGGGAGCCATAACCCGAATCTTGTCTCGCCCCGTCAACAAACCCTACCGCACCAAACATCTTGACGAAGCCGATCGCGAGCCACCCTATCTCAACGCCAACGGCAATGTTGACTTTCGCCCGGGCGATGTTGAGAATCCGAAGAATTGGTCCACCCCACGCCGATGGGGTGTCACCATCTCCGCCGTCTTGCTCGTCATGAACGCCACTTTCGCGTCCAGCTCACCGAGCGGCTGCCTGGGCAGTATTACAGAGGAGTTTGGAATCTCGAGAGAGGCCGCGGGGCTGACCATCACGCTTTTCCTGCTGGGATACGTGGCAGGTCCGCTAGTGTTTGCGCCGCTTAGCGAAGTGTACGGACGACGGTGGGTGTTCTACATCACTTTTACGCTGTACATTGTGTTCAACTTCCTTTGTGCGTGGGCGCCCAACTTTGGGGCCTTGCTCGTCGGGAGGTTCATCACCGGCACGCTCGTGTCGGCGCCGCTGAGCAATGCCCCGGGCTTGCTTGCTGACCTCTGGAACCCTTTGGAGCGTGGCAACGCCATGGCTGGCTTCTCGGCAATTGTCTATATTGGTCCTGCTCTGGGTCCTGTCATTTCGGGCTTTCTCGAGCTCAAGAAAAACTGGCGATGGAGCTTCTACGTTCTGATATGGCTCGGAGCGGCCACCTGGCTTCTCATGCTCACTATCCCCGAGACGTACGGCCCGACAATCCTGCGCCACAAGGCAAGACGAATCCGCAAGCTAAAGATTCCCGGCTACGAGGAAGTCAAGGCACCGGCCGAGGAGCAGGATAGGTCGCTGAAGGCAGTGTACAAGATTGCGCTGACGCGACCGTGGATCATCCTCTTCGATACAATCTCGTTCCTCTGCGCCATCTACATGTCCGTGGTGTACACGCTGCTATACATGCTCTTCACCATCTACCCGATCGTCTTCCAAGAAAAGCGCGGATGGAATGCGGGAGTGGGTGAATTGCCTCTAATCGGCACTGTTTTCGGCGCCATGTTGGGTGGTTGTATAGTATTATATGACACCCGGCGGCGGACTAAGAAGGTCTTGAGCGGCGAGATAAAGATGGAAGATCTGGAACCAGAAGATCGTCTGCCATTGGCCATGATGGGGGGAGTAGGTTTTCCCGTTACCATGTTCTGGCTAGCATGGTCCGCCGAGTACAAGTGCGTCTTCCCATTGCCCTCCAATTGACATTTGCTCATGCATGCTAACATGACTTCAGCTCCGTTCATTGGATTGTCCCGACTCTTGCGGGCGTTTTTCTGTCGACCTCCCTACTTCTCGTCTTCGTCAGCTATCTCAGCTACCTAGTCGACACGTATCTAATGTACGCCGCATCCGCCATCGCTGCGAATACCATTGCTCGATCGGCCTGCGGCGCCGCTGCGCCCCTCTTCACACATCAAATGTTTGATGCCCTCGGCGTCGGTGGTGGCGGAAGTCTCATTAGCGGCGTAGCTACTGTGCTGGCCATCATTCCATTCATGTTCTACAAGTACGGCAAACAGATACGCACCCGCAGCAAGTTTGCACCCACGCACGGGAAGATGGCGCAGCGCGTAGCTGATGAAGAGGCCGCTGTGGACCCAGCCAACTCCGAGATGGAGGACTCCCTCCGACTGGACAGCGCCACTACGACTGCGACGTCGGAGCAGGGGCATAATGAACACAGCCCGTCACAGGAAAGTGGTGCCTTGGGGGGGGCGAATGCTATCGGTCTTACAAGGGAGCAGACCAAGCAGCAGGTTTGAGATGTGAAAAGCTCTAGAATGCGGAGGCCTACCGAATAGTGTCGCAATCCAACAGAAATGACAGGCGTACCATCCTTTAAGCTTCCGAGATTTCAATTTAATGTGATGGAGGCCTATTTTGTCGTTACATCTATCATTGGCTTTCGCCTGACTTTCGATGTGAAGAGCTGCAGAAACGCATAAGAAGATCAGCTACCCATGAAATCCTATCAGAGAGGAGACACTGCTGAAGATTAAGGATGGAACGCTGTCACTTCCTCGAGAACCGAGTCGAGCCAAGTCTTGACTAAAAGCACGAGGCTGCGCATCCCCTAATTGAGGCAATAGGCTACAGATGGCGCACCCGGCTCAAACTTCAACTTGGCTGGCGCTCATGCAGTGCCAGGACTGGGGAATGATGTTTCGAAAAGCTATGTTACTTCTTGATCGTCTTGTTCGCCTTCAGCTGAATTTTGAGCAGCATCTCGTTTTCCTCTTTCCTGGCCCGTTCTACTAGCTTCTTGCCCCTGAATACGATAGCTCGCTGCTCTGCGACCGGCAAGTGCATGAGGCTCCTCCGGTCTGAGTCTCGCAATTTGGCGAGCTGATTGAGAAAGGTGGCTTCGCGTTTCGCAACTCTCCTCGACTGTGGCGGCGCGCCGTGGTCGGGAGCGGTCTCCGTCTTACCGTGGGAGCTATCTAGCGATGATGTGCTAGGATCAGGTATTGAGGAAGCCCGTGCGTTGTCTACGCGCGGTGTTCCGCGGGGAAAGCGTGCTTTGCCTTGCGTCCGATGCGATAGGACCTTTCCTGAGGACAAACGCATAGATTTATCGATATCGATAAAAGTAGTATCCGAGTGCTTCGCATCTTCAGAAGCAGACTCGAGGTCATAAAAGTCTCTGAACTCGGAGTCTTCGGCCGTTATATCAATCTTGCAATGTCCTTTGCCTATCATATGTTGCTGCGCTGCCTGCACCGTGCTTCGCTGGGAACCGCAATATAGACACTCCAAATACCCGAAAATAATGAGATGGAAGTACTCTAGAAGTGTTTCGTAATCGATTATCAAAGCGTCCTTGTCGGGTATGTGGAGACTATGCGTGTTGAGCATATGCTCCAGATTCTCATCTAGATCTATGCTGCGGTGTTTGCAGAAGAGGCACTGCGCAGCTTCAAATTGGGCTTTTGGCTTGCGCGTAGCTATGGTTTCCGCATCAATAGATAGCACGGCTAAGCCGTCGTCAAGATGCCTAGTATATGCTGTCAGAGTAAGCTCAACAAGCAAAACCATACTGAACTGACTCGATATCGTCCTCTTCCTTCTGGAAAGGATCAAAGGTTTCGAAGGTGGAGCTTGGCGAGGACTTGTACCCATGCTTGGCGCCTGAGGTATTAGCCATATCTGGGATAATACCGCACTGAAAAGAAAACAAAGTTCGCGTGTCGCCCCAGCCCAGTGCAAAGTGCCGGTCCTAATTCTTGTACGAGCGTAAAACCAACAGCCCACATGTCCTCACCAGCAGGGCAGTCAATCAGCTTATGTACGAAGTACTTCCGCACTTTCCCTGGAAGCAGGGGTGACGTTAGTCAACGGCGATCAAGCGCAAAGCATTAACCTAAAGGGGGAGAGGGGGAGAGGGGGAACCGGCAGGGGTGCACTGCATAAGCACGCCACTTTGTCAGAACACCCAGTGCGCCTCCTGAATTACCACGGGGGTCAGTGTAATCACTAATGAGTTAATCATAGATTAGAGCCGATGGCTGTTGCTTGGTTCTTCTACATACTCCTGATTCCCGTTAGGTGTCTAATCACTAAAAGACCGCCCTTCAATGACCAGCCAAAGGGTATCGCAGCATCCGGAGACCCTCGCTCACAAGTCTCTGTTGTGCAGAATAGGGCTCCGACTTCACGCACTCTAAATCTGTTATACGAGCGGTTCATGCTGTTTGCAATGTTGAGGCTTTGCATATCATGCGCTGCGATCATCCCAGCGGAGCTGCATTTTGAACAAAATGTGTCCGGACCCGCTCAGAATCTTGACTTTAGGCTAGTTGTAGAGACAACCCGAGGGATCGTTCAATGCGCATTTGCCAACGGGACCACCGTCGCCAAACCCCTTGAAAGGGGGAGCTCGATGGTCTCGCGCCCACTCTTTAATCTTGAAAGTGTAAGTAAAGGGCCACCTGATTTTTTCGAGGAGGTCATGCTTAGCCAGGCGACTTACCTTTCCGAAGTCGCGGCATTCGTGTACAACGTTTGCCATAGCGCGAATACCAAAGTCCTTGGGGCTATATTGGAAGACATTGGGTGTAATGTCCACTGCGCACATCTGATGTTGTCTCAGTGCATCGAGGCAATGGTCTACATGAGCAATGCCAAAGTCCTTGCCAACAGCTCGCAGCATCGAGTCGATACCTCCATCGCCCATATGCACATAGGGATTATGCTCGGCCGTCCACTTGGGGTCTACAAAGAAGTAGACGACCTTTCGTATGGCATCAAGGCAGTGCAGATTATGGAAGACGTTCAGAACTATGAGGTAGCCACTGCCCTCGTACGGTCCCTCCGGTAGTGTCTTGTTGGGCAGTCGAAGGGCCTCCTGGTAGGATATTCGAGTCATCTCGTCTTTAAAATAGGCATAGGTCAGTGCGAGCCTGGCACAAAGAGTGTAGTCTCATGGAGACTCACGGGAATAGAGTTTCGCCCATAACTCATCGTTCTCCTCTGTCGGTCTTCCTTGATACATCGTTTTATCGCTATTGATACCATTCTGAAACTTCACCAACCTGTGGGAGATGGCAGACTCAGCCGGCGCTTTCAATAAGTCAGCCTTTGAGCGACAGGTCATTGCGGCGGACGGGGGTCTTACATGGCAAAGTGAATTCATCCCATCTTGTCTCGGTACCTAATTGCAATTGCTGCCCTGAGATGGCTTTGTACGCGACGATGGAGAGTGTAATATTGATGAGAACTGACATGAGCAGTGAGGAAACGAGAGCTATGTAGCCTTGTCTTCTTGAACCCATATGTTGCCGTTCTTTTGCCCACCGAGAAACACTCTGCTCATCCGTTGCTGAGGTGTCTGCATGATGGATGAGCTTCTCAACAGAGGTCCTAGGAGAGGCATCCATCGCTGGGCTAGGTCACTGATACGAAGCGTGGGCCAGTGCGAGGAGCGGCAGAATCAGTTGAGGAGCTCTGGTATTCGGATTCAAATAGCGAGGCATGGCAAGTGCAGCTAAGCCAAATGTTGAAACGGCCAAACATTGGATACGCGTCAGCTGGTCATTTGATTGCTCCATACGACGTAGCATTAGACTACCCGGCGCTAGACGCCCGACGGGGCAAGGTTCAGCTCCGCTCCTCCAGCATGTCACAGGCATCCATGCGTGTCAAGAACTTCGCCACACTTTACACAGAAGCCCAGCAGGACAGTGTGCCGTGCATCTCCTCACCCGCATGTCATCCTTGTCCCTAGACGCATCGCGAGTACACGTATGAGGCTCTCTGGGCCGCGAGCATACGCGAGCTACGAGTATGTATGCATGTGCTGGTACTGATCCACAATCGAACCCCGGCCGACATGGGTGGTGCGGCTGGGCCGAGCCGCTGTGGGGGCGAGAGTCGGGATGCCTATTTTGTGAAATCGGGAACTTTTTGCTCGCGCTGTTGGTAAGACGGAAACTCACATGCATAAATGACACTCTACCCGGATACTCGTAGAGTGGAAATACCAAGGAGTGGAGTAAAATGACGGCTTGTCTTAGCAGGAAAGTGGCCCATCAACATCCAAGGTGCGTAGAGTCTTGTGAAGAAAGATAGCACGATTTGATACACGCCATCCTGAGGAATTCGCGTAGCAAGGATTAGAATATACGTTTTGGGGGTCATCTCTTCGGGCTGCAACTTTCGTTGGCTTTTGCAAGTGTTTGTACAGCCAGAAGGCACTTGGAGGTGTATTGAACTTCAGGTCATTTCTGCGCTAATTGACACTACAGAGTTGACCACACAATGCATAGTATCCACTCTCCTTCCCTCAGCTCTCCTGAGCCGCTTACTGACCATACTCCTCATGCCGGAGACACAATGAGCCGGATATGCTGCACTTATCGTTAGTGCAAAGTTGCCAGTTACGTAAAAGGGATGTCGGGCTTCCGTACCTTTGAGCACCCTATTTTGCGTCTTCGCCTCGCTTGCTGGGCCAGGTCACAGGGTAGAGAGCCTCTGCCTCATTGTCGGCACCTCGCTTGCTGGGCCAAGTCACGGGGTAGAGGGCTTCTGCTTCGTTATCGGCACCTCGCTTGCTGGGCCAAGTCACGGGGTAGAGAGCCTCTGCCTCGTTGTTGGCGTCTCGCTTGCTGGGCCAAGTAACAGGGTAGAGAGCCTCTGCCTCATTATCGGCACCTCGCTTGGCCACGTCAACTTGGCCGATTTGTGCAGCTGGCAGTGCAGATACTGCAACCGCATAGGAAAGAATGACCTTCAGATGCATATTGAACCTAGTGATAGAAAGTAACTTGATGGTGTTTGAAAGTGCGTTGATGTAGAATAACTTCAACTCAGAACTTGTAGAGGAAAGACTGTGTAGGGCGCAGGTATTTATAGCAAACCCGACTTCTTGGGTATTCAGGTAACCGAGTCCCCGATCACGCTACAACTACGTGGCCTGCGATCGAGCCTGGGTCGTGGACGAGAGGGGACTACCTTATGACGATTCAATGTTACAGCTGTTTGCATATTTCTTTGACCAACATATTGTGATATTTCCCCATCGTTGTTCTAGACACACGCCCTGTAAAGGCAGTTGCGTGGTATCTGGAGTCTTGCCTCTCTAGACGCCTCCATGGTTGAGCTCGCGTCCGTTGGACTATCAGCAGCAAGCTCAGCCGGTTTCTCCTGTCCTTCGCAGCAAGAGGCGTGGCCTCCATGAACCCTCACCGGTTGACGCGTCCTGCGAGGGCCTTGCGTTGGACTAAATTCGAATCTGGAAAGTGGCATCAAGATAGTCACTTTGCCGCTGATAGTCATTGCAAATTGGAAGCCGGTGGATATGACGCCCGTGCAACATAAAAGTAGCGCGGCTCATTGTCCTTTGTTGCGACGTAATAAAAACCGATGTAGGATTTCTTACAATAGCTGCAGCAGCGCTGCTACGAAACACCGCCGAAAAGGATGGAGTACCTGATTTATGGTGGGGACAAGGCAAGTAAGACCAACAGCATATGCGAGATCATGACCAACAGCATATGCGAGAACATGACCAACAGCATATGCGAGAACATGACCCACGGCACATCCGATCAAGTGCTTCCCTGCACGAACAAAAGAACATGTTGTGTACGTCAGTGACCTGTCAATTTAGGGCAGGAAACACGCGGCCTCCTACAAGACACGAGCCGGTTTCTTTGCGGGAAATTGACGTGCTTGGAAAGTCCCACGGCCAATATAAACGTCCTGAATATTGGCTAGGATCTTTAGACTCAGCAATGTGTCGAAGCTAAGCATCTACAGCACGAGTAGAGAGAATGGGTACGTCTTGATGCCCAGAGTTCATCTTCAGAAACACCATCTATTTGCAATACCAGCGCTTCTCCACCATTTCCAGCCGCCACTTATAGCTGATGCGCTTTGACACTTCAAGTCTTTCCTTCACTTCCGTATCGGCTTCTGCCAATCCAACTAAGCCCTCCAGGATGGACCATTTTCGCACATCCACGCCCAAATACGAACCACTTCCCAACATTTTGCCAGTTAGCAATTCGAGGAGGACCAGAGGCTGGTTATTATACTGCATTTTGATATTTTGGAACGTCATACTCTTGGCTTGGGGCCTCTACGGCCTCAAGGCGTATCTCGACAGTGGCAAGCTTTCCGCAATTGCAGCTGTTTCTTGCGACTGCGGAGCAACTATTGATGAGGCCTTGAGCATGGGATGTAAATATGACACTTTGTCTGTGTCGTGGCTTCCGTCACGGTGCCGGGACGATGAGTTGACAGCCGAGTTCGATCAAGCCGGCCCGGGTGGCGAATGGCCCTACTGGGCTGATCGAAACATGACTCAACCACTCAGTATCGAGCAAGTTGGCAACCTCGCAGCGAAGCCTATCCGAGACGCTCAATTCTGGACCACTTTTGGTTGGCATGTAAGCCATTGTTCCTTTTACTGGCGAAAGGAGTACAGGATGCGGCAAAAAGGTATGGAGTTTGAGCATCGCTACGACAGGGAGAGCCACATTGAACATTGCCACATGGCGTTCATGTCGAGAACGGCCTTGAACGAGACAAATACCAAGGCTGCTGTTGGTCTGGGTGGGAACAGGGTCGGAGGCGTCAGGACGAAAGCTCAGAAGCAACATGAGAGCCAGCACCAGCATAATCACAATTGATAGATGCTCTTCAGGTAATGCTCCTATCCAGAGCTGGAAAGAGACGTAGGAAATTTGAGATCGAAACTTAACTTGCAAGAGCGATGCGTCTTCCGAAGTTAGTACTAGATTTCCCGGTTTATCTGCATTTGATGCCAAATTCTGGCGAATGACGTCTCGAAGTAATAGTGGAATGCGACAGTGACGCTGACGGTCTGTCTGGTCAAAGTGTCAGAGTCGGCTCACATACGTTGCTGCGAAATAAGCTCCTGACATTATAATTCGTGTTCTGTTCGTCTAAGCTTTTATTCATAATGATTCAGTTTGAGCAATTGATTTATTCACAGTTGGGATTCAGGTCGATATAACACGTCTTCAGACCGATTTGCCACAGCCATCGGTAATCAACGAAGCGACTCTCCTCAGGATGCCCCATCATCCTCGTTAGCGCCGCCGCCATCCGGGAAAGCTGCGCCTGAGGGTGTTAGCTGCCAACCACTTCCGTAGGGAGAAAAAAGGCTCACCAAATACAGGGTGTACCAAGAGACCGGGCTGATACATGTTCACTTTGCGGTCCTTGGCCCAGCCGTCAATGGCAGCCCAATTTGCACATGTATGCGGCATCATGTCCGCATGTGGCATTGGGTCATTTGGCCTCCAGTGCCAGGTCGATAGGCCGACATCCGCATGGCACATGGCTGATTGCCGTACATAGTTGAAGCAGTGGTCTAAGGGCAACGGTTAGCAAAACTCGGCCGACATTCTCACGAGCAAAATCTCTGATACTCACCGCGGTGTCGCTCTCTCTCGGCAGTTTCTGCCGCGGTCGAATTCGGGTAGAAGTAGTCCGGATATATGCTCCAGCGAATGAGTTTCTCCAAAAGGTTAGTATCATGAGGATCAAGTAGACTGGCCAAAAGGCCGTGAGTTCACTAACAAGGCAATGCAGTTCATGAAACACATTAATGAGGGCAACGTATCCGCCCCGCTCATCGTTCACTTCCACGGCGTTGTCTAGCCGTCCAAGCTTCTGCATGTCATCTTCGGTGACCCGAACATCAAACCCTGAGCAAGCCGGTGTCAGCGGAATTGAGAATGATAACCTGAATCTTTGGACCGTACCCAAAAGCATCTCGTGCCAATTGTCTTCCACCTTGGGATTGGGAGGCCCCGTCCAAAGATGATCCTCGTCTGTGATGAAACTCCGGATCTCGTGGGTGACGGTCTTGGAGAGAGGGGCTAGAATATACTTTTGTCAGACTGGGAAGCAGAATATGTGCGGACTGAGACCCGACATACAGTAAATTAGCTCGTTTGAGCGCGGAAGCGGCTTGAATATGAAGAGTGAAGCCAGTGTCATGTTTGCAACAAGCAGAATGCCGTTGGCGAAGGCGGCCTTATTGCAGAATTCCTGAAGAATAGATCGCCTGTGCGAGAATTTCTTGGTCTGGCGTGTCAGTGTCACGGGATGGCTGTCTTCCCCATCTTCCCCATCTTCCAAGCACTTGTCGCCCAAAAGGACTTGGTGATACTCTGCATCCGACATCACACAGAAAGTTGTCCTGCTCGTACAGAAGTTGTTGATTTGGTCTTCTGTGACAGTCAAGAAGAGTCTGGGGAGGATGTGTAATGAAAGGGTAGTCTACTCAAACACAGCTTGCCCATCGTCTGCCGTCTGCTTACAGCGCCGGAAGTGCTGTTGGCGGTTGCAGTAGGTAACCGAGGCGACTTCATCCCCAATTCCAACACCAACGACTGGGGGGCGTGGGGTATGGATCTATCAAGATGCAGCCCCGAAAAGGATGTGTCTGCAGCCGAATAAGGAAGGTGTTGGTTACAACTTACAAGGCTCAGCAAGCTCCCGCATGGAACGGGACAGGCCTCAATCGGCCAAATCAAGGCCGAGACCCCTGCCCAGCAGGAAAGGTAAAGGCCGAAGCGCTTTTCGGTGAGCCAGTCTCTTAAACATCGGGAACCTGCAGACTGCATCATGGTGCGTGGTTCCAGCGAGCTCTTTGTTGGCAATCGCTCTGACTCCATGATGGCGGCATCGGACGCCTCATTCGGCCCCCAACTGGGGGGGGAGTTCGACTTTACCCTTGCCTTTGAGCACAGCATTCTTTCGATTGGTCCATCCTCGATACTGCTGGCTGCTTCAGCCGTTCGGATCGCATTGCTGACGCGAAGGAAGCCAAGCTTCGAGGTCGGCACCCTACTCTGGACCAAGCTCGTGAGGCTCCCAACATCGATGCCGCGTCGTGCCGCTGCTAACTCGCCAGATTGCAATACTCGTCCTATTCGGCCTTCAATTGACTAACTTGGCGCTATGGAGCACCTCGTCGGCGGCGGTGGGCCACACTCAAGTCGCGGTGGCGGCTGCTTCTCTCGCAGTCGCCGATGTCGTCGCGATGGGGTCGCTGCTCTACGCAGAGAACCGCTACTCGTACTCGCCATCTATGCTGCTGAGCATCTACCTGTCCGTCACGACTCTTCTTGACGTGGCCATTGTTCGCTCGCTCTTCCTTCGGGGCAGCCTGAATGCTCTCGGCGCAGTCACTTCAGCAGCCCTTGCATTGAAGCTATTCATCCTCTTGCTGGAAGAAGTTCCTAAGCGAGGAGCTTCCGTGCCTGGGACGTCGAAGGAGAGCTCAAGTGGTTTGTGGAATCGCTCCGTATTCTGGTGGTTGAATTCCACTTTTCGCCGGGGCTACAAGGCCTTCATTAAGGTCGACGACCTCACCTCCCTGGATCGCCAGCTGAACACTACTCATCTCGCTTCGAGATTGAACGAAGAGTGGCAATCGGGTTGGTCATCAAAGTTACCTGCCGGTCTCTCTCTCTGACTCGCCTTGCAGTTGATAAATCCGTCACATATTGCCTGGCGGCTGCGACCTTCCGCGCATTCCAGGCCTCTTTCTGGTCTGCAGTCTTACCAAGGCTGTGCCATAGCGGCTTCAGCTTCGCTCAGCCTTTTCTAATTCATACGATCGTCGACTTCATCGGAGCTCCGGCGCCGAAGCACTCTCAGGGCGTCGTGGGTGGTCTCATTGGGGCGACGGCGTTGATATATCTTGGAATCGCAGTGCGTTTTCGAACCGAGCAGGTCATAAGCTTGTACTAAGTCATTCCTCGCAGTTCTCCAGATGTCACTACATGCATCATACCTTCAGACTGATAACTTCGGTCCGCGGTGGCCTTGTGGCCCTCATTTTCGCAAAAGTGCTCGATCTGGAGGCTACCACGGCCAAGGACTCTGCTGCCGTGACCTTGATGAGTACAGACATCGATGGCATCGCCAGCGGCTTGCAGAAGATTCACGACATCTGGGCCAGCGTCATCGAATTGGGGCTAGGCGTGTACTTGCTGCAACGGCAAGTCGGCGCAGCTTGCTTTCTTGTCCTGGTGCCTGCTGTGTGTACGTGTGACCCCTGCAATCGGTGGATTTGAACCTGTCTGACGATGAACGAGCTTAGTGTCTAGCCTTGCCACCGGCAGAGTTGCTAGAGGTATGGGACCTGCTAGAATGCTCTGGAATGCCAAAGTCCAGAAGAGAGTCTCGACCACGTCTTCTACTCTGAGCCAGATCAAGGGCATCAAGATGATGGGACTCTCAGGTCGCATTACACACCTTATACAGTCTCTTCGAGTCACCGAGCTTGATTCGTCAAAGAAGTTCCGCTGGTTCTTTGTCTGGATGAACGTGATAGGTACAGCTATATCACCCAGGCTATCAATTTTAAAATTGCTAATGTGTCATATCTTAGCCAATCTTTCTGACCAGCTGACTCCTATCATGATCATTGCGGCGGCTGTTTTTTGGGCGAAGGGTGGCCAGAACATTAGCGTCGCCGAGGCTTTTACTTCATTATCGATTGTCGCCCTTGTCTCGACTCCCATTGTCAACATCATTGCGGCTTACCCTATCTTCGTTGCCGGCTTGGCATGCTTCAAGCGCATTCAGACGTTCCTGCTATGCGCCGAAAGAAGTGACTATCGATCTATTGCTCTTCACCCTCGAGACGGTATCTCTGAGCAGAAGACGGAAGCCGGTGACGTCGAGCTTGAAATCATCGACAACTCTGACGGACCGCGCGATACAGGAGCTGACGCGGCACGGCCGGCTATACGTATTGAGAATGCTTCATTCTCATTGCAGGATGGCGACGACACAGTTCTTGAGAATATCAACGTGACTATACCAAAATCAGGCCTTGTCATGCTTGTGGGGCCGGTCGGTTCGGGAAAGTCAGCCCTTCTAAAGGCTATTCTTGGTGAGGCTCGGATTTTGAGTGGCTCGGTCCGACTGGACCGTAGCCCAGTGGTCTACTGCGATCAATCGGCATGGTTGCGCTTGGGTTCCATCCGGGACAACATACTGGGACCCAACACCTTTGACGAGAAATGGTACCGAAAGGTTATTTGGGCATGCGCTCTGGAAGAAGATCTCTCGCAACTCGAGGATGGAGACCAGTCTCTCGTTGGAAGTGCGGGCACTGCTCTTAGTGGTGGCCAGAAGCAGAGAGTGGTACGTGCCTTTAGTTACCGAGTCTCTCCCAAATTACGTACTGACATGTGGATGCCTCTAGGCTCTAGCAAGAGCTGTGTATGCTCGAGCCCCCATTGTACTGCTGGACGACGTCTTTAGTGCCCTTGATCGTCGCACATCCGTTGATGTCTTCAGGCGTTTGCTAGGCGATGGTGGTCTATTGAGGAGGCAAAACATCGCCGTTTTGTTAGCTACTCATGCAGGTGCGCTTCATTCTTTGCCTCTGCGCATTATTATGCTGAGGTTGCAGTCCAAGCGCCCCTAAGCTGACATCTCTAGTGGAGTATCTGCCCTCCGCGGACAGCATCATTATGCTGGATCAAAGCGGCACCATAGTCGAGCGCGCTGTGAACGAGGAGCTTTGCATGAGTGAAGAGTACTTGAAACTCCTTCAATCGGGAGAGGAAAAGGATAGAGTACCCGACTTGGAAGGCCCAGCGAACCCCTCGACAGATAAAGCCCAAAGCAAGGGGATCCATCAGAAAACATCTTCAAACGAACTTACAAGGAAGACTGGAGACATGAGCTTGTGCAAATTCTATCTCAAATCAGTTGACCCTCTGCTGTTCATCGGTTGGCTCTTGTTCGCTGCCGGCTACATATTCTCGGGAAAGGTACCCCGTACGTGTTCCGACTCGGTCTTGAGTCAATGATGATTCGCTAATGTTCAGCCGTCTCAAGAGATATGGCTTCGCGTTTGGACAGAAAACGGTACAACAAATCATGCCGCGGCGTATTTTGGGGGGTACCTAGGCTTTGGCTTGCTTTGCGTCCTGTTTTCGGGAGTCAGCGTATAGTCAGTCTTGCCATTGCCCCCGACTCCAAATTCCTGACGACTGATGTTAGGTGCAGCTACTTCATGATCATCCTCGTGCCAAAGTCCGCTCAGCAGTTGCACTGGCTTCTGCTCGATGCCGTTCTCAAGTACGTCGCTGCCACCCGTGAATGCTGAAGGGTTTGCTGACCGACTTTTAGGGCACCACTGGGGTTCTTCACAACGACGGACGTCAGCACAATTCTGAATCGGTACGTACTTGCCTGTGGCATCCAGCGCATATGCTCACAGCCTTTTTAGATTCAGTCAAGACATGACGTTGGTGGATCAAGTCCTTCCTATGTCTGCATTTACGGTAACATTCGGTAAGCGTTGAAACAATCAACCCAGGGACAAACGACAAAGCTGACTTTGCGCGTGCCATACTAGACGTTTACAGTGTTATTGCTGGCACGGCGCTCATAGCGTCAGGCGCAACCTATGTAGCAGCCATCATTCCATTCTGCATGCTGGCCATTTACGCAATTCAGAAATTTTATCTTCGCACGTCCCGCCAAATGCGACATCTGGATCTGGAAGCCAAGTCTCCATTGTATCGACTATTTACGGAAGCCACCGCTGGTATCATCACAGTTCGAGCATTCGGCTGGAAGCAAGACTTGACGAAGGAGAACTTGCAGCAACTTGAGCACTCGCAAAAGCCGTATTACATGATGTAAGCCATTCATCCCGGTGATACCCTTTGCCGTCGATTCCATTGAAAGCTGAGGTGGACAGCGTCGAAAGACGCAGATGAAGGTGTGACTAATCGATCACGACACAGGTACTGCATCCAGCGATGGCTGAACGTCGTTCTCGACGTCCTCGTGGCGGCCATAGCGATTGTGCTTGTCAGCTTCGCGCTCGGGTTCTCTAACACAGCAACCCAGGGGTCCATTGGGCTTGCTCTGCTGAACGTCATGGAGTTCAATCAGAGCCTTTCCATGCTCATCAGCTCATGGACAGGACTGGAGACTTCTCTTGGTGCCATCGCACGGCTCAAGAGTTTTCTTGCCGAAACCAAGCCAGAAGCACTGGAGATGGAAGATGAAACGCCGCCCGGTGGGTGGCCGCAAGGAGGTTCCATCAATATGACGGGCGTCACGGCACGATACAAGTACGTCGAGTTGATTCACAGCTGACATGGTAACCAAAGCTAACTGATCATATCTAAACGCAGCATAAATAGCGTCCAATCACAGCCTGCACTGCGAAATGTTGATCTACAGTTGCGGCCAGGACAGAAAGTTCTGATCACTGGCAGGACCGGCAGCGGCAAATCGTCCCTCATTCTCACACTGTTGCACTTGCTTGAGTTGGAATCAGGGCGCATCACCATCGACGGGCTGGACATGTCACGTATTTCCCGTCAAGCTCTCCGCTCGCGCATCGTCACAATCCCTCAGGACCCTGTTGAGCTCCCTGGATCAGTGCGCTACAACCTTGCCAACTTTTCCTCGTCAGAGGATGCAGCAACAGACATAGACAGCGAGAAAGAAGCAAAAGTCATGGAGCGCGTTCTGGCACGTGTCGGCCTGTGGGACACCGTGAGCAAGCGAGGCGGTCTCGACGGCGATCTCGACAATGCAGGGCTGTCGGGTGGGCAGAAGCAGCTGTTCTCCCTGGCGCGGGCTCTACTTGCTGTGCAAGCTAGCGAGGTCAAGGGCGGCATCGTGCTCCTGGACGAGCCGACGAGCAGCGTGGATGAGGCGACGGATGTGGACATGGGAAAGATTATGAGCGAAGCATTTACCGGACGTACCATCATTACTGTCAGCCATCGGGTGGATGCGACCGGTGATGCGGATGTAGTTGTGCGCATGGAAGGTGGCCAGGTCGTCGAGGTGACGAACAAAGAGGAGTAGAGGAGAGACGTCAGAGACATTGAAGACACGACGAAATGTTGATGTGCTTTCACTCCCTCATCGCGTTGGTGCTTCTGAAGAGGTGGGCTGTCGTGAGCGCGGCGCTTGTTGAGTGACTTGAGTCCCTCCCTACCTTACCTTAGTCACTAATAAGGTACGCTGTATCGCTAGTAGGTACCCCGCCAACAGCTAGCCTAAGGTAAGGTACCTTGAGGTAAATGCCCAGCGTCATGTGGCATGTTGGGCCTGTGCTCACGACGTCTGCTAGCGTCAACAGTGAGGCTATTGGGCAGCAGCATGCGCTGATAGCGGTGGCATCTACAGTAACGAATTTCTCGCCGCGGCTTGGCTGGCCGCCGCTGAGGTGGGCAGCAGCCCCTGGAATCACTTCACGAGCTTCACTCGGCGTCGAGGAACTCGCTCTTCCGCGACCTGGAGACACGGTCTTTTAGCATATGGACCTCCGCCCCGCGAGCCCGTCGCCATGAACGAAGGACGTCACCTGTTGAGTGTGGGTTAGGTCGTCCTGTATGTCGACTAGCGCGATGGTGAACCGGATGTCCCTGTCACCATCGCCAGCGCCGGCGCCGGCCTTCACGGCCCCCTTGCCCTCCCTGCCCTCCTTGAACATGGGCGACGCCCATAGCAGGTCCTCGGCGGCGGCCGTTATCTCTGCGACCATGCTACGTACGCCGTCCATCCGGGCTTGCCCATAAAGAACATGATATTGTTTCTCCTGTTCCTTTCCCGGCCGCCGTATAGCACCCGCTTTTGTTTTTGGCTGACATTCCTGGGTGGGCTAATAAAATTCCCAAGTCTATGATCTTCCTGAAGGATAGGGTGTATCTGGAAAAGCTGTTCAGGTACGGGTTGATGACATGAACACACCTGACGCACAATGCATACCAGCACTTTCATCGTCATCCTTCGAGCGACGGTTCTTTGAGATGGCCAAGGCACATGTATTGATGTCGAGTATGCCACAAGATATTGGGGCGACGTTGATCTGAAACAAGGTGTAATATTTGAGCAATTGAGCGACACATTGTCGACGAACCCCAACGCGCCACTCGAAAATCTGTGCTCTCGGCTCAATCTTTCATATGTAGTTGATTTATTCGACATAGGTACAGTACAGAGCATCAGATCCAAGTTTGGTGCGGGGCCGGGCATGAGGGCGAGCAGCCAAGACTCTAGGACCGAGCTATCATTGTCAACAAAGTCCACTGAATTTCCGTAGGTCACACCAGTCTCCACCTCCCCCTCTTTGCAACTCCCTGTCCGAGACTTAGTCTATTGGCGAAATTGCCGCCACGATGCGTCGAAGCGAAGGGCGCCCGAAACCCCGGCCCCCGCATACTTTGCCCTTCATCCTCGGACCTGTGGTCTGACCTCGATTATGTTAGGAAGGTATATCGCATTGACTTGGTCTGGTGGCGTGGTCACCAAGCTCCAACTGTGGACTACTTGCTCGAAGTTCCCATGCCGTCGCAAGTATCGCAGGTGCCCCTATCTTTCGAACCAAAGCCATCGCACGTTGAGCATATGTCGGCCATATTCAACAACGAGTAAGCGATAGTATGGTAAGAATATGGAACAAATCCTCGCTCGGAAAAAGTTCTTTTGGGGGGCTAGGAGGGGGGAAAGCCCTGACTTATTGTCAGATGACCTCAATTAATTATGCCGCCTGTTCCCGTGACCCTAGAGCGTGATCACATACGTCGAATGCGACGCTGATTGATTGCAGGAAGCTGCTAAGATTGCCTCGCGAGCTGACTCCTTTCTACATGTCCATTCGACAACACCCAGTGTCACGAAATGAACGACATCGAAAAACGCCTGCAATGCCAAGAGTGCCTAGCTTCCCTTTCGCCGAATGAAGAGCTATAACATCGTCTCGACGACATTTTAGCTTGTTGAGACGCATTCGTACCTGGGATGAAAAGAGGCGGAGCACACAAGGCAGCAACAAATGCGAAACGAGGCCCGTTTCGCGAGAGCAAATGCGGGAGGGTGGACTTCACTGGAACGATTGGCATTGAAGTGGAAAGGGTCCCCGTTTCACCAGAGAATACTAGAGAGGTAGATCCTCGTGGTTCTTCTTCCTCTTCTTCCTTTCATCGGTCGTAGCTTGGTTTTCTGCCGTCCGAAGGGCGGGCGGGCCGGTGGGCGGTGAGATCACAGATGCTTGGCCCTTTGAGTTGAAGAGTAATGTACTGGGGCGGCGGTGTCGTCGTCATTCGTAATGGGTTGGTTGATTAGGCGGGAGAATATATAAAGTGAGGCCGTAGAAATCAGTTTGACTGAAACGATCCAATGGAACCACGCAAGATATAGGCACCCCCAATTTTCTCAGCATAGCATAGGTAACAAGTCAGCTTTCAACACAACCATCTCACATGTACTCATTACTCGATTACGAGCCCCGTGATCCATCATCTACGTACCGTTCGCCCTGACCTCAGACCTCCGCTTTATCCTTTGGAAACCAGACCGCTGCAACGCGAGGCAATTTATTGCTTCTAGATATGTGACAGTCCGAAGTTGCTCTTGTCAAGAGGTAGGTCAATGTTGCTGTGGTGGAAGGAGACAGTAAGTCATAGATCCGTCACGTTGTTGCACAGCACGGCGAGCCATGCTTTTGCAACGAGGCGAGCCCCGTCTGGAACCGACACAGACGCGGTCAGACAAGCGTCGAAATCCTATTCGGATTCTCATGGTGGGAAGAACTCTTCAAACAGGCTGTGATGGTTCATTGCTTTGGCCGCAGAAGTTTGCAATGAGCCATTAGTGACCACGAGTGGCTGAACCTGCAGCCGTGATCGCAACGATCCCTGCCCATGAGTTATATAAGCACGGCAGCATCCACGAGGCGTATCATGCTTTCAGCCCGTGTATCAACCACTTCCCTTTGAATCGAGGCGCCTCAAATTCGCTAAGGTCGCTTTCTTATCAAGTCTTTTCATCAGTGCCAGCCTGGCCGTTGCAACTGCGGGTGATACAAGCTAAGGTCCTCATCGCCTGGTGGTCAATAGGAGTAGCGAACATAAACCTCATGCACTTGCACTGATTCAAACACGACGACCACAATGACCAATGTGTATATACTTACTGACTCTATACAAAAAAACACAGGAACAATCGCAACGAGAATGGATTCGTGTGTCGCTGTTTTGACGCCTACAACATCGACATGAATGGTCAACGACCTTCCTACGCCACTACCGCCGGACTCGAAAATGTTATGTCCCAGAACCACGGCGTGTATACCTGAGCCCGGAGAGGGTTGACCTTCTCCATGCTGCATTTCTGCTAGGGTACCCTATATAATGACCTCCCAAGCGGAGGCATTACTAAGTGCTTTTAGGATAAGCAAGTTCAGTTGACGTACTCATTCTCTATCGCGAGAAACCAGAGGCTTCCTTTTTTTAAACGAACTCAGTACGGCGCTAGCTATGCCCAGGTCCCGTACAGACGATAAGGGATTGTTGAGATTGCTTGTAAATCGGTGCGCATACCTTTTCCAAAGAAGCTGGACAGAGTGCCCCTATTAAGATAACGCCGGCCGCGAGTGCCCTGATGCAGGCGGTAAATGGACTCTAGGCTGTGTTGATTATGAGATTAGACTGAGTTGATAGTAGTAGCAAGGGGTCAGAGCAGGTAAGAGTCGCAGTCCGCAAAGAGCATTGCGATAGAATTCACATAATTTGGCTTCAAGTTCTCTTCCTTCCTTCCTCTTTATTTACAGTACATATCAGATGTCAAGTATTTCTTGGTTTGGAAGAGCATTGCGGCGGCGAGAGGGCGAGGGGATGCCCCGCCGATATCGGGTCTCCGGACGAAGGAATGTCAATCAGAGCCCGGACTGTAAATTCGCGGCATGTCGACGCAAAGGTTGCGAAGTAACAATTCAACGCATGTGTCCTCCGTGGTGTCGTAGCACCTCGCAACATTGAGCGCCAACAGTTGTGCCCGAGTACGTATAATGTGTCACAGCCTTTGGCACTGAGGAGCATATACCAGTAAGATACTCATTACTTGTTGTAAAGAAGAAATTCTATCATCACCTCGGAGGCGCATTGTCAGCCCCGTGCTTGGTTACTTACTTCGCCAGCGGCAATCAAGATGTCTGCGGGCAGTCCCAACCTGCTGTGCAGGGACCACCCCGCGCCTAATCTCGGCGCCAACTTTGGAGAAAAGCATGTACTGGCTGCGGAACTGTCGTCGTCTGGCGGTGGCGTCTGGAGGGTGACCGATCACTTCAATGGAATCTTCGCTTAGCCATGCCAGAGATCCCCCTAACCTGCAGATTCATACTTCATTGGTATACGTATCGAAGGGATGTAAATAAAGTAAGGGCTAAGTAGATTGTGCTGCCGTGGCCGCCCTCGCCTAGTCTGTGCGCGTATGTCTTACTCGTAGGCGCTTGGCAGCTAAGCGCATCAGGCGCTCGTAGTACGAGTCCTCCACATCAGGGAGCCTAGAAGGTACTAGGCTCGCTAAAATTGAGAGCAAGGGAAAAGCGGTACCAAGTACGAGGGGTCGCCACTTCGTAACTAGATATACCCAAGTATTTAGTACTACTCAGCTCGAGCATAAGTTACTAATTAACCGGCTGGCATTTTATCTAGAGCCTCAGAGACGTATAGCGCGCTAAGCGTTAGTAATTTCGTTCTGTTATCTAATATAGCAGTGATGCTTAGCTAGGAATGATCTCAAATTGCCCAGCCGCCCTCGCGGCGAGAAAAGCAGACCATGGCCCCTGTTCTAGATTTGTTGCTTCGAGTTCTCCAGATCTTCATAATCTACACAGTACGATAGTAAAGCAGTAATCGTACCATACAATCGAGCGTCAGACCCGCATGAATTCCAAGTACGGGACGCCATTGCGCTTGGCTTGAGACTCCGAGCAGTCACCACTATGTAGTAGCGGCATATCAACAGAAAGACCGGTATCTTGCTTTATCAAAGCGCCGTGTCCTTGAGGTAGCTCCTAGTATAAATAACAAGCAGCTTGCTCCTCTATTGCGAAATCAATCCTCCACCTCGCAAACAGTTTCAAAACACACACATACTCATACTCCTTATTCATACTTATCATCATGTACATGTCCTACGCTACCTGTCTCGCAGTAGGCCTTGCAGTTGCCGGAGTCCAGGCACACACAGTCCCTGTTCCACGGAGCGATAACCTAGTCGCAAGCGTTAGTCCCCTTCGTCTAGCAATTAATACTGCAAGCCGCTAATCTTTGCAGACTATGAGCGATGTCTACGCAAGCGGTCAGGTGCCAGTTATTCCGGTGATCAAAGATGGTTCAAGCTGCCCCAAGAACTCCGAAGCCAGCGCTCAGATTTCGGGTCATTGTGAATTCGGCAAGGCAAAGGGGCCTATCCCGAACGGGCTCCAGGGGAAATGCTGTTACTATTCCGCCTCTGGAACATTTTTCTACTCTCTTGCGGAGCCCTCTACGCCCTATGTCAGGGTTCCCTAGTCTAAGGCGTAGAGAGTGTTGGGATTAGTTTGTCGGGGTGAAGGTGCAGACCCCTGACTAAGAAACAGAGAAGGAAAGTGGAGGAATAAGGGGTCTTAGGTTGTATAGATACATAAGAGGCGTCTAGATCCCGAAGATTAGATGGTCCATTATGCGCGTTAGTCTAATCTATGAGCTTTCCATAGCTTTACAATAAGGATGCTTGTTCCTCCTACTCTTGCCAAGTCAACGCGCCTCGTTTGCTTTATTCAAAACATTGAATTATATGGTCACATATAGCAGCAACATTCTCATCGATTAACTAACGGCAAAAGATGGACCCAGAGAACTCAACTGTCTAACACATGTCATATCCACTCGAGAGGGCGGGCTATCAGCAAGGGTATTTGACGGAGACCTCCTCTCCTGTTTCTGGGCACATCAGTATGGGAGCATGTTTTATAATATCTCAATTCTACCTAGTTATCGAGAAGTCTCATCGAGTCTTGGATACTGGCTCGTATCGAATCTACATACGACTTTTTACCCCGTCGTGACTTAACATCCTCCTGTGCCATAACCGGCCAAAACAACCGTGCTCGATCTGCCCGGGCGAGTATCCCCGGGGCGGCCGCCGCCGGTATCGTAGCTACCTCTCCCGAGAGGCAGTATTCGGTTGGCATTCCCATAAAGCGCTCTAGGATTTGCACTTGGCCCTGAAAAGTATCGAGGATGCCTGTGACATATGTCTTTAGCGGTACGTCTTGAAGCGAAGAGAAACCGCCGATGCGGAGCACCGACTTGATCTTAAAGGACTTAGACGCGTCCGGCGGCATCTGACAGATGGATTTGTAGATGGTATAGAGTAGGGAGTCGAGAAACCTCATCAATGCAAGGTAGCTCGATAGAGCTAGGAGCACGATCTCAATACTAAGCGTATACTCGCTCTGCATATACATCCGACCCGCCGGTATCAAGCTCTAAATAATATCGATGAACTCTTTGCAGGACGTAAGGAGTAGCGCAGCCGCATTCTCGGCGTCCTGATCCGCGGCGTCCTCTTTACAGCCTTGCGCGACTTTGAGGGGATCAGAGAAGGATGCATCCAGCGCCGTAATGCGCTGGCCAATCTCCTCTCGGAACCGGATCAGCGAGCTTGCTGGCCTGGGGCATTGCAGAGGACTCGGGGAGAGGACGCCCTCCCACGGATCAAAGGGCGGATCAAAATCCATATCGAGCGCCGTGCTAGAGTTCCGGCCCATGTAGAGCATCGATTCGAATGCATCATCTGCACCGAATAGCCCCGGAAGCTGTGATGGACTGCTTAGCTGATCCACCAGGCCGAGGATGTCTTCGCTCGGCGCAGGGCTTTGCTCAATCGAAGAGGGGCCGAAGAAAGCGGAGCTATTGCCCGGCACTCCCCATAAATCTGGCCGTGCTCCATAAGTCAACGGGTGTCCAGGCGGAGGCGGACGCACCCCAGACTTTGAACCCGCGTGGTCCGACCCTGCGATGGTGGTGTTCAGCCAGTCCCACGATGTGGGTCTGTCTGCCCTGCACCGTAAAGCTCCTGCAGGCGCGCCGGCCGGCGCGGACTCCTCCGCCGTCGTAGAGGCATGGACCTCGACATGGTCCATGTCTCGCAATGTCGACGTGCGATGCCGCCGCGGGCCAGGCAAGGAGAGCATCGCAGGGCTCGCCGCGGGGCCCCTGGGCGTGCTGCCACCACCGACGATACGCGACTTGCGTGGTCTTCCGGGATGGCCGGGGGCGCCTGTCACGCATCGCGCGCCAATGTGGGAGCAGCGGGCACAACTCGCCGTGCGGTCTTCGGCGCGAAGGCACCGCACTCGCTTGGCTCTGCACTGGTCGCAGGCAGAGCGCCTGACTGTCGACTTGAGCATATTGATATATCCTGCTTAGAGCACACATAAAAGCGATTGCGAAATGACGGGGCTGAGATGACGACGCTTGGCATGGTTGGCCAGGAAGGATTGGCGAAGAACAATCACGTTGGTTGTTGGTTAGACAAGTTGCCGCACGCCATAGAAACTAGAAACCCTCCGCGGAGGGTTTGTGGCCGCAGCCAATCAGCAAAAATACCGAGCCGCTCCTATTCTACCAATAATTTCCCGACGCAAGCCGACCAGCATCTGGTCAGTGTCGCCATCTCTGACTTCATGTTGACTCGCCTTTCTTGGCGCAGGTTGACTTGAGTACCGCCGGGGTTTGAACTTGCTCTAAAGTCGAGTCGAGACATTTTCCCTTTCATTTTTCCACCGCCGAACTAAGCATACTAAAATAAGAGTATGCCGTTGTGTGCTCTACAACGATGTGCCTCCTGTCGAGTTATGCAGGGGTTACACCAGCTTCCGGGGCTGAGACTTCCTTGCGCTGGTGTGTTCACTCCCAAAGAGCATGGAGCCAACCATGATTGGTACCGACTTTCTCTCATTCCTTTAATTATGTACCTGCACCTTCCTCGCAAAATATCGCAGGTGCGAAATGATTTAATGAAAACGTCCCGTCGAGTTCCTGCAAGAAGGGAACCAAGGACAGACTCATTCTGCTGCGACATTGCCATTCAGCCTTACGGACGGCTGACTCCCCATTAGCCCAGAGCATGAGCGACACCAACCACTACAGCTGACCTTGTCGCGCACTTACGATGGCACAACAAGTCGCTGCAGCTTTGACCACGGTGTCAAAAAATGCTTCCGGACGCAGCTCTGTCTTCCCTGGGGTCAAAAGACGCTTTTGTCCATGCCCAAGATGGAGCGACCACGGAGAAGAGCCAACCAACGTTTGAGAAGGGCCCGAGATTTTGGGCCATCATTGTTATGCTCTCTCTCATCAGCCTTCTGAAGTCTACGGAAGCTACAATCACCTCAACGGTGATGCCGTCACTTGTTGCTGATCTGAATGGTGGCGAGAACTTCATCTGGATTTCCAACGCATACTTCTTGACCATGTGAACTTCCCTGGCCATGCCCTGCCCAAAGCGAAGATACTAAACATCCGTAGGACGTCTCTGATGCCCATGTATGGCCAGCTTGCAAACGTTTTTGGTCGCCGCTGGCCCCTGATCATCGCCGGGCTCATGTTTATGCCTGGGGGTGGTATTTGTGGCGGGTAAAGTGCTCTTCCATCCCATGCGGCAGCGCAGAGTATCTACTGACAAGTGCAGAGCCCAGAAAATGGTCACCATGATCGCCGGTCGAACCATACAGGGGATCGGAGCCGGAGGCATCGGCATTCTCTGCGAGATCATCATCTGCGACCTGGTGCCGCTCCGTGAGAGAGGAACCTATATGGGTGCTGTGTTCGGCATGGTGGGCATTGGAGCCGCCCTCGGTCCTTTTTTTTGGCGGACCGCTCGTCAGCTACAGCACCTGGCGCTGGGCTTTCTACATGACTCTGCCAATTGGTGGTGTTGCCGTTGTGCTGCTGTACCTCTTCTTGCGAGTCAAATACGACAAGTCTCGGACGTGGGCCACCAAGTTCTGGAGCCTCGACTGGATGGGGAACGCGCTCTTTCTCAGCGGCACCGTCCCCGTGCTGATTGCGCTTGGCTGGGCAGGAGGAAAACCCCCGTGGTCCTCGTATCAAGTACTGGTGCCGTTGATCGTTGGCATCGCCACAATGGGAGCCTTCGTCGTGCTTGAAGGAAATGCACACCTCACGCCCAATCCCATCATGCCGCTGTACCTCTTTGGCAATTCCATCAGCTCATTGTATTTCTGCTCACCTTCCTGCACGGTATCGTCACCATGTGGGCACTCTACTTTCTTCCAGTGTACTTCCAAGGCGCTTTGGCAAAGACTGCCTACCAGGCTGGCATCGATCTTCTCCCCACCATCCTCGCACTTCTTCCGGGCGCAATCATCGGTGGGTTACTTCTCAGCAAGTTCGGCAAGTACAAGCCCATTCTTGCAGTCTGTTTCGCCTTGATCGTCGTCGGGTTCGGCCTCTTTACACTTCTAGATGAGGACTCGAGTACGGGCGCCTACGTAGGTTTTCAAGTGCTCGAGTCTTTCGGCGCAGGATTTGGCATGGGGGCGATGCTCCCAGCGCTACTGGCGCCGCTGACGGACAAGGACACGGCGCTGGCAACGGCAACATGGGGCTTCAGCCCAGTTTCGGGATCATGTGGGGAGTCGCCATCGCCGGCACTATCTACACCAGCCGGGCTTCGGAGCTCGCGGGTGACGGAGCCATTAGCAGCAATGCAGAGATATCTGCCGACTTCGAAGGCGGCGGCGCATACGAGGCGGCCGAGAAGTCCTTTCTCGACTCCCTGTCGGCAGAGACGCGTGCTGAGGTCATTCATGTGCAGACTACGGCGCTCCAACGGTCTTGGCAGGTTGCCATTGCCTTCGGGGCGATGGGAGTTCTCACTACTGCTATCATGAAGCAGATCCCGCTTAGAAGTGAGAATAACACTGATTTTGGCATGGAAGACAAGAAGAAGGACAAGCCTACCAAGGAGGATGCAAAGCCCAGCGAGAGTGAGACAAACCCCCAAAGAGGAGGATCAGAAGGTACACAGGCGTAAGGGGTAGTATCCGATAAAGCGCAAATTACAGGTATTGGCAACTAAATGCAACGCGCGGTTCTCATTTGCTTTCGGTCCTCATAGCAGCTTGTTTTCAAGAGTCGAGCGGGCTTATAGCTTGACAATGTAAAAGACATTGGGTTTGGCAATTATCTCCTTGTATCACGATGTTGGTGGCCGCTGGGCCAGTGAATGTTCAATCTACCAAGGCCCATGGTACCTACGGTCGGGTACTCTGGAAGCTAAGCGGCGCTCTGTAAGTTTACTCGAGCCAAGTACTTAACGCAGCCGCCTTGCAACGATGGGCTTGCGGGATCCAGCTCCGGGCGATGCCGAGTTTATTGGCCGATGTGGTTACGGTAAGGTAGATAGAAAGAAACCCCGCATGACCTTAAAGTGGATAGATAGATATATAGTGCACATCTACCAAGTCGCTATATTTTCTGCGTATATAGCTCTCATAACAGTTTCGGCAGCTACGTGACTTGGAAGGGCATCTCTGGCCACGAGGCTGCTCGGCAATAAGTATCACGGCCCCCTGCACGAGCATCTCCTGCTTAAACTAACTCTTGAGCACTACCAGTAGCCTTTGTAAGATTATCGGGCATCCGTACCGGTGCAGGCTCTCAAGAACGCCAAGTTTCGTGCGATTACCAATGTCTATATAGACCGTGTAGCATTCGTCGATGAAGACACGCCGCAGTGGCCGGCGCAGAGCAGTTCGTCCGTGTAGGTGGAGAACTCAGCTCTTTTCGCAACCCTGATAAATAACCCACTCATCGCAGTCCACAGCCCCGCGGATTGCTCACCAATAGTGGCCCCGAACGCATCACGTCTCTCAAGGGATCATAAGAAGCTCAGGCCACCAGCGACTGGGCATAGATAGTGCAGGCGTTGACCTTGTCAGTCCCGGATCTTGTATAGTGGCAACGAGACCAAGGTCAGATCACCCAGTGTACTGCCCTCTTTTTACTTTGTAATGCTATTGTCATATGTACTATAATAAGACTATACTAGCACATAAAATGCACGCGCCGTGAAGTGAGAAGATGAAGTCTTCGGCAGATCTTGGCCTTTTCTGTGTCGCATGATTAATGCACCGTTAGAATCAATGGCCACTATCCGGTGATAATTAGAAGTGATCCTTAGTACCATCGCTAACAACACACAAATTGGCGGTTACGTATATCTTTACTCTTTGTGGATATCAAGGATAAACTGAATAAGTGGAATCTCAGGGCTGCTATATGCCTTCGCTCTACTCTGCCTGTCTGTATTTAACATATATATATGTCTCGATCTATGTGGCTCAGAAGTAGTCGTTTACCGAGTTAATCCGCTAAAGTATCGTTCTGCGCGGCACCGAAATCAAATATCTTGCATATCTTCTTGTTAGCGTTACAACATAAAAGGTCGAAGAATCCAGTCACAGACTCTACATACATCGATGCAGGTCACATCACACCGCTGTACGGCAGCCACGCATCTTCGTTTATCGGACTTGACCTGCCAGATTCCATTCAAGTCCGCCAGCAAGCAGATACATTCGCCCGTTCGCGTTTCCTGCATCTACACAGCCGTGTTACCACCCCAGATTGTTCTTGTGGCGTCAAGCTGCAGAGCTGAAACGTGGCCTGCGTCTTCTATGGCCAATTTCTTCAGACGGTCGCCTGTCTTGAAACTCCATGTCCAGATTGTCGGATCGTTTCTTTTAAATTGAGAGTCCAATGATGCAGATACGACCCGACCGCGCCCATGATCGAAAATGACCGCAGACACTCTCTGTGAGTGGCCGATCAGGACATGATGAAGCTCGCCTGTACTAATACGCCAGACACGGACAGTGGAATCGTCAGAGCCACTGACCACCGTATCTTCCGAAGCCGCGATATGACGTACGGTCTGCGAGTGGCCGCATAGTGTGCGCACGAAGTAGGGATTGTTGTTTGACCCGCGGAAGTCCCGGATTCTCTCGGTGGCTATCCGCAATCTTGGGAAGTAGCCAAACATGTAATTGGCCGTCTCGCGATCCGGAGATGATCAGCGGCCGCAGCGGGCCCCGTGCTGCACCGGCATCATCCGAGTCACGCGCATTCGTCTCTCATTGTCTTTGACGGCATCGGAATCTGAAGACAGCGCACAGTGGCATTATGATCGCGTAAAACATGCTGACATCGTCCGCATCTGATATCCCAGACTCGGATAGTTCGATCCGCGGAGCCAGAAGCCAATACGTTTCCTTCGTATTGGAGACACCAGACGCCAGACTCGTGACCTTGTAGCACTTTGCGTAGTTCGCCTGACGTAATATTGTAAACATGGATTAGGGTATCATCGCTACCAGTCATGACCTTCTCATCGTCGAATTGAAGGCAGGTGATGACATTTTGTGGGTGCGCGGCGAAGGCAGTGTGCTTCCGTCTGGTTCCACGGCTCAACCAGGCCTGATACATCGTTCCCCAGATTGGCTCTTCTCAGAAGGTGCTGAGTTTCCAAATCTGGAACAATCTGAGCCAGGCGAAGATACAGAGAGCGAAAGTCGAGGAAAGGTTAGTAGCTTTCTAAGTCGAAAGAATCAGTCGGCCAGGGTAAGAGTCGGAACAGCTCAAGCGATGACCTGTCGTGACCTCAGTCTTGTACTTCGTGACGAGTTCGGAGCCCGGGGGAAGCTGATCTCCACTAACCAAGTATGGATCTTACCTTGTACGAAGTAGTCGTTCAGTACTTAGGGCTCTTATTAGAGTAACAGAGTCCAGGTGGAACCCTTCTCTTTGGACGCTGTGAGCTAGGATATAGATGTGCCGTGGATGCTAGCAATCCACGCATTCGTCAGTGGCAATATCTTGAGGTTCAATGGAGTAGGGCACGTTTGTCCACCTACGGAGTATCGTAAGACATTCTCATGCATGCTACTAGGGTAATTAGTTTCACCTATATACACTAGGGTGGCTCACTACTATGTATTTTCAGGTTTGGGGGGGTGTCGTCGGCAGAAAGGCTCGGCATGAGCTTGATAAGGTAGTGCCCGCGCAGTAACATGCCGTGAAGGCTTATTCAGGATCCTCCCACTTCATGAGTCGACGGGTGCCCTAGCATAACCAGGTCTGCGAGGTGACAGGCGTTCGTGCCCGGATGAGTCTAGAAATGTCATATTAAGCACAATATAGGCCCCCTACCTTCGTCTATACAACGAACGTATCTTTTTCATTCCAAGAATAAGCTCGCACGGCGGTGTACGCGCGTGCATTGACGTGACAGCAGGTTGCCCCGCTCGATGTGCTGAATAAATGATATAGGTCGGAGCTAAGCTCGGGTGCTGCAGGGCGAGGCAGCTGCTGTAGACTGTCCGCGAAATCCAAATGTACTCATGCGACCAGCGTTAATAACGGAGAGGGGACGCCTTGGCGCGGGACCTCCCAATTAGCATTTACATGTACTCTTGGGTCAAATAGCCCGTCTAATGTTGGGGGGTTAGTCTAAATTGATCAGGGTTGGAGGCTATATCCGAATACCCTCGGATAATCGGAGGATTGAGGTCATTATTGAAGGTTCAACCTGTAGCCTGTGCCTTAGCGAACGCCTCTGTATGTATCAATGGACTAACTCATTTTGCAAAGTTCCGGACATATGGCTACCTTGAGCTTCGACGATCAGTTGTTAATCCTTTCCAAGACAATACTTTCCAAGACTTATTGGTTCTTTTGTCTGACCCATGTTGCAACACTCTAATTTACGGTTGCCCCACTATCCCTCCTCTGTCATTCGACTATATGTAAACCCCTTTGGCCCGCATTAACTAAAGATGGATAAGGTAGGCTCCGAAATGACGGTCGGTTATTTACGACAAGGCAGCCTTAGATTGATAACACCGCATGTCGATACTGCATGATGACTGCATAATGACCGTGCTGTATGTGGTCACAATATATGTTCATAATGTAGGAATGTGTGAGTGCAGAATATAAATATAATCGCGCTTGCTGAAGTTGAGACGAGACGATACAAAAGCAGAAGCAATTACAAGTGCTCAATACATCAGACCATCTACCGGTCCAGAGATTTTCATAGCTGTTCAAAAACCTTACTGAGAACACGATGTGTGCAGTTTGGCGACTGTGAGTGTCAGTCGCAATCGGGACATGCCTAGGTTAGGCATGCTATGAGGTCTGCGTGCCCCAATGCCACAATATGCAAGCCACGCCAGACACTGGGGAATGAAATACTGATATGCTCTTTAGTTATGACGGACCAACAGAAAGGCCGGGACTGCCCCGTTCCAAGGCCAGGTGAAACACGACATGCGCTCCTGTCAGGCGGTGCTCTAGGACAGAGACCCCTGGGAAAGGGAATCATATTAAGGACAGTCTTTACCTAGCTCTAGAGTAGTTCCAGGTCGCTATTGATCAATCTAAGTACCCTCTTTGAACAGAACTCGTTTTCTGACGAGCTTACTTGTAGCCTGAAACACGCTGGAGCTCCCACCAGGGATAGTAGCATCCCCGATCACGTAAGGCGCTCTTGCCGCTATCAGGCCAACCCCGTAGCCATGTTCATCTATGGCTAGGTATCGTATAGAAACAGCAAATCTCCTCCGTTGACTTGTATACTTCAATTTCCTCGACACCTTCCGTCGTCGAGTAATGAACCCATGTATCCAACGGCATGCTTGATACGGCAAGTCTCTCGGTCAGTCAGCACTAGAACCACGACTATTATAAGTACATCCTAAACGTCTCATCGCCCATTATTCTTCACATCATTCCGTTCCGGAACCAGTAGCTTGTCAGATTTTCCGTACAGAGCATCAGACTTGAAATCGTAGCCAACAACTCCTTGAAAAAATATTTAGCAGCGTAGTTGTAGGCTGCTGCTATCATACTTGCCTACGTATACAAGTGACAAACAAACTTGATCGCCGACGTGATCCCATTACTATGTTGATCGTCATACCAGTAGAAGACACGGAATAGGAATGGCGAGAAGGGTATCTTGTGGTGAGGATGCTCGACTGGGGCCTTGGGGGAAATGGATGATGAGTGCGCTAGAGTGGTTGAGATTGCGCGTCTTCCCATCCAGACAATTGTTTAATTGATCCCCCGCCGCGTTCAGCCTTTGTTTGCTAAAAGCTTTGTGAAGCTCACACTATCCCCAGCAGTGTTGAATGACTAGCACGGGGTTCGGATCGCAGCATTGACTCATCCAGTCATCGGGCGCCGTCAGGCTTGTGAGGACGGTGAAACTGATGTTCTAGTGGATACAGAAGTCAGATGCCTTGCTCTGGCATTGCATGAAGCCTGGCTATCGCACCAGGCGTCCCAACGCGCCCCTCCACAACCAACGCAAGTCCAACCCCGTCATATCGCGAGGTTATATCGCAACTACGATGGCCAACGAACAGCCTCTCATTGGCTTTGCGGAGATTGCGGACACCCTGGAACGGCTGTCATAGCAAAGCTCGTCATGAAGGCAGACTTGCAAAAATATCGGGTTTGACGTTCTGTGGAAATAATATGCTGTGTAATAATTTGCTACTGAATGAGAGGCTTCTGCCTACGCTTGAGAGAGAGCAGATCCGCACCCAAGGGAAGTGAATCCAACTGCCCGTTCAGGGATTTGGTTTCCCTATCTGGCGGCCGTGCTGAAGATGGTATACTCATGTTCTCCTAAAGAGCAAATCGCAATGATCGGAAGCGGCTACCGGAAATGTAGAGCTTGAAGAGCCTCCTATACTACTTGATGGGGCCATCGAGATACGTAGATCCATTGGTCTTACCTAAGTTGGCGCTGGCTGCACAGGCTGTGCACGAGGAGTTGGCAGACGAGCTGCGCGTATAGGCAGAACCCGATGATCCGCCTACGAGATCCAACTTATCTGAGAGCGCTGTACTTGTATAGACATACCAAGAGCCTATATTAGGCTCAATATGACTAGCCTCGTTAGGCCGTACCAGGTAGTAGGGTTAATAGGCCCCTTGAGTTGAGGTAAAAGATAAAAAGTAGAGGCTCAATTGCCCGAGAGACTACAGAGATCTTTTTTGGTGCGGTCAACCTGTTTAGTTTCTTCTAGGACGCCTCAGACCGCATACAATACTCAAAACTCGTCGCTACCAGTTCCTTGAGTGTCGATGCCGTTGAGAACCCGAGCCTCGTCGTGACCACTCATTACTGACCTAGTATCCTCTGTTCTTTCATGCTCGAGGCTTCTTTCGTGACATTTGACTTAGCGCCAATGGAAAGACATCGTCCAGGATGCGGAAGCCCTGGACTTCGGGTCCCAATACCTTTTGCATATTCTAAACGACATGTTAGCAAAGAGGCCGTCCGTCAGCAACATGGCTCCGTTAATAATGCCCGCCAGTGGTGGCATTCCCTCGGCGACATCGTTGCGCAACCGGACGATGTCTTCTGTCCGATTCACGTCGGCAGCCACAATGCGGACGTTGATACCAAGCGTCTCTAGTTCTGCTACCCAGGGGCCGTCTCGTGGTGGATTTCTGTGACTGTCAGCTTTAGTCGGCGCGGATATGGGAGTTTGAACTTGCCTGCTTGTCACCAAAAGGTGGCGAGCGCCGTTCTGTGTCATCCACTTGCAAATCGACTGGCCAATTCGGCTCGCAACACCAACCAAACTACACGTCTTTTGGCCGAGAAGAGCGACGCGGCATTGACTGGCCTTGACTGGGCCTTTGATTTCTTTTGGCCAGTCCAATCGACATTCATTGGGCCTTGGTGTTCGGGCAGCAATCCAGTGCCTGCCAGGTCTGCCGCCCCGACGACAACAGTGATGTTTGATGTGATTGCTGGAACAGTGATGTTCGCTGCCAAGAATGACAAAGCTGCCTGTGCAGTGATGGATCGCTTTGGCCCGATGGCCATCGCGAATGTCGATAGCAATTTGGCAAAGGGCATCACTGTGCACTTCTGAGGCATGCAACTTCCCAGCATGGCCAAGTCTTCGTCGTTCTCAGCACACGAGATGAAACGAGCCGCATGGGCTGCCGCAATCTCGCCGGACGAGTAGCCGCCGATCTTATTGAACGAGACGCCGCCTGCATTGAGGACTACGACTAATTCGACCTCTAGTGCCGTTCAGGTCGGTTGAGAAAAAGCAGCCTCTCGAACGCGGACTTGCTTGGGCGCGGCCGGCTTCTTTGATAGCCTCTACAATGGGCCGTCGGGCAATGCCCGCATAGCATCGTCAAGGGCTGCAATAGTTTTCGAAGCCGAGGCGAATGGCGGAGCAGGCTGCTGCCCATGGTCGGCCACTGCGCGCTGTCCGTTAAAGATGCCCAAGATGCTTGTTGAGCTCGGGGAAGAAGTCCCCACTGCTACCACCTGTTTCTCAAGTTTACTGCCTGTGCTTGATGCTTTGGTATAGGTGGCCGTTATGTCCTTCATCATCAAGTCCCGAGTTGGTGACACAAAGGAAGACTTCCCGGGAAGCATAGCACGATGACTCCGGAGCATCGCTTTCAATTCGTGCAGCGGAACCTCCTTTGCCGTCAGATAGTGGACATCAGTTCAGCCATAGGCAGTAGAGCCGGGCAAGGGTAGGCGGACTAAAGCATAACGAGTACTCCGTCGACAAGGGCGACGTCGCATCGTGCCTCGTACCAGAGTCGCTGGTAGGTCACGGTGCGCAGTAGAATGTAGGGGTGGCACCACTTAGATAGTAGATAAGAGTCGGATCTGGTAGATGGTTAAAATCGGCGTATCGAGATTTACTAATGGCGCACTGCGCAGCAGAACATGGGGTGGCGCCACTTACACAGCATAAGTGCCGCATTTGGCATGCTCATCAAAGTAAAAACGGCGTGTTGATACTTAGTGGTAGGTCGCACTGCGCGATAAAATGCGGGGTTGGAACATCTTAAAAACGGCAGATCTCAGCAGTACTAAGTAAATAATGCTCCCTAGCGTTCGGCGCGTGACCGTTAATTAACAAGGGGATGGAACTTCTTACTCGTGAGGGAGTACATCTCACAAGGTTTAAATGCCGTATACGCATCCGACACCTTACTAAGTCTAAGTCAGTCGACAGTGCTCTAGGAAGCTTAGGATTCTTTAGACGCTTTTTCTCGAAATAGCGTACACGTGTGCATGTGTTTAAGACGGACACAATGCGCCATATTTATCGGCTCCTGGATTACATCTAGACTGACAACAAACGCATCGCACTCGTAACTCTTCCTCAGAATGAAGCTCTCTCTCTTGCTCGCCAGCGCCGTCTTGGCCTATGCCGCTCCAGCTCCCGGGGCCACTGGTCTCGATAGACATTTCGTCCAATACCCCCTGGAGGAACCGCTAAACTGGATCATCATAGGACAGGACCTGAGGACTTTACAACCGGGCTATGTCGCTGATCATATCCACGAATTTAATGGTACGACTTGGGCAAAATTCATTCTAGAACGGTGCAAGGAGAATCCTGAATGCACTATTACTAGTTCCCGCCTCGTTAATGGTAAGTGTCTCACCTCATACAAAGCGCCTTACGTGGCCTCTCGACTGACCGAGGTTATTAGACACTTCGTACGAAAGACCCCCAAGATGGGAAGGCTCGCTGTTCGGGAGCAATCGCTCAGTCAACGCTAGCGATTTAGGACGATATGATGTTCAGCGTATATCGCAGTCTGTTATCTATACGATAGTCGATTAGCGACCTGGAACTTCAACTCTTATAATAGCATCGAGTCCGGGCCCTAGAGTATAGGAGTGGACAACATAGAGAGAGACGTATTAGAATGGAGTTCTTTACGTTCTGTGGAAATACTACGTTGTCTAAGCTTTAGCCCCCAACAGCAGCGGTGAGCTAGAGTTTCTAGATAAGCATTGGCAAAGGCGTAAGGTCCCTTTTCAGGGCTACGGAAACTGTCATTAGCACGGGCGTAACGTCCTCTTAAAAGGCCATGGCAATGTGCATTGGAGTCCTTCGTCCCCACGGGCCCTCGTTCTGGACCGTGTATATAGCTGTCCAACATCGCGTGCGAGTTTGTTCCGCCAAGGCCCGGGCTGTTAAACACTAGCCCGGCGCACCTTTTCGCCAACCACCATCGGCCGGGGTATGAGAGAAGTAGGAATTCAAAGGTTTTCGTACGCGGGTGCCACACTGAGATTGAGATTGTGAAAGTTTTGGGTTAGCGGGACTGTTGTATTGTTGAGCGCCAGGGCGGTCTTCTGCAGGCCCGCCACGCCCGCACAACCCTCTTTGTGGCCAACGATAGTCTTGATGGAGCCTACGTAGAGCCTCTGTCAGCTCTCTAGAGTCTTATTGCCTGGTAATTCAGGCCTGGCTGACTGCCGACGCCGCGCGGGAATCTCCGGCCTGGATTCTGCTTGCTGTCCTCTAGAACTGTATTAGATGCGGCGGCAAGGCTGTAGTATAGGGAGAACCCAATCATGCGATTCGAAATATCGACAGCTGTTGGTTGCCATGTCTATGTCTAGACCTGGTTTTCGGTACGTCGAGCGAATCAGAGCTGCCTGAGCTTCCGGGTTGACAAGGGTGATTTCCTGAGTTCGACCATCCTGGTTCAGACCCACCTCCCTTTTTGTGGCATCGATCCGGTCGCCATCCCCGGGAGCCTTAGAAAGCGTCTTAAGGAAGACTGAGACCACGCCCTCATCTCGGGCCTAGCCGTTAGCCGAGGCATCCCACATCTTGAAAGGCTCGTCCGGAGCTATCATGTGCAAGCTCGCCTTGCCAACGAGGCCATCGGCGTTAACGGTGAGACTGGATCCAACCGCACAAGCCACTGTGCTCTCGCCGCTTCGCAATTTGTGCAAAGCCAGATGAACGGCGACAAGGCTCGATGAGCCTGCCAAGTTCCGGGCGCGATGTATCACGGAAAGGTGTCCGGGCCAATAGTCATCAGTTCGACAAAGTTATGTTGCCTGTCGTGACGACGAAGTAGCAGGGCGCGTGGCTGCCGCGCATCGAGCGCAGCATCAGTCCGGCGCTCTCCATGGCCTCATAGACGCTTTGGAGGAAGACCCGCTGCTGCGGGTCGAGGGTTTCGGCTTCGTCCGAAAATCTTCGACGACGCACGGTACAGCCAAACGCTTGCTTGGGAGCACGCAAGCGGCACGGCACCGCACGGCTAATTCATTCTACTGGTGTCCAATAAGTCTCGCATAATCAAACCCACCGTAACCTTAGCAGCTTCCAAACTTGTACGAAGTACACCCATCTAGGATTACAAACCGGGAACGAGGCACGTGTGGGCTGGTCCGGAATACTGCACAATGCATTAGGCGAGTTCCGGAAACAAAGATCGGCGAACCGGTTTGCCAATCATCCTTCGGCGTCTGTCACAATCCCTGGGCCTTCTGCTAGTAATGCGTAATGGGGATCGACATTACGAAGCCGAGTCGAATAAGTCTACCGTATACGCAGACATCATGAATCCGCCTGACTATTTGATTTCACTAATTGGTGAGAATGTCCGGAGCACTTATTTCGTAGATTTTACTTGCATCACAGTCAAATACGGAATAACACGTGACGTGTTAGTTCCGTGTCTTATATGCGTGAATTTAGGTCTCAACCAACAAGCGAAACGCGGCGAAGCTCCTGCGTGATGGATCGAGACCGTGGCCGTTTGCATTTGTAATCGGCTGACCTTGTATGATCATTTATAATCCACTGCACCTCTATTTGATTTATAATCTACTTCATTGATGATTCAAGATGATCTATATTACCAGCGCAGTTGACATACGAATCAACCAAATGAAACATGTAAAACATAAGCCTTGTTTCTCCGCATCACTCTTCTGTTCACGCGCTGCACCTCCATCATAACGGAAATATCTGTGAGTTGCTCCGCGACAAAAGTTTGGCATTCATCCAGCTCATCAGTCCTTCTGATATTCATTCAAAGCTGCCATGGAGCGCTTTTCGGCAGATCAGTCCTCTCCCTGCGATAATGTGACAAAGCATACACCACCTGATACAGCCCCTATCCATGAGAAACAAGACCAAGCCAATACACCCCAAGAAGAAGGACCTCCTCGGGATATTACCGGCTGGAGATGGTTCTTGGCTATGGGGGCTATCTTATCCTCGATCTTTCTGTACGCACTTGACAACACCATCGTAGCAGATATTCAACCATTTATTATCCACGATTTCAACGGGGTAGAGAAGCTCTCATGGCTGAGTGTTGCCTTTCTCTCAGGGGCAACAGCGACTAACCTGGTCTGGGGACGAATCTACGGCCAATTCAATTCCAAATGGTTCTACATCTTCAACGTATTTCTCTTCGAAGTCGGCTCCGCTATATGCGGTGCTGCGCCCTCGATCGACGTGCTGATCGTGGGGCGTGCTATATGCCGTGTCGGTGGATCAGGTCTATACGTTGGAGTCATGACTCTTATCGCTGTGACAACAACTCTACGTGAACGCCCGTTATATAGTTCAGGAACTGGTCTTACCTGGGGAATCGGAATTGTGCTTGGCCCCGTGATTGGAGGAGCTTTTAGCGAGTCTTCTGTCGGGTGGCGATGGGCGTTTTATATCAACCTTTTCATTGGGGCCGCCTGCGCTCCCGTCTACCTCTTCTTGCTTCCAAGCAAAGACCCTCGCCCGGGTATCTCGTTCAAGGAGCGCGCCTCGGAAATGGACTATGCCGGAAGCATCCTGCAAGGTGGCGCTTTAACGACGTTCGTCTTGGCCATCAATTGGGGTGGTGTTATCTACCCTTGGAACTCAGGCCATATTATCGGTCTCTTCGTATGCTCTGGCGTGCTCTTTATCATCCTAGGGATCCAGCAAGTCTGGGCAATATTCACCACCCTAGGGCGTCGCATACTCCCCGTCCAGTTCTTTCGCTCGCGCACGGTGCTCATTCTCTTCAGCGTTACGGCCGCTTCTGGAGCTTCGGCCTTCATCCCCATCTACATGATCCCCACCTACTTCCAGTTCACCCGCGGTGACGGGCCGCTCGACGCAGGAGTTCGGTTGCTTCCGTTCATTGCCGTTATGGTCGCTACAATCTTCGCCAACGGCGCTCTGATGTCCAAGTCAGGCTACTATATGCCCTGGTACACAGCTGGCGGACTCTTGGCTGTTGCAGGCAGCGCCTTGATGTACACTGTCGACCGGGAGACCCCTGCAAGCCGAATATATGGGTATACAGTCCTCCTTGGCTGCGGCGTGGGAATGTGGCTTCAGGCCTCTTTCTCGGTTGCGCAAGCCGTGGTGGACCCGATTAACGTCGGATCCGCCGTGGGCTTTATTACTCTCGCGCAGTTTGCCGGAATCACGATCGCTCTGGCCATCGCCAACGCAATCTTGCTGAACGGCAGCCAGGCAAAGATCTTGAAGATACTACCGAACGTCCCACTCGAGAAGATCCAGGCTGCAATGCAGGGTTCCCGAAGCGGCTTCGTGCAGAGCCTCACCCCCGAGGTGAGAGGCGAGGTTTTGGACGCCATTGTGGACGCTATTGGCAAGACGTACATCCTCGTCATTGCCGCAGGTTCGCTGGTCGTTGTGCTGAGCGTATTCATGAAGAGAGAAAAGCTGTTCTCCAGTCATCCTGTCGGTGCCCTCTAGGCTGAGGCAGTTCACAGCAATAAATAGGTATTGTGGCGACACGACGTAATCGCGTACTGCCCTGGCTCCCGCATGCAGACTATCTGATGGATTCTCAAGACACCACCGGATTTGATAGGGCATGGGAGTCAAGCAGAGACAACATACGATATCTGTGTACAGAACACACAATTTCCAAACTGATCATGCTCGCAGCCAAGTGACTCCCAGGCGAATAGGGGAGTCTTTGACGCCTTTTTGCGGAGCTCACGCAGTTTTCGGCAAACTAGAGGCAACTGAGCTATTCATACAGAGTTCGAGGTCAATGAGGTCCGTAATATTTTAGATCTTGCCTGAGGCACAATGAATATTTACCCTTGTGGCGATTCGATGCTCGAATATTGCCCTCTCTAGACCCCGAAAGGGAGTGCAAGTTAGCACGCAATGGAGTACGGGGGTGGAAATCGCTGACATGCCATCTATCGTTACGGATTAAGAGGAAGATAATTGGTGTGACAAAGACCCGAAGGTACATCTCTTTAGGTGTGCGGACGGAGTGGACGCGGAGTCCCCCCCCTCTTCAAGTCTTCAAGTACCGTGCACCGTCCATGCAGCTAAAACACTCGTACGAGGATGCGGCTCCTACGCTCGGCCGAGTCGGCCGTTCCCTCTCCAGCCACGCTCCGCGCGTAATTTGGGCTGCTCGCCTACCTGCTTATCAATCTCTCCTACCCTTATCAATCTTGCCTTCTAGCACGGGTCAGCACAACACCCTTCCATCTTACTTCTACTTCATTTCCAACCCGGAGTTGCCTCGTCCACTTTTTGGCGCGCCGCACTTGACCACAATTTATTGCTTTGGACCCTGCCTCACAGTCTATCCGCCATGTCAGACCCCAAAGCCCGCGAAGAGATCGCTGTACCCGCTCCCGTTGAGCTAGAATTGGCCAGACTCCCCGCGCCCGCTGCTGCGAACAAGATTGTGAAAGATTCCGACCCCTATCTCGTTGCCTTCGCCGGACCTTACGATAGCGAGAACCCTCTCGACTGGCCTACAGCCCGTAAATGGATGGTTACAGACGTTTTGTCGGCTACCGGCTTCAACCGCATAATGGTCTCTACTATGATGGCGCCCGCGTTGTCTACCATTGCAAGCGACCTAAACATGAGTCCAACCGAGTCAGCCATGTCCTTGTCCATTTACCTACTGGCTACCGCCTTCGGTCCGCTCTTTATCGGCCCGTTATCCGAGCTTTACGGCAGACAAGTCGTCCTACATTCATCTAGCGTTTGGTTTCTAATCTGGAATATGGTGTGCGGCTTTGCAACTACTAAGGGCACCTTAATTTCAGCTCGCTTCTTGGCAGGCTTTGGTGCTAGCGCCATATATGCGCTTGCTGGCGGTGTTCTAGGTGATATGTGGAGGCCTGAACACAGAGGCCGTTCCCTGGGAGTCTATCTACTCATCCCGTTGCTAGGGGCGGCTGTAGGTACGTTCTCTAGGATTATCTACTGGAGGCTGAAGTTTCATTCGATCATTGATTATCGGTACGAGGAAATCAATAAACTGATGTGTATAAAGGCCCGATTATTGGCGGCATGATCGCGACGCGTACAACCTGGCGATGGATGTTTTGGTCTACATCGGTTTTCCAAGCCGCTATGATACTCATGTCTCTTTTCTGCTTCCCTGAGTCATATGGCGTATTAATTCTGCAACGCCGTGCAGACCGCCTTCGTCTGGACACTGGTAATCCACAGTATTATACGCAAGACGAACGAGCTCATCAAAATAAATCGGCTATAACTACTCTAGGGTGGGCCTTGACACGACCTCTCCGTCTCCTGTTATTTCACCCTATCATTCAGATATCATCTATACTTTCTGGGTTCAATTATGGCATCATGTATATCACTCTTTCTACCTTTTCCAACTTATGGATACTTCAGTACGGTCGTCCGTGGAGATCAGCGGTTTGCACTACATTGCCTGCTCACTAGGCGAGCTAAGTGCTTCACAGGTCGGTGGGCGTTTGATGGATTACTTCTATAAGCAACGACAAGGCAACTCTACTCCTGAGTCCCGCATTCCGCTTATGTACCTTGGTATCTTTCGTCGCGTGGGCTGGGGCCCTGCTATATGGATGGACGGCGCAGTATAGGCTGTACTGGCTCGTGGTTGACGTCGGCGTCTTCGTCATGATGTTTGGTATGCAGCTAGGTGGAATGCCCAGTAAGTTTGTGCTTGCTATTTCCAACTTGCTAATACGATTACTAAAGATGCTGTTACAGTGATGGCATACATCATCGATACGTACGGGGAGCACACAAGCAGCGCCATGGCAGCATCGCAATTTATCAAGAGCCTAACAGCCTTCCTCTTTCCGTTACTTGCACCAATTATGTATGAAGCACTTGGATACGGATGGACGAATAGTGTCCTGGCGATGGCAGGATTGGCACTTGCTATTCCTCTCCCAATAATTGTTTGGCGCTTCGGGGTGCAGCTTAGGGCTCGGGCGCATTCAACTTATTGAATGGACGCGCTAAGCCAGATGGAAGATGACAAGTACGGAATACAAGGGGCGACCGCTGACTGTACGGCCTTTTGATTAGCGGTAATAAACAATTTGAATCTCATGTGTTCTCAGTCTAAACCCTCGCGAAACCCTTTCCATTTCAAGTTAGATTTCAATTACATCCAATTATCGCTAATTAATGTTCGTAACACGCCGCTCTAGCGCGAGCCAGCCGAAAGGAAGAGGCAACAGGAGGAGTAGGCCAAGGAGAATCAATAGGAGCATAAGCCAAAAGCTTCTAGAAAAGCTTCTACGAGGAGTTCAAGGCCACCGCTGCGCCTCAACAAGGCCACCAGCTGGAGGAGCTGAGAGTAAAGAGGCATTGAATTACGTCCCCAACGCTCGGAGATTTAACGGGCGGTGACCAGCCGGGAAGGACCAAACTCTACTGCACTAGACTCGGACCTTCTATACTAATAGAACAATCGTTCAGGCTATGTAGCCTGTGATTGGCAAGTCTAACATGAAGCTTAAGACCTTGAGAGTCATGGTAATTCGACAGACGTTGACATAGTAGGCTGAGTTCTAGCGTACCCACTACGACTGGTCTAACCTTGCCACAGAACCTCGGGACTAGCCGAAGGACCCATGAGGCGGTTCCTCGGCTTCTATATCGAAGCTCCTCTGCCGACTCCTCGAGCACCGCCTGTGCAGCCAGCGCGGGGTCAACTACAGCAAAATGATCTACGTATCTGGCGATCTTCCGCAGAGCGGCCGGGCCTTGGGCTCGATGCCCCAGCAAGCCGTCAGGGATGCTCGGGATTCTCCGAAGGCTGTTCGATTAGCAAGACGGGTATATCGCTCTTGAGAACTCGATCAGGCTCCACGTTTCCCGAGAACCTCCTTGAGCGCGGGTCACGTCGCAGACGAACGTCTCAGACTCAAATCGTCAGTCAAGTGACGGTCATTTTCTTCCTCGAGAAACGCTTCCAAGCTACGTAAGAAGGATCTAAAGTTGAAAGGCACCACCGTCGTGGGCCGGATCTATGGCTCTGCGCCGAAGAGATTCCTTGGGCATACAATCAACATCTGCTCAGGAAACTACAACACGTCTGGGAGCGGGCCTGAAATCACCGGACGCCGCGTCTTACCAGGACTTGCCCTGTTAGAAAGGGCACAGAAAATACAGCAGTCGAATTAAGTAAGCTTAGAGAAGATGGGGAACGTACTCAGAGGCGTGGACGCCTTAGGCCACTGCGCTGCAACTAGATGAGAATGACCGCCCGGCCATGCGGCCGAGCAGCTATCGCTGTGCCATGTAAGGCGCTGAGCTGTAGTCAGGGTGCTGTGTAATGGTTACCAATATGAGACTCGAATCAGGCGGTGCCTAAGCGTATGAACGACGGACTGTCACGAGCCGAACTCCTAGATTCATGGATCAAGCAGCGTATAGTTCACATAATCCTCAGTGAAGTCCAGAATCCACGAGCAAGCAAAGCAGGCTCTCCCATATCTCTATATAGCAGACATGGCCAGATTGCACCAAAGTCATTCAATTGAAACGTGACCAGCCCTTGATCATCACCCATCGTGACACGATATCCTAATTCCATTGCCAACACACAGCCTCCGCTTTATCCCCTCGCGATTTGGAGCGTTATAAAAGACGGTCTGTTCTCGGGGCTTGTAGTTATTTTACATTATAGCACGCCCCAAAATCCTATAAGTATACCTTGGAATGCCCTCATGTTCTTCGAAGCTCCCGACGAAGACTGTGACGATGTAGCTGTAGCAGAGGTCGATTGGGTTTGCAGGCTGCCAGACATATAGAGGGAGCTTGTGGACCACGGACTTTCCAATTCTGGTCTCAAAGCCTTGAAAGCATTGAAACGACCCTTGCCGCCACCGCAGAGGGCCCTGTCGTCGCCGCTGCATGGTAGGTTGCATTCGGTAGAATCCTTAGCTAACTCGCCGGCGACTGACGAACTGCACCAGCACTGATTACCCATACCGACGCCAGCATAGCGAAAGTCTGTGTGAGAGCATATGTCTTGACATTTGGGGACAGTCAGAGCGGGATCTCCTGTCTCGCTGCTCACGAATTTCTCAAGGGTGGCGATATAGCAGCCGAGTGCCTCCCAAGCCGTAGGGGACGGTTTGAAAAGCTTGGAAGTCGTCGTGCTGGTACTTGAAGATGTAGTGGTAATCGTGGTTGTTTTCGGTAACTTATCCAGTCTTTCCTGCGTTATGATGCAGTATGACTGCCAAGTCCTCCATCCTTTACAATCGAGGGCGACCGAGGGATTCTAGGCCGTGAACATTTCCGGAGGGATGCCGAAAAGATCCCTGGCGTGCTCACACGATAGCTGTCCATTATTGTTGTACCACCCGACACAGTCTCTGGCAGAATTAGGGTCCCATTCGTATTCAGGCTGTGGACTGCCAGCAGCTGCTGTCAAGAGTGAAAGTAGAAGAGCGCCTTTCATCTTGATGAAGTCGAGCATGCGAGTCAAGATGGAATAGCGGCGGGATACGCAAAGAAAGCGAACATCAGTCTTTAGAGAAAGAACAAGGTTGGATGGGAACAAGTTGCAACAGCTTCGCTGAGCCCGCATGGGATGAACTCAAAGATCCAGCGCTCGGAGATTTGACGGAGGGTGACCACTCAGAAGGGATCAAACTGTGCTGGACCGGACTCTTTCTGTGGGGGCACTTTTGCGGAGACGGGACAAACAAGCTTAAATGGAACAGCCCGTAATTAGTTGCCGTCGCCGCGCAGGGGACTTGCGGCGGACCAGCATTATTTGGAAGAGACTTCATGCATTCGAAGCGAGCATTCGACGCCGGGACTCTAGTCGTAGTCAGGGTTGAGGTCTCGGATCTGTGGACCAGTCAGCACAATATCAGCTTGGAACCGAGGCTACGAAATGTACGAGTACATACTAAGCTTCTCAAGAGCACTGCGGGACAACTCGATCCTGAATCTGGAATTCTTGCTCTTGCTCGCCTGGCCTGTCAGGTAAGTGAGGTAGGTACTTGAAGGTGATTGGCAAGTTGGTTTTAGGACCTTTTGCCGCCAATCTTTCCCACCGCATTCAAGATTCTTTCCTCCTCGGTTTCATACTATCTCGGACCTGCTGCTACTGGTAATAGCTTGTGACCAGCAGACTTAGAGCGACCCACGGGGCTACGTCAATGCCGTGCTCGTACGAGGTACGAGGTACACCTCCGCAAGGAGCGGCTGATACCTACTCGTAGTGGAGCATGCGGAACTTTTTATGATTGCCGAGCTGACTAGTAAGCCACTGACGGGCTCGCAATAGTTTCTGCCCGGCAGCAACCACCTTCAACTTTTCGAGAAACAAGACAAGGCCACAGCTTCGAGAAACCAGACAAGGCCACAGCTGTGAATCATCGAGCGGCAAGGTACGGCGGCTCCACAAGGCTCACCACTGCAGAAAGAGCGCGCATCTGATATCCTCATGGCCTCCTTGAATACTCTGCCGTTTGAGATACGGGTTCAAATATGGGCGTCAACGTTCGAACCCCGGGTCGTTCCGGTGCGCATTGAGCCTGAGGCCATTCATTCAGGATCAAAACCCTTCATTAGGCATCTCATCTCGTCAAAGCCAGTGCCAAATACTCTGCATATCTGCCACGAAAGCCGTTCCCAATCGTTGACATTTTATGAGAAATTCTCCGTGTCCGATGAAGCAGAAGCAGCGTACGTCTGGGTTAGTCTTGGTCTCGATATTATCGACATCGGAGAGGATTGGTATTACGACCGCTATGAAGGCTATGGAAGCCGTATTCGACGACTCAAATTCGGAGCGGACAACATCTCCGAAGCTTGGTATTTCGGCCTTGCTCAAAAGTTGCTCGTTTTCGACAATCTAGAACAATGCTTTGTAGTGGCTCAAGATGGCTGGGCAGGGTGGGTGGATGCATATATCGAGCATGGTTTCTCATGTGAACCAGAAAACTTATGGATCATCGATAAAAATAGAGGGAGAATGATGAGCCTCCCCGAGTTGGAAAGATGGATGGAGGAGGATGATCAGAATGAGAAACAAGACGAAGTGGGTATCCCGGTGCCTGATGTCGCGGCTTTGGCGTCCGTCAGGATTAAGACATAAGATACTGAAATGATCAATATAGATGAGCTTGGCTTCATACACACTTTCCCGCGTCTAAATGGGCTCCATACCTACAGTGTTACCTAATTATGTCGAGACCTATCTTCTCCCCTCTGAAACAATTTGATGGCTACTCGATGCTGCTTAGCTTAATGACATCACGGTTTCGGGATCCATCTGAGCTTTTGGCGCGATGAAAAACCCGGCGGGAGTTGAAAATCTCCCTTACGTATTTCGACACGCCCGCCTTCTTTGCAGCGTCGGCCACTGCCTTCCAATTTATAACTTCCGACGTCCTGCTTGAATTGTTTCAGAGTAGGCCACAGACTCATCGTGTGAACGGTAGTTTTGCCGTCTAGCTTGGCTTTGGCCTCTTTCACGGGGAACTCGCCGTGATGTCCAGTTCTTGCACCGGCAATTTGTCGTCTAGTGTTGTCGAGATCTTGATATTGCCATGATTTCTGTGACCTTAGGCCATCTCGTCGACAAGCCAGGCCTGTTCCTTGATGAAGTCGATGCACATGGTATTCCCGTTCTTCATCGCTTGCCAAGGAGGGAGGTTTCCAACAAAGCTGCCTCTGCCCTGCCCATTCGCTTTGTATAAGCGTAGCTTGAATGAAGGATTCAAGGTTGCAGCGCATCGAGGCTAAGGGCAGCGAAGAGAGTTTGCACTGCGTCTTTTCTCGTAGACATATGGCTGGGGACAGCTCTGTTCCAATTCTGGGCACTTTCAACCCAAGCGACATTCGTGTCAGAAGTAGTTGTTCATTTTTACAAACAGCTACAAATGACCCGTTGAGCGAGGAACCGAGCAGCATCAAAGCTTAGTGGACGCTGAGGCGGATTATGACATCACGGAGAAGTAAGCTGCGGTGTGCCGGGTTCAAACTGCACGCCGAGCTGGATGACTTGAGCGCGTACTTTCCTGTCATCTGGATCAGATTTCCGGCGTAGCAAGGCTTTGACCGTTAGCAATGAGGGTAACGAGGAAGCAGGAAGCGTGCACTATGAATTTGATTTCAATTGACTGTTTCATCAAGTCAACTGGCCTAAGCAAAGTGACGCTGCCTACCCATGAGCTGCGAGCTTTGAACACCACGCAGGGTGGCTTGGCCCCCGCCGGTCGATTTCCTCGCTTTGAAGATCCTTCATATTATTGCTCATAGACTAGTCGGTAACTTGAGTAGCTTATCAGTGTTTAATTAGAAGGCTCAGCAAGCTTTTTCGCGAAGTGTGCGGGAACATGTCATGGAGCTGTTGCATTGGCTGTGAGCCGCCCACCCGCGATGGAGGCAATATTAACATCGAGCCTTCCAATCACAGATCGCCCTCGACTTGGATCCTCCCTCCACCTAATCAGTCGTACACGAAGCTAGCAAGGGCTTCGGCTACCCCAACTACGAGTACGTCATTGCCAGGTACGCCTTGCGTGCCTGCATCAACGCCACTTGGTGCGCAGTGCGTCCGCACGGGCGGGCAGGCAGGCAGGAGATGTGTGTGTATTAGATTACTTTAGCGGCAGCCCCGCACGGCGATTGGGCTAGGCTGAGCGTGCCGAGCCGAGAAAGTCAGATTCTTCGCCACCCACACCATTGGCTTTCAGCCTATCGGGCGTAATCAGAAATCGCGCCGGCAGTGGACGCTGCGGCTGACGTTTGCTAACGCTGGCGTCGGATCCTTCCATCTGTTCCGTGATCATGTTGGCAACCCCTTCCGCGCAAAGAGCTGCCTGCGGCATGCCGTGGCCGCTATAGCCTGCGCAGAGCCACAAGCCATCTTGCAGCTCGCCAACCCAAGGAAACGCGTCCTTGGAGTAGCCCAAAATGCCCGACCATTCGTGTGTCACCTCGAAATCCTCCGGAGCCGCGGCGACTGCGTCGAGCACCTGACCCAGCCGGCCGCGGAGAAACTTGTTCGCCGCTTCGTCTATAACGCCGTCGTCGCTCAGTCCGTAGCCTGAGTTGGCAATCATGAACCGCGCACCGCCAAGAGCCACGATTGGGCTCTCATGCACTCCGTCAGCGCGATCTTTCGCGGGCATCTGCATGAGATACTCGCCATCTCCTACCAAACGTTCACTAGCACGAGCGAGCTCTTTGTACTCTTCTCCGCTGAGTTCGTCGACGAGGCCGTACGAGTGCTCCAGGAGCAGATCAACCCCACCCCTACCCGCAATCATGTTACCTCGGACCGGTTGGATGACGTGCTTCCAATGCGGCAGCAAGTGTGAGGTGTACCCGTTCGTGGCCAGAAGCACGTGTCGCGCGATGCAGTTGCCACGTGATGTGTGGAGATTCCACTTGCCTGCAACGTTGTCTGCAGCTTGCTCAATGCGCTGCACCGGGGTATTTGTCTGCAAGTTGAACTTGGTATTTTGCCGGATCAGGTCCTCCACTACCCCGGCGACCATCTTGTAAGGCCATAGGCTTGCAGCCATCTTATTGATGATGGCTCCCTTCGCTTTGCCCACGCCAAGGTCTCGCAAGGTTGGATTTGTGCTGTCTGGAGTTACGCACTGCAGATGCTCCACGACTTCTGGCATTGCGGCCTTACTCTCCTCAAATTTGTCCATTGCGCGTTCAAAGTCACCTTCAGAATAGAATGCGGTAACCGCGCCCCTAGGCTGCCAGGCACAGTCGATTCCACCTTCGTCAATGAGCTGAGAGATGTGGCGATAAGTAGCCATTTCCAGACTTGTGATTTCGGCATCGCCACTGTACAGAGCTGGCTGACAATGTCCTCCGTTCTGATGGGTTTTGCGTCTTGGTTATTGCTAGGTCGGAGACAGTGGGGGACACCAGGAATTCTGCTGGCAGCGAGATTGTGTCCACGACTCACCCTTCCTGAAGCCCCAGAGCAGACCTCTCTTGCTTCGAACATGACCACTTTCAAGTCGCGGTTTGCGTCGACTGCATCCTTGAGCAGTGCACGAGCAGCAAATGCCCCCGAAATGCCGCTACCAATTACAGCAACATCGGCGTGGTCGGGAATATTCTCGCTACTGCCTAGAGTTTGCGTCACGTTAGTGGCCACATCTTGTACGGTGAATCTTGGGGTGACCTGCGGTAGCCTTTCAACTTTTCCGACATTTCACTGAGCCAGAAAGACTCGGTGGAGTTGAGTGTCGGCAAAGCCGATGGCGTCGTCATTGTGTTGGGAGCTAATCTCAAACTTGATTTGAGTCAACGTCGGTACATGTAATCCCTCCGTAAAGCCGAAGTTGTCAAGCTCGAAATGGCTAGCATTTTATACCTTGTTGATCTTGGAAGGGCAAGTCATTGAAGAAACACGGGTGGCACATACGAGCTTCGCCATATACTTGAGCTGCGCGGAACGCAACAACGCAGACGTGCGTGGCTGCCACGTGCATGACACGGCAGATTCTTAAACCGGATTTATGCCTCGCTTTGGTCATACGTCGGAGGAGAGCAAAGCCGAAAACCATCATCAGTCAAAGATTGAAGGAGCCTCGGATAGATCTGACAGGTGCCCACACCTCAAGCAGTCCGTGCAATATACCGCAAGCGTCATGCCGCGGCAAATTATTGTCCATCCGCGCCATACGGCAATACGACGTGGCCCGGGGCAGACGGGGATGTCAGACGATCTCCTTCTCAACGGCTACGCCCGACGCTTCCGCGCGGGCGCTAACGCGGTACTGCCTTAGCGAGATTCAGCCGCTCAGCCGCAGAGTAACGATGGGGCGTAGACCCTTGCAAGTCTCCGAAAGTCATTGTGTCGTACATCAATGTCTTGACGGCTTGGCTGGCAACTAAGACTGCTTGCGCGCGCCTTGTCTGAGATAGGCAGCCATACGTCCGTAAGCGATGGCGCATTGCAACGTACGAGTCGAGACAGAAAGGAGTCAGACTTGTCATTTGATGTCACCACCCCTACAACTCCCCGGCATGCAGGATGCTTCAGAACGCGGAATATGCGCCAGGGTGCGGAATTTCGCAGAGTTACAGAGGGCCATCGCATGCCACCAGGACCAGTTGACTAAACGGTCTGCGAAGGATTCGGAACCCCGAATGCTGGATCAACCGACTGCTACTATTACATGAACTGCTGCGCTAAATCTCCATTAGCTCTGGGTTTGGCGCATGATACGCGATGACAATGGCACTGGAGCGATGACGACTTTACTTGCATCGAGCTTCCCCGACGCCGTCGACGTCAACGCGGTAGATATATTTCCCCGTTGGTGTTTGAGGTTCCGAAGATGAACATTTTCGTCATCGGGCGTACAGTCGAAACCAGAACATGAGGTGCTCGGGACACTGACGGATGCTGCGCAGTGCGAGTCGATACTTGTCTCAAGGCGGGCGCACTACATTATATCCAAGCTCTCACGCTATATTATAGTTTATGGAAGGAAATTGACTCTACTCAGCCGGATCATTCAGACTTCACATTGATGTCCCGGCGAACATTTCCTTCTGATCTAAGCTGCGCCTTCACCCATCATTATGTTTCAAATCATTGATAGCACCCTCCGAGAAGGCGAACAGTATCAAGATGCGTACTTTACGACGGCAAACAAGATCAACATAGCCCGCGCATTGGATGATTTTGGAGTTGACTTCATTGAAGTCACCAACCCGGCAGCATCCGACCGGTCAATGGCTGATTGCGCCAACCTATGCTCGTTGCCATTGCGGAAGGCCAAGGTGGTCGGGCACATCCGATGCCACTTGGACGATGCTAAAGCGGCCGTACAATCAGGCTTGCAATACGTCAACGTTATGATCGGGACTTCACGCTACATGCAGGAATACTCGCATGGCAAGCAGCTCGCAGACATTACGAAGTCCGCCGTTTCGGTAGTAGAATACCTCCCTCGCACAACATTGAGGTTCGCTTCTCGGGCGAAGATGCCTTTCGCACCGACATCAACCTTCTCATTGATCTATAGCAATTAATGGAATCAAGTGGAGTGACTCGAGTTGGAATTCCGGACACAGTCGGATGCGCTACACCCGATCAAGTCGATCGTGTTGTTTCGGCCGTGCGAGATGCGGTCAGTATTGACATTGAGACGCATTTCCATAACGACACAGGCTGTGCGATTGCGAACGCCTACACAGCCATAAAGGCGGGTGCTACGCATATTGACACAACAGTTCTCGGGTACAAAGACAGCCCTTCGCAAGCATGATGACAACAATAACTGACAACATTTCTTCCAGTATTGGCGAACGCAACGGCATCACACCTCTCGGTGGACTTCTGGCTCGCATGATTGTATGCGACCGCGAAGATGTTCGAGCTAGATATAATCTGAAGGCTCTAGCCTCACTTGAAGATCTTGTAGCATCGTGCTGCAATATTACGGTGCCCTTCAACAACTGTGTCACGGGCTCAGCTGCGTTTTGCCATAAAGCTGGCATCCATACGAAGGCAGTTCTCGCGAATCCGAGCACCTACGAGTTCTGCGTCCTGATGACTTCGGAGTCTCGCGCCATGTTGATTTTACGTCGGCTCTCTCCGGCTGGAATGCCGTCATGCACCGGGCACAATATCTCGGCCTCGACCTGGAGGAGAGGGATTGCAAACGGATTACGAAGCAAATCAAGGACAGCGCCGATCGCGGCGAGGTGAGTTGCAAGGATGTTGACCAAATATTGCAAAGATTAGGCAGAGAGCAGGCTGTCTGACCGGGTTTTTGGGGAAGCGTCAAGAGCAGCTAAGCCTGGTGCGCAACGTATTGCAGACTTAAGTGTAGACGACGAAAGCAGACTAGATTGGCGAATACAGATACGAATAACTCGCAATCATCAATGATAAATCACGTCAAGGCTTCTATAGACCATGATGCTATTGGTGAAATTTTATTTTCAGCCGACTAAAATGCAATGCGCAAGTTGGCACTTAGCTCAATACCTCAGGCGGACCTTTCGCCGTGATGAGTCACTACGAGCTTGTCCTGCTCCTGCGAGCAATTGAAGCTAGTTGATATGCATGCATAACAGTGTGTGATACTGCATGCAATGATTTTATTCTATTTGAATTGGCTAGCCACGAGGAGTGAAGCAGATTGGAGATCATTGCGCCAGAAGTCGACTGCTATCTGTCCCCCCGGCGCTATCATATTTTACGCATAATCCGCTGCATGCACTCAACAACTCTCACTTCATTGTGATTTCCTTGCAAAAGGGCTTCTCTGTCTCAACGAGAAACCATAGATGAAGAAGATGAAAGGCACGACTCCCATCAAAACACCAAGCGCTCCGAACAAAGTCAAGGTCCAGTGACTCCCCAGGCGGGCATACATTGGTATAGAAGGCGGGATCATTGCTCCTGCCACTACGTACCGTAGAACCGTAGTGCTTGCCAATCCCGAAGCGGCGTATGTCGCGTATGCATCAATCACGTACATGTAAAAGCCTATGTAGATGGCGACACAGGCGAAGCCGAAGAGGACTCCGGCTGCCAGCGCCGACCATGGACTTATGTTTGGGTACGCCGTCCAGCCCAGCCAAAAAAGACTGACTGGCAGTGCGACTGCTCCAGCCATGGCCATCCAGAGTCTGTTCTCAGGAGGATCAATTTCTTGTGCGCCACCTGCCTCGCGCTTAGCTTTGTATGCTGCAGCCCACCGTTTTGTTAGGGGCATCAAGAGTAGTGGTAGATGCTGTCCAACCACAATGGACATGAAGGCCGTGCCTACAAGTCCGGAGTTCCACTCGTATGTATTGCCGAAAATGTAAGGAAATCCGTTGAGAAATGTGAAGAGTACAACATAGACCAGAATCAAGTACAGCGCTATGGCGATGATGATTGGCTCCCTGATAAGAAATGTGAAGGGCCTGTGCATTGCCGTCTTCAAGCGCTTCATCAAGGGCTCTTGAGACATTTCGATGGGCGCTCGATACCGTTGGTCTCCGGTTCGTGTTCGGATGTGGTGGGCTTTCCACTGTAGGAGGACTGGCGCGTAGGTCTCTGGAAGGAAGAGAACAATGAGGAGAAGAATGACAGCCGAGATGATGAGTGTAATCCATTCAACCCAGCGCCACGACAATGTCCCATTGTTTGCGCCCTGCGCGATCCAGCCGCCTACGACAGGGGCCAGGGTCGAACCGTCGTATATTCCCACGGAGTAGAATGGAACAACAATGACCCTTTCCTCGGGGCTCCATAAGTCCGCCAAGCTGCCTCCAGCGCAGGTCAATGGGGTGTTGCCAAAGAAGCCAGCAAGGAAGCGGAATATGAGTTGCGATTCGATGTTGGGGGCCGCTCCGGACGCAGCAATGAAGACCATGAAAAGCGACCTGAGATGGACATGAGTATGCGCGTCGCAAACAAGGGCATTTCAGTGATACTCACATCGCGATGATGTAGATGACGTTGCGACCGAGTGTCTCCGACACTGGCCCAGCGACGAGAGAACCGAGGCCGAATCCAATGAAGTAGAGGCCCGACGCCAGTGACTCGACAGTTTCGCTTACGCCGAAATCCTCACTGGCGTGTTTGGTGGCGGCAGATGTGATGGAGCCTGCCCAGCTTACAATGAAGCCCACCGCTGTGACCAAGACTGTGCACAGAATGCGCTTGTACAACGGCCATGACCGGGGATTGAGAGCCATCTCGGTTGGTTTGGCGTCAACTGGCAGAGGATCTTCACCCGCAGGTTCACCGTTGACCTGCATCTCTGTGTCCGAGATAGATTCGCCTGCATCCATCCTGGCAATCTGCCGGTACTGCATTATGGAAGCCATTGCCAAATCAGGTTGAAGTGCTCGCGAATTGTCGTCGATGCGGTCGCGAACAACAACAGGAGGGAGAGACTTGGCCAGCAAACCGGGTAAGGCTCATGAAACCTGGCGTTCACCAATGGTCTGACGTGCTAAAGGAAGAAAGAGGTCGCTGTTCCACAAGCTGGCTGACGCAGAAAGATGGTATACAGACTTGCAATTGAACTGTTCAAAACTCGAGGTGAGGCTCCCAGAGCGGTAGAGCATGTAAAGGTCGAGCGCTGTGCTCTGGCGGAATTTCACCGCTCAGGCTATGACGTAACCTGACTTGAGACAATAAAACTTGATGCGACCTTGCAGTTGTGGCTGTCTCGAGCATGCCGACCTAACATGCCTTTCTTAGACAAGGGGTGAGCAGAGTAAAGCTCGCGTGCAGGTCAGCCTTACGCTCACCCCACTTTAAGCCGACCATCCTACGGTTCCTACCCCACGATCATCATTTTTCCGCCCAGCCGAGGTACTTGTGCGGTACAGGCAAGTAGTTTTTCACGTACATGTACCACCCGATGCCAACCTGGGATGTATCGATTCGTGCGGCAGAGCAGTGTTTGTGTGCTTGCTAGTGAGCCGATGGCTTGTCCTTTGATTTGTTGGCTCAATCAAACACTTCAGAGCCTTGTTCTTAGTCCTCAGGGGTGCAGGGAACATGGCCACGTCACATTATTGAATCTTGATGAGCGTAATAAAACACAGCCTCTGCCTCCCGTGGCGTTGTCAGATCGTGCAAGGAGGTATCTTTCGGGCGTAGTCCGTCTTGATCCTTCCGACATCCATGTCACATTCGAAGCCCGTCCCGATCATCGAGAATGTCAGCCGGCTGGCAACGACTGGCTTGGCATGCCGGCGACTTGCAGACAGGCTTGCCGACGAAGCTGCCGGGCGTCAGAGCTGATAGCCCCCTGCAGATATCTTGTCGGACCTTTCTTAGCACATAGGCAAATCCACGATCTATGCTACCGATCCCGATCCATACGATTGTAATGTTAATTGAAGCTATGACGTATCACAGGCCTAGGCTCTGTTGCCTTGAGGTTCTTACTTCCCGAGGAAGGTGAGGCAACAACCAGAGTCGCTAACATGATTTCTCCGGAAAGCAAGGCCCGTACGGACAAACGGGGAATTGCCATCGAGCCAGGGGATGCATTCTTACCGAGGGTCATCTGTACTATGACGGCATGGCTCGTAAAGCCGTATGCGCGGCCTGAGAACAGCCCTGAAACGGGACATATATCTTGACGAGTTGCTATCCCCACATCCTGTGTGTAACGCCAAGTTAAATATTCGGATGCACCCTATATATGACTTCAAAGTCTAGCTCGAATCCCTCCTCTGGGCTTTTATACCGCTAGCTCAAGACTTTCACGTACATCATGACCAATCCTACCACTATACTCCTCAGGGCAGAGAGCAAGCCCCTCGAGCACCGCTCTGTATTGACACCCGCTACCGTCACTTCTCTGGTCAATGCAGGATATGAGGTCAAATGCGAAAGATGTGAACAACGATGCTTCGGTGATGAGGAGATGGCGGCTGCCGGAGCAACCCTCATTCCGGCAAATACTTGGCCGGAGGCACCCCTTGACCATCTCATCGTTGGACTCAAGGAGTTGACTCCCACAGATACATTTCCCCTGAAACACACCCACCTGCATTTTGCCCACGCATTCAAAAACCAAGCGGGCTGGTCAGATCTCCTGCTCCGCTTCGCCCACGGAGGCGGATCACTGCTCGACATTGAGTTTCTTGAGGATCCCAACGCCAAGGGTCGTCTCTTGAATCCATCCAGCTTTCATGCGGGCTTTTGCGGTGCTGTGCTTGCCGTACAAGCATGGGCTTACCAAGTCACGCACGCTGAAGAGACGGAATTTCCGGAGGTGCCCCCGTATCGCAGTGAGCGGGAAGCCATCGCAGATACTATATCCTACGTACAGGACGGTTTTGCCACTGTCGGTCGTCTGCCAACCGTCATGGTCATCGGCGCTTCTGGTAAATGTGGATCTGGGGCGGTAGAGCTGTGTGAGCAGCTTGGACTGGCTTCCGAGAATATACTTCAATGTGGCCGCGCGCAGACCTCCGACCCACACTTCACGGAGCGAGTGTTGCAAGCCGATATCCTCATCAACTGCATCTACTTGTCGGAAGGGACTAAGCCATTCGTCACAAAGGACGCACTGGAACATCCGCATCGGCGATTATCGGTCATCTCCGATGTTAGCTGTGATGGGGACGACCCAGGCAATCCTATCGCCGTCTACTCTGGCCACAGCAGTTTCAAACGGCCGTGCCTCGCCGTCCCAACCAAAGACGGGCCGAAGTTGAGCGTGATATCCATCGACCACCTTCCGAGCCTCATTCCAAGAGATGCGAGCGACTACTGCGCTGAAAAACTATTGCCTAGCCTTCTCAAGCTCCAAGATTGGCAAAGGGCACCGGAATGGAAGATGGCGCGCGAATTGTTTGCAAAGAAATTGCAAGAGGCCTCGCAACTCGAACGGCAAACGGCGGAAGATTCCCCACCAAGAATTGGATCGCCTCTGGACCTCGGCGGCAGGAGTAACAGTAGCGGATCCGTTGGCGAGTTGTCGCGCAATTCAAGTGCCACCTCTTTGGAGTCAAGACGAGAAGTCAAATCCGACACATTCCATGCTTCATCACCTGAAGCTCCATCGTCTAGTCTCCAAGCCTCACCGCAACCTCCTTCACAAACGGTGCATGAAGAGCCTGTCGAAGAGGACCCGTCCCGTGACCCGCATGAAGGAGATGCCTTTGATACAAAGGCAGTTCACGCTGGACACCGTCAGCATGATCCTGCAACGGGCGCCGTGTCAATGCCCATTTCTATGTCATCAACGTACGCACAGACTGCCGCCGATCACGTTGCAGGAGACTACGTGTATTCACGCAAGGCCAACCCAAATCGTTCCGACTTCGAAAGATCGGTTGCGGCGCTAGAACAAGCCAAATTTGGACTTGCATTCTCGTCCGGCTCGGCAGCCATCGCAATGACGATCCAACTGCTCGAGCCGTACAGTAATATAATTGCTATCTCTGATGTTTATGCCGGTGAGTAATGACGAAGCCACAAACGAGGCGTCAACGGCCTACAAGTACTGATCACAATACCCTGCGGACAGGCACTCAACGAACCTTCACGCTCATGGCCGAGTCACTTCGCATCTCAACTACCAGCGTAGAGGCTTCGGAGCTCGCCGAAAAGCTAGGAGAGTACGCCACGTCAAAAACGAAGATGATCTGGATTGAGTCGCCCAGCAATCCGCTACTCAATGTGGTCGATCTCAAAACGATCGCTACCCAAGCGCATCGCAGAGGTATACTTGTTGTCGTAGACAACACTCTGGCCTCTCCATACATTTTCAACCCCATCGTGCACGGCGCAGATATTGTCGTTCACTCAGCCACGAAGCACCTAGCCGGCCATAACGACCTTGTCATCGGCGTTTTAGCTACCAGTTCTCGACCCCTTCACAGTCGTCTGGCATTTCTGCAAAATGCCATTGGCGCAGTACCTTCGCCATTTGACTGCTGGCTTGCATCGAGGGGGCTTCGGACGTTCCATCTGCGGGTCAATCGCGCCAACAGTAACGCACAAATTGTCGCAGAGGCCCTCGAGAAGTCTCCTCATGTCATCAAGGTGCTATATCCAGGGCTAGACTCACACCCAGGTCGCGATATTGTGAAGAGGCAGCATAATGATGGCGCGGGTGGTAGCATAATATCTTTCCGCATAACGGGAGGCTTCAAGGCGGCAGAGGACTTCTGTCGCTCGTTGCGCTTGTTTACTTTGGCAGAAAGCTTTGGGAGCGTTCAGAGCCTTTGCGAGGTGCCAGGCCCAATGACGCACAAGTTGCTGACACCAGAGCAAAGGGCTGCTATTGGTGTGTATGATGATTTGGTGAGGCTTAGTATGGGAGTTGAAGCCCCGGAGGATCTTGTCGCGGACGTTCTTCAAGCACTTGAGGCTGTGTGCGGGCAAACAAAGGAAATATGATTTCAGCAATGGCTTGCTGTCTTTGTTAGCCTGTAGATTCTGTCTTTTGAATGCGGAGTCGCACAGTTCGCACGATAAATGGCTTTGGAGAGAATCGTAGCGCGACATGTCCAGAACCTGAATCTAAACAACGACAATCTAGTCCAGTTACCTGGATTAGATTCCAGGCACATTGACCAAACACCGGTGAGATGACATTTCCCCGGCCTACCCGAAGCGTGCTGTGGCCTTTTCGGACTGTGTCAGCGAGCTTCATAAGGCCCAGCCGACGAAACCTGGATCCGAACCCACTGCCAACCATCCGTTGCCTGACGGAGTTTTGTCGTCACAGTTCGGTGCTGCTGGCCGCCGAGAATCGGCCTGATTATCTCGAATGACTACAAACTCTACGATGACCGATAGCTGCCCCTTGAGACAAGCGATGGGTCAAATTGAGTTGACACATTAGGATCAAACGATTACTAGCTGTGCATGCAGAAGGCCCTTGCTCGTGAAAGCGAGAAGACTGCAGCTGATGAGGGGCGATCTTGGCCTGGTAAGCACGCCAAGGCCTGCAGAGCCTCCTTTGACGTACATGTATGCATCGGCCTGTGTTTAGAAATCTTGTTTTCTGACGAGAAGCGTGCATGTTCACCGCCCGCTAGTGCGACGGCCGGAGCTGAAAGTATGACGCACATGTGCAGGCTGAACAACATAAAACGGCCTGCCCGCAAGCATCCTTCTCGAAACTTTAATTCCTTCGATATACTCATACGAGATCAACCATCTGACCATTTACAATGTCTCAACCTATTAAGAATGTCATGTTGATGGGCGTAAGACACTGCTTAGCACTTCCGCACATTTCCTTGGCTTTATACTTACTGAGGTAACGGCAGGCTGGTGGTCTCTTCGGCACAAAAGTATTCGAAGCACTCCAAGCGGAAGCCTCATTCAAGCTCACCGTGCTCTCCCGCAAAAGCTCCGACTCCACTTTCCCTTCGCACATCAAAGTGTACGAGGTGGACGATGACTACCCCTTGGCACAGCTCATCGAGGCTTTCGCTGGTCAGGACGCTATTGTGTCAACACTTCCCGGACGGCTCTACAAAGTCCATCTACGAATGATTGACGCTGCTGTTCAGGCAGGTGTCAAGCGCTTCATACCTACGGAGTACGGCAACAATACATGTGCCGCAGCGAGCAAACTCGTCCCGTTGTATGCGCACAAAACCGAGGTAACGGATTACCTTAAAAGGCAAGAAGAAAGGGGTTTGACTTGGACCGCCATACATACCGGTCAGTTCTTTGATTGGGGCCTGGAGAGTGGCTGGCTGGACTACGACTTGGAGAAGAAGAGCGTCAAGATCTACGACTCGGGTGGCAAGCAATGGTCAACAACAAACATTGGGACGGCGGGTACTGCCGTGGTCAAGGTGCTGTTAAAGCCAGGAGAAACAAAGAACAGGCATGTGAAGATTGCTTCGTTCACCTTGTCGCAACGACAGCTTCTTTGCGCACTAGAAGAGGCAAGCGGGACCAAGTGGGACGTGAAGAAGATGTCTTCAATAGAGGCGCTGAATAAGGGGAAGAAGCTTGATGATAAGGGCGAGTCGGACGGGCTGAAGTTGCTAACTTTGATGTTACTTTACGCGGATGACTCGGACCGGGGAGCAAATTTCGAGGAGAATGGTTCATTGGACAATGAATTGCTTGGCCTGCCGGCGGAGAATCTCGCTCAGACTCTCGATAGGATCCTAAAAAAGTAGGCGCCCTGATAGAATCCATAGAATGCGCTTCAGGCGGCTCAAAACATTAGATCTGCTCTTTATCCTCGTTCGCCCTTAGCGTGCGAGATCTGTATTACTACTGTAGACCTCATACTTGCGGACATAGATCTGTCTCAACACCTCAGGCAGACTGAGACAGGACTCGTTTGTTACCAGATTCTTCGAGTAAGCTAGCATTCAGATTGTCGCTAATCGGTGGAAAGAACTGCCCACGAGATGGCTTGATCAGAGCACATTTGCACTAGCTGCCGTTGCATGGTTCTGTCACGATGCGCATGCTTCACAGCTACATTATCGTGCATCTCTTGGATGGCACAGAGTCCTGGAAAGGTGAAAGAACCTGCCCTGGCCAAACGTGAGCCGACGACCACTCGCGAGAGGCAATGGCTCGTCCCCATTCCCCAAATGCTTTTGGATTCCGTGGGTCGGATATCTTAATAAACAATGCTTCGAAGAAGAAGTTCCAGATCTTATGTATAGTGTGAGACCTTTCCTCCATCGGTTGCAAGCCGAACAACGACCACGTTATGTTGACTTACACCGGCATCGCAAAGTTCTCGTCCATACACTGAAGAAGGTTTCGAAACGTAGGCGCTTCATCGATATTCGCAGCATAGTTTGTGTAAAGTCATTCTCAAGTAGCCATCGAGATTGAGATGCCTGGAGCTCAAATAGTCGGCTATTGTTTTCGAATAGTGCTCGAGTGGTGAGGTATGGAGCTCCTCCTGGCGCTTCGTTGAAGTGCTCTTACAGGGCCAAAAGCAGCTGACTGAGTCCCCCAAGTAATTGCTCTAGTAAATGTGAAGCTGAAGCGTTTTGTGAGACGCCGCTGGGATTGGCGAGGGGAAAGGCAGCCTGCTATGGGCGGCTTGTATTATAGAGCAAAATCGCGACGGTTCCCAGTCACCTTTTTTAAAACTTGCTATATGCGAAGTATGCAAGTGTCCGAGCATTGCAGGGAAAGTGACAGAGGGCAAGAGTAGCGCACAGCTCATCGGTCCCTAGTCTACTTATCTTTCTCTCTTTCTACTTATCATCGTTTGTCTACAGTGTCCTTGGTTCAATCACTTACTTCTGAACCAAGAAAGTCGCGAGTAAAGGCCTCCTACCGCCTCCCTCCGTCACGATGATTGCCACGCACTCGAAAGACGGTTCTGGGCAGCAGCGTCTGGGCAACGGATGCCTTGCACCTTCCCAAGATTCCAATCGTCATAGATCCGTGGGCAAAAAAGGACTACTCACCGATCCAGCAGACTCGGTTGCATGTAGCGATTGCCCAGAGTTCGATCAGGGTCCCCAGGAGAGCGAGAGCAGCGACGAAGTGGATCTCGACAATGATCTCTACGCCCTACTGCACGTCAACGAGTGTGGTCTTGCCGAAGAACCACAATCTTTGGAGCATGAAGGCGACCTCTCGGGCTTGGATCTCGCCGGAGATCTGTCTGACGCTGACCCGAGAAGTGAAATCTCGGACAACAGCATGAAAGATGGCCCAATCTTTACGAATGATCTATCATGTTGATCGATGGAGATGTCGTTCATGTGACTGATGTATGCTATACGACTCAATGCAAGAGAACATCCACCAGGACTTCCGATTATAGCAAACACGTTCGAACCTACCCAGCCACTATGTTTCGACCAGTATAAGTCAGACCAACCCTCACGTCCGACCTCAGTTCGGATAATGCAGAGGTTTGTGAGGAGTGTCCCGAACTTTTTGTCTGGAAACGTCCCTCCAGATGCATGTCGAAGCATGCCATGGCGAGCAGATCCATCCCTCTCAACACACGAGTTGTCAATCTGCCACAGGAATGTTCACATTCCAGGGCTTAAAGCTACCTATACCCCTTGGAGAGCCACACCGATGTGCCAGTTTCCGGTCTTCCCGCTGTAGCTTCTGATTGTGGATGAAGCGCTAATTACATGCTGCTAGCGCGGGGATTGGCTGTTATTCAGTTGCTCACTTAAAAAGTGTAGCCGAGCTTCAAAGCGCGGCTAGGTTTGGCTTTACATCGTTCCAAGCTACATCGAGAAACGGACCACAGTTGCCCATAGCCATGCTTTCTTCTGTTCCTTAACACGCGACGCTAATCTCCGCGATAAAGAATTGATTTAGGTAGTTGAAGAGTATCTAAGTTTTCAATAATTGCTCAAGTACAGGAGAGACTGCTGTTCCTTCTGGCCAGAAGCCCTGCAGCCGGATGAAAGAAAATGAGTAACAAAACAATTAAGCCAAACTCAAAGCCAAGGGCCCTTGTAATCGAGGTTTCTCTTGTCGTGTCTCTTGATAAGCAGGCCTTCGTCGCAGACAATTCAGTAGAACCTTGAGATTCGTCGTCCTGCTCTTCTAGATGCGTGGGGTGGCTTGAAGGATATTGAGTAGACAGGGTAGGACGGTAAATAGGCTGCGAGTCCGCCTCGAGCTTTGCTGCGAGCTTATGAGGCAGGAGCGTTTTACTTCATCGCTTGGGCCATGCGGCAGAGGTCCCTCAAGTCCGTGAGGAAGGAGGAATACGACGCCGGTCGCCCATACGTTCCCACCCGCCCATCGTTCCAATCTTGTTCCAAGTCATCGATAACGCCGGGCTTGCATGTATCCCAGACATTCCGACTGTAAAGGCCCGGTAGGTCTCCTTCATCGGACACTGCTTGCGGGGTTCCGGGGGACGATATAGGACTGGCAGTCGATATGCTCGCGAGAGCTATGATGACGGTGATATCCAACAGACGCATGTTGCCGCAATATGTAGCTTGAGGTGAAAATCTAGTTTATAAGGAAGATTGTAGCGTTGTCGAGAGATAGATGTGAGTTTTCCAATGATGAATGATTGAAGATTCGGAAGGGGCTCTATGGATATAAATATTCTTTGATTCCTTCGATAACCTCGGTTCCGGGCTCGCCGGCTTTAGAGATCTACCCCGGGAAGCTAACACGAAGGATGGGGCGATGAAGTGCAATTACCAAGCTCGTAATTGCGCACAGATGAACTGATCGTCGCGCTCTGCATTATCCGACTAATATTAGAGGCATCCGACTTCAAGGTTCTGGCGATCATAGCAATGACTCAAGGTATCCGTCAAATACTAAACACAGCCAATCTCGCCATGATCAGTATTGCAAACTGCTCAAGAAATTGCAGGAGGATTTACTGCACGATCTTGAAGTTTAGGGAATCGAGGTCCGCGACACGGAAGGTGCGCCGGAACTAGAGCGTAGAACAGGGGGCTAGGACGATAACCCCTCTCTCACCAGCAGCCCTTCTGATCAATCGTGACGACACAATGAACTCGGTCAATTAATTCTTGGCAGCTCGCTTGGCTAATTTCTATGGTTACTTTCAAGCTTGCTGACACGCGAATGGGCGGAACGGGGCCTCGAGTCCGGCCGGTCTCGACTGAGTAGCCTAGCGGTCCTCGCACAGACTCGCTATTTGTACCTCCGGTATGATATAGGTACGCACGTCATTGGATCGTTCGATTATGTGCGCTGGGCAGCGGCAATCCCGCGATGACAGCTCTTGGGGTTGCATCCCACGAGACCCAAGGGATGAGCACAGTCCTCCTCCCGAATGTAAATTTCCGCGCACGAAATCTCGCCGAAAGGATGCCACAAGAAATGAGACAACCTCACCGCGGCGACCGGGCTGCGCTGCCCCGGCCGTCCTTGGCTTGTCCGGTGAGACGACGACGCCGCCGCCCTGTCTCAGCCGCCCGCGCGTCCTGGTCATAAGTACGAAATCGACGAGCGCGTGGCACGTCGGGTGCAGCAACAATTTGATCACCTACGGCACCGCCCTCGACTATGACGCTGGACAGGCCCTCGGCGCGCATGCCTCTAACACATCTTGTCAGTCAAAGCGCGCCCGGGCTTCTGCGCCGCAGGGCCTCGAGCGGACGTGAAGATACCGCTCGCCCTGCTCCTCATGAAGCCGTGCACTCTGCCGCGACGCTCGTCAGGATGAAGGGCGCGAGCCCCTTTTCGGCGTTGATCTATCGCTCCCCAGGTTTGCAGGCGGACTGTCGTCTGTTTCCTGGTAGAAGCTTGAAACCACTATTTGGGATCTAGAAGTGACGTCCCCCACCTCTGACACCACGACAAAAGATCTATGTTCCGAACCGACGATCGTGATGAATTTCATAGGCAAGCCTGTCGGTAGCCATATAACATGATTGAGTGCTATATAGAGTAATATACGCTCATCTAATATTTTTCTCTTGACTCTTTCAGCCTTGACCTCTTATTATTTCTGACTATAAAACCCCTTTGTACTTATGACTACAATAAGGTTTACATACCCTCTATAGCTTTTGCCATACTAGTGCCTCCCCCGCGCGAGTATGCTTATTTGACGATCCTATACTCTTAGACCCTAGCTCGAGCTGCCCCTTATTAGGCACACCCAATGCGCAACGGGCTCGTTCCGCCGCTCCACTCCAATAACTTGCCTAGGTTGATGGGAAATTCGGTGCTCATACAGCCAAGTGCTTTCATGCATCGGCTGGCTGGTCTATCGCAATGGCTCATGAAATAGAAGATCTTTACATGGCGGTCTAGTTAGCATGAGATTTGGTCGAGGACTAAGGGTCGCACCACATTCTATAGTGAGGGTATGCTGCGCTTGCATCGCCACCGTTATTCTTATCATCAACTAGTCTCCATACTGAATTGGCTTATCAAAGCCATTACTGTATATCTAAAGGCCCTGTGAGGCCTTTTGTAGCCCAGTAGAGGATTTCGTACACCCCTTTCGTATAGGTATAGGTTTTAAGAGTATTTGGAGAGTGATTTGGTTATAATATCGACAGGGCAACTACATCACAGGCTGTGGTGCCTTTCAACAGCTGGATGCAAACTACTATGAGATTCATGAGGAGTCTCTGCTATGACAGCAGCCTCGATCCGCTGCCCAAAGTACTCAGTCTCAACGGCTTTCCCGTCCGCCAAAGTGCCCGGAAGATAGGAATAGGCTATAGGCCTCTTGATGATGTACCCGAGCGCGGCACTGGTAACATAGCCTGCTTGCCGGTAGTCAAAAAACAGCGGCTCATTATCGAGTACCGTGGAGCGTCCATCGTCCACAGTAAGGCAGCGTAGCCGTCGATGCATTGCTTCTACGGATCAGCTCTTGAGCGCAGCGTGGCGAACGTCATCCTCTTGATCCGACTGGATGGCAAATTCGAGGCCAGCCTCGTACGGGTCGTGCTCAGTGGTGGAATCAATCTCTTAGATTCTGACCCCTTGCTCCACTCGCAATGCGAAGGAAAAAGCGCTTCCACGGGCTGCGAAGCTAGTGTCACAACATCAGGCCCTCATTCGCTTTAATCGGGCACTATCCGTACGATGAGCTCCCATCGGAACCACCACATGTGCTTGCCGCTCGGCTGAGCTCTGGTTTGGATGATATGCCTTCGCACTAAAGTTGCATCATCCTGGCATTAGAGCAGTTCCTTCCACCCCTTCCGTCGACCACTTGCCGCCCCTCACCATCAGCACCCTCAGCCACGGCTGTTGGCCCGGGTAAGTTACAGAGGCACAGTGCTTGAGCCGGAGGGCAAGTTCTCCAGGCCGTGGTGAAGCGATTGAGTCCTATGGGAAGATGAAGAACCGAAGCTGTAATGGAGAAGATGTTAGCAATAATCGAGTCTAGACATGGTTGTGATGATGCACGGGCACGGATAGTGTTAGTAACCTCCTTGAGATGAAAGACTTATTAATATGTTAAATCTACATACGGGGAGAATAAGCTGGCCACATAGGAATGATGTTATATGTCTCTAGGCTATCTGTACCGGCTCTTCGTGTTTCTGACACGGCTCCGTAGCTTCAGTCGAAGCGCTAGAATTGTATGAAAGTCAACACGGCCATTGAGCATTTGGTCATTAACAGATCTTCAATGTAGAATATGACACGCGACGTGAGTCCTCAAATCTAAACGAATAATCCCTGTTAAAGAATCCGTTTGAGCAAAAGTTCGTCCGACTAGCTACTTGTCGTTCTTGATAAGGGAGATGAGAGCCATTTCGAAGATTGGGGTCCTACTTTTCGCGCGCCGTCTACTCCTGGCTCATGCTAATTCTGCATTATAGATTGACTCGAATGGCAAGTACAGCGGAGTTAGACACGGCGCAAGGGAGGTGCCTTTGCTCTGATCTATCGAAGGGCCTTCACTCAACCTGAGCGGAATGACGAAAAGTTCCAGTGCTGATTCAGCCTAACTTCTATTTCGGCCACAGTCTGGGCTCCTTTGCGCTTATTGCCAAGGGCGCGCGAGTGTCTAGGCCACGCGACTCTAGTCGAAGAGTAGCGCACACTGGCTTCGCCAGTATCTGGATCAAATTTGCCGTGCTCGCGTACCGCCCCCGCCAACGCCCCAAGGTATCTGCCATCCACCTCGTCTGGCTATAAAAACATCAGCCATTTCATGACAGGCCAGCAACTCCCATGCGGCCACATCAGTACAAGAACAAAAACATCAGGACATGAGAACATAGTTGTATTCATCCCCAGTGCTATTGTTAACAAATGAATTTATAGAACTTCTTCCATCTGGGCCATGTCGCCCGTTCGTCGATCTCCTGCGCCACCAAAATCGGCAGATTGAATTCTCGCCGTCCTGTATCAACGTCCATATCGCGCACCTTGACATACTTCGTCCTATACAGCACCTTATGGCCAAGGTAGAATAAGAAAGTGATAGGAAATCCCATGTACTTGAGGAAGAAGTTCTGTGCTATGTCGCGCGCGCCCATAGCCTCCCAGCCGATTGGAAAGGCACCTAACCAGAATTGGGCGCCGAGGATGAAGAGATTGATCGTGATGCCGATGTAGGAGCCCAGTACGCCGACCTGCGAGACGAAAGGCAGGGTGCCAAGGCTACGCCCGTGGTGGGCCCATGCGCGCCGGAAACGGATGTGGCAGAGGCAGATAGAAAACCAGATGAAAATTGAAGATAGGCCCGAGATTGCGACGAGCCAGTCCAGCACGTTGCTCCTCGTGTGTAAGTCGGCGAGATAGGCGAGGAGACCAAAAACCGCGGCCACCGCAATGGCGACCAGCGGTCGTCCCCTCTTATCCACGTACCCCAAGATTTTTGGTGCTTGGTTGAGCTTGGCTAAGGCGACGAGGGTTCGCGAGGCCCCAAAGACAGCTGAATTGCCCACAGATAGGACGGCGATGAGGATGACCGAGTTCATAATGGACGGGAGAACTTGTATCCCAGCCCCCTCGATTGCGATAACGAAGGGCGAAGCCTTTGCATCTACGCTGCTGTCAGCGTCTAGCAGTCGAGGGTCGGTATACGGGACCAAGAGGCCCACAAGCGTGAGCGAGACGACATAGAAGAGGGTGATCCGCCAAAAGACCTGCTTTATGGCCGTTGGAAGGGATTTCCGTGGATTGGCGGTCTCAGCGGCGGCTAGGCCGATGAGTTCGGTTCCTGCAAAGGCAAACGCTGCCGTAATAAAGATGCTACACAAGCCCTTGAAACCGTCGTTGAAGGAGCCGGGGTTTTGCCAGTATTTGCCACCAATGTAACCGCCATCGGGCGTCCCGCTGCAATTGATAACGATTCCAAGGAGGCTGAGCCAAAGTGTCAGAGCACATGTTTCACAAAGAGGGTGTTTGCGCTTACATGAATCCGATAACAGCAATAACCTTGATGATAGAGAAGACGAACTCGGCCTCACCATATCCCTTGACGCCAAAAAGGTTGATGACAATAATTGCGACTAGGAACATGGTCACAAATGTCGCATTCGGCAGGTTGTCAGTCCAGTACCGAATGGTGAGAGATGCTGCGATGACCTCCAAAGGCAGGACGATGAGCCACTGTATAGCGTAACTATGATGACCAGAGTCAGTGTCGAGAACCCAAGGCCAATATCTCACGCGGCGCAACTTACGTCCAGCCCATAGCAAACCCCCAAGAAGGGTCTAAGAACCGTGTCGCCCACGAGGAGAAGGATCCAGTGATAGGGAATATGACTGCCAACTCGCCGAGGGCTTGACATGTGCAATACAGCATGGTGCCAACAGTCACATAGGCTATCAGCAGAGAGGCAGGACCTCCGGCTGACAATGCCTTGCCGGATGCCACGAATAGACCCGTCCCGATAGCGCCACCGATGGCTATCATCTGCAGATGCCTTCCCTTCAGCTTTCGTGCTAAGCCTATGTTGGCTGACTGAATGGCCGCCGCCCGCAAGTCGTAATGATATGGGCCGCCTATGCTGCTGACCTGAGTGAGGTGATCGCTAGGAAAGAAGCTCGCGCTCGTATCGTCGGGCTTGAAGCTGTCGAGAAAGCGCCGGAAGCGGTGCGGCGATCGCGAGCCATATTCGGGTTCCCGCATGCTGTGCGAGCTGCCTTGGATTATGGACTCTTCTTTAGTCTTGATGTTGGTGATGGGATTGAGTTCAATGTCCCCTTGTGCTGCCATGGCCGACGGCTATCGAGATACGCCGCTGGTAGTCAAGCACGAGGCACCATTGAGGCAAGGAAGGCGCGGGGATATGGTCCGCATTACCGATCGCACGAGCGGGCGGACGCAGGATTGAACTTGCTGTCATGCGAAGGGACAGTCGCGGTCGTCGAGAGCGGTTCAAGGGTTGTCGTCGGCGAGAGCGCCGACCGCACCCCAAAGCGCAGTCGCAATTGACGAAACGAACTCGCAATCGTACTCGTCGCAATCGCAGCCGCACTCACGGCCGCAGTAACAGTTTGAGTCCCTAGTGACGCTGTTGTCGCACCTGGACGTGCTCTATCACAGAAGATGGTAGGCTGGGGATATTTCGGTGGCGGACGGGTAAGTGGCAGGTACGAGTAGGTGAAGCTGGGGAAGCTGCTTGCATGATGGCTGGACGAGGGCGAAAAGCGGGTAGAGATAAGCGAGCAGGTCCGCTAGCAAAGTTAGTTGAGGGTGACGTAGGGAGTACCCAGTATGAGCTAGCGAGTCAGTGGCGCAAGGCTCATGGATGGTGCGATTGGCAATGAGCGCTAACCCAGAGATAAGTACAGAGTACAAGCAAGCACGCAGCACCTGAGATTCCCGGATATAATGGGCTACATCCGTACACGAGCTTGTAGTGCTACCCCGTCATCGCAGTGTCGTCGCTCAGCGATACTCTGGCTCGGCTCTGGTAGCAGCCATGCTGTCGGATACCCTACCAAGACGTCCACCACTCAGGCCCCTTGGAAAGGGAGCATGGTGTCGTTCAGTGTCCTAACAGTGCCATCATGTTCTACAAACTGTGCGAATACATGTACTGACCAAAAAGGAATTCGTTGTACGAAAGAAGCTGGCATCGAGGCTGTTGCGCTTTCCACTCTGATAATCTGACACACGAAACTCCATACGATCATCTAATCTTGACTGTCCCGTTGCAAACGCCGTCAACAGCCATCTTGGACAGGCCAACGCCGCCAAGAAACGGAATCGCAGATTTCGAAATCTCATGGCTGACATGCCATCGGTGGTCGCAGCTCTCGGTATTGCTGTCTGCTTCACCGTCAAACGGAGTCGTAGACGATAACCACAGTGTCGATGCATGCGACTACATAGTCCCCCATTGTCGTTGCAAAAGCGCAGAGTTCCCTTCCGTCGCAAACTCCAGTCCAATTGAGGCGAAAAGTCACTGTGCAGGCCTTCTGAAGCGCGACCAATGTAAATGTACCTGGCCACAGGCCTAGGGCACATGCAAGGACTGCTGCGACCTCGAGTCGAACAAATAGGCATCGCCATGTCTGCCCAGACAGAGCCGGCCCGACTCTCCAACGAATCCATAACTTGCACATATGGTAATGGTAGATAGAGTGACTAGTCGCATGGCACGTCGCAAGAACTCCTCACCAAATCTCTGTCCCTCTCCAGAAAGTGGTCACAACTTTGCTGCAATATGCCTGTCTCGTCCCCGAGAAATGAGACTGGAGTTCTCAATTGGCCTGACGAGGTCTTCCCGACTGGGCATGATCCTCAACCAAAGTTCTCTGCCGGCCAGCTCCTGGAAGAGAAAAGAGATGCCATGTTTGGAAAGGCAAGGAACGAAGCTTCTCACACTAAGCATTCGAGTGTTAAACATTCGTCCGATATGTTCTATTTCAGGACGACTCGACCATTGTTCAATGTTTATTACGACTGTACCGTCTCCGGCTCCCACGAACTAGGCTACGACATGAAAAGCCCATGCAACTAACGCATCGAGCCCTGAGGAAATACGCAAGTCCCAGTATAGTTACGGAGAAAGTAATTGCCATCAACAAAGTATTGACTCGCATGTGGTCTGCAATGTAGTTCAAGACTTGCCCGTCCGACCCGTGCCACGACCTCCCGGCCGCGTGTCTTATTACGGCTCCCCCATAACCCTCGTCCATCAATCCCAGGTCATGTCGCAGCGTGCCATGTAGCCATGCATATGTCCGAAACGCCGACGTCAACATCATAGGGCCTGTGGACCAGAAGACCTGGAGATATGGCAGGGGAATTCGCTTCGATGCCGCGCCACCGCGCCTCTTGGCCTCGAAGAGGGCCCATTGCAGGAATGAAGACCCACGCTCAGCCATGAAGAAGTGGTTGCTCAATCCGAAGGTTCCCGTGGTGGAAGCGAAGATGGCTTGCAGACCGAGGTGCTGCAGACATGATATCTGTGCAGCTGAGCTTGGGTATACGTCTAGGTCGGCGTAGATTCCACCTTCTGCGTCGACTATCGCCAGCCGAGCCACGTCGGCTCTCTGTATGTTCTGTGGGTAACTCTCGTATGTAGACAACAGCCAGGTGTACTTGGTCTTAATGAGTCGGAGGATAGCCTCGTCTGTCCAAAGCTTGACTGTATAATTCAGGGGCGCGAGCATGGACTTCCATGACTCGTGAGATGGCTCCACGTCGGTAGAGTATGTCTGAACGTCGACGGTCTTCCATATTTGGTGTACAACATCAGGTATGTTGGGGCTCGTATTCGGTAGAGAGTCGCTGAGCGTTTCGTGAGCAGTTGTGGTGCATCCGTTGATTACGTCCATCGACTCGGACAACTGGCCGGCGAACGCAAAGTCATTGTTGTAGCTGGACTGGTGGACAACAACAATGATAATGATAATCAGAAGAGCTACCGAAGCGAGCGTCCGATAACCGCATCTAGAAAGGACTGCCATTAAAGACTACGACATAGCCTGAGCCGTTTGACAATGAAGGAGGAAGAGATCGGGCAGCGGCCCGTATTTAGGTGGCGCGAAACCGAGGCCGGATATAAGGTAAATGACTCGGTTGGAAAGGAAAGTGGACTCAAGAGCTAGAATATTGCCGTGTAGTATGGAAGAAGCGCCCCTTTGACATCGAGGTGGTAGCGGCAACTGGGCAAACTGCGTTACCGTCGCTGATCTTAGGGACGACTGACTTCTTCGTGGACGGACATTTGCAACAGAAGACCGTCTAGAAAAGCAAAGTACCAGTGCTTGGAATTGAAAGATGCGCGAGACGAGTCTACGAGCTTCCGGACATGTTCTCCCCGTGTACACCCCTTACATATGTAGCCGGGCCGCAAGCCAATGACACACATCACTTCAGCAGAGATCGCTGCTCGGCAATCCGCAACACTTACCAAAACAGACGGCTTGTCATGCTTCATTTCGTCAAGTTTCGCAAGTGCAAGTGAACTAAAGCAGCGCAACGCGACTCATACTCGTAGTGGCCGCCTCTATCGGACTGCCTTGTTCGCCATGACTCTTGACCCCTACCACGCGCGTCGGGTTAGCGCGTGAGCATACGAGTACGTGGTTCGACAGAACGGCTTCAAAAATGGGCGCTCACGCGAGTGTTGGACGGACCGCAATTTCAACGCATGCCATTGGTAGCTTTCTGGGCCGTAGGGCTGCCGCGCGTGAGCCTCTCGCCTTTTTGATCCTATATCGTCTATATTTGTCTTTGACGGTCAGGCGCTCACGGCGGGGCCACGTCATCTCCTTGCGATGGTGGAACGGTCTTGAGGCTGTGCCGAACGTCAATGAACCTACATGTAGGCTACATGTACGCAAGCTTATGCTTCGCAAACGCCCCACCTGGAGCGCTCATCCCACTTTCGGCCGCGATGTGGGTCTCATTGAACCACACACAAATTCCACACCAGATACGAATGCAGGAGTGTTACCCACGGAAGTAGGCAGACTGCTGGTTCAGTTGGCATGCATCGCATCTGGTTAAAGCCGAGTTGGCTACGGTTGGCGGCTCAATCATCACTGATTAGGCCTGGCTCCGTCGTCCCACGTGCCCTTTTTAGCATTCAGCAACGGAAGAACAACAGGCACGTACGTCATGTTTCTGCATGCTCTCGAGAGTACGTAAGTTCCACACGCGACTCGGCTGAGCTTGAAATTAGGCTTATAAGTGCATCCGACGCCGTTCCTTTGACGCGGGTCGGAGTGACGTTGTGTCTCTGTGAGTGAAGCTGCGCGACGCGTATGCGCCTCAAATTGGTTTTGCGGTTTCATTTCATTATTACGGAGACATCAAGCGCAGCAAAGTACGCTAAGCAGATGGGCATGGGAGATGCAGTGACCCCGGTACGATTACGTCTACCCTTGACGATGTTGCGCTGCCCACTGTCGCAAGCATCTCCATAGATAACCTCATGTGATAACAATTTAGATAACAGCAAGATGGTAACGTAGAAATGCTCCAAAGCTTCCCGCAGCTTGGTGCAAAGTAGTATTGAAATGTGTGGGCAGCAGCGGAGGCGAAGATGCGGCGTTGACTAGTTTGGGCAGTGGCTAGAAGAGTGTGGAAAATGAGCCGTCTTCAAGGGAGCTTGAGATTCTCCCTTCATAGAAAGCAAGGAGACTAGACATTTATCCTGCGGTCGGGTACCAACGCATTGTAAATTGGTCAGTCTCGAGATTACCATAGCATACCCCCTTGCGCATCGGCTCTGCTATCAATGAGTCTTGGCCCTTGGCGGCAGCAGGCCCTTTGCCATGATGCTATAGTGAGCAAACGCACGACGGTAACGATAATTCAATAACGAAATCATCGCACGCATTGCTTACAAGTCAAGTCAGCTATGACTACTAACTTTATTAGTCTCGTTATTATTACAGGCTCTAAGCCCCGATGCGGCAGAGTCACGCGCCTCATTACATGACCGATTATCGTTAATTATACTTTGCTCTGAGATATTGCGTCTACTATTCCGAGATAAAAGCTAGTAGTACGGAAGGTACAAGTAGATTACCTGAACTTGGATGCCTGGCTACGTCAAGGTAGATACATTATTTTGCATAATATCTACGAAAGATATTCACAACTCGCTCATTTGCTAACACTAATAAGTAGGAAAACTTAGATTCATATAGGAGAAAGTGAATGCGTTGATGGCTGAATGTTTCCTGCTTAAACCGTTATCGGAAGACGAGCCATAACTAGTATGAGAATAGCGGTGAGGAAGAGACCAGCTGCGGTTAGGAAGCGGAGTCCAATCCAGATCCCGTCTAATCTCAGGCCTAGACGGAAAGAGACTGCTAGCAGCGGACCAGCGACCAAGGCTCTGATACTCTCGAGAAGTGCTATAGTACTAAACATAGTACCGCTATGATGTTGCTCAACTATCTCAGCCAAAAGACTTCGTAAAACCAAGCGGTATCCGAGCCGAGGCAGTAGACGACATATCCTGTTTAGCAAAGTACGTTAGAATTCGAAAGCTTGTATAAAGGTAAAACAATAGTAATTAGAGGAGCATACCTATTACCATTACCACATCATTATCGGACAGGCCTTTTATCAGAGCGCCGAGAAGCAAGCCAACGCAGCTTATTCTTGCTAAAAGCAAGTCCTTGGTATTGGAAGAGTAAGAGAGCCAGCCCGTTAGAGCTGTACTGCATGCTGGGAGAAGCAGAAGCAGCAACGCTACTAGAACGCCCGCTTTAAGAGATAAGAGGAGTCCGGCCTAGATACTCGATTAGAATATCATCGATCACGAAACGATTAGTGGCCCGCTAGCTGCTGACCTGGCCCCAACTCCACCCGTATCTGCGTCGCGCAAATTGCAGAACAATATCCTGTGCGTGTCTTCCGAGTGTCGTCAGAATTATTGTAGCCAAGAGAGCTACGATATGCTTATTTCCCCAGATGAAGAAGACAGTTGCGGACTGGAGGCCCCTTAGGCTATCCGCGAATCTGCTCCAAACCGTGGCAGAAGCGCCTGGCTCAGTCCGCTGTGTATCTAGGTCCGACGGTATATCATCCGCTACCTTTCTCCTCAGTGTCTCAGGTACGCAACAAGCGATAAGCAGTCCGGGAAAATAGAGAGCGAAGCCGAGGGAGATTGGTAGCCATGGACTTATATCCATTAGCGCAACGGCCAGAGTACTCGACGCGAGCTCGGCAGCCAGCACACAACCCCCCATATAGAAAAATATGTTTGACCTAATCGAATAGTTAGTCAATCAATATAGCTGACGTTTTGGCGGTGTTGCTCATCGATAGGCTGCTGGAGCTAGATCCGATAGAACGGCATAGATAACTCCATGCATCACAACGGGATCGCCCCCAAAAAGGGTGAAGATGGACGAAAGCCATGTCAGCCTTAGTGGAAACACCTCCGGCCAGAAGCCTAATCATGTGAGTAGACGTTGAGTTGATGCCTTCTGTATGTGAGACGTATACCTACATACGACCATGTAAAATCCCTGTGTAAGAATCATGCCGAAGAGTCCAAGGCAAAGGATAGGCTTGCGCCCGTGTTTGTCGGTCAGAAAGCCATATGGGATGGCACAAATGATGCCTTCATCACGATCAGATCAAATTACCGCACCTAAAGACGACACGGGAAAGGGTGCGCTTGCCTGGAAGTAAGTCAAATGTCGCTTGCCAGCCTCTCAGGGTTGCCAACTCGCCGTTAACGTTTGAACTGTTTTGGCAATAATCTTCGGAAGGCTGTCCGCTTGGCTGACATTTCGCATGAATATTTCGGCAGATTATGTCTTCTAGGACTTGGTTCAAGGGGATACTCTGAAGCATCGCCCCAGACTCAATGGTGACGAGAGTGAGGATGGCAAGAATGACTGGTAGTAATCGCGAAGTGTTGGAGTCTTTGCCTACACTTTCTTGCTGCTCTCTTGGATGGGCGCCGGCGAGCAGAGGCGATTGCTCATCTTGACCTGCTGTCTCTTCTAAAGTTGAGTTTGAAGGCGACATCGTCCTGTTGACGATGGATGAGGGGAATTGCTTCCTGAGGCGCGAAATTGTGGTCTTGATGTTAATCACTACAATATTGCGGGGGAGAGTAAGAATGATTGACGTGTCTTCAAGCGAGTAGCTGAGGCAATGCAACGGTTGGTTTGCGGTGACCAGGGTCTTCAGCATGTTATGCATATTGTCGCCCAACAGCAGGGCTTGACCCCCGCAGACCACTTACAGTATCACCATGATGACCGGGATATTTTGGCAGATTGTTAATGCGGCAAGGGGCAAGCCAACAATATCAGTGCATATGAGTATTCATACTCGTACAATATCACATGCGAGATTGGGCGACAATGAAATAGCTCACCGCCTTTCTGTACCGGCAAAACACGCGTTGGCAGCGCAATCTCTGGTCTGTCGCCTTGGAGCGGAATCCATCAATGCTTGCGGAGTGATGAATAGTGGCGTCAAGGCCGAACGACCAACTCGACCCTTTGCGCCTCAAAGGGCACATCCACAACATCTTGAAACCTCGCCGGATATCTATCGAAAGTTAAGCAGTGAAAATGAAAACGACTCAACCACTACAGTACAAGTGTCATGTCAGCGGCAGGCTTCCGTATACGGAGATATCTGCTGATGCTATAGAGCTATCTAATAACTGTCAACTCTGGCCAGGGTTTTAATTGAGTCAGACTAAGGACTATCTTTAGATCGTGGGCTGTATAGTTCCACCCAATAGGAACCTAACCACTACGGCCCCGGGATCCGGTCTCCCGCTCGTATAATCTATAATGACTCCATCCTCGACATGAAGTCTCTTGTTGTCAAAGTTTGTAGACCTTTCGAACGCCCAGTCCCTGATTCTGTCAAAGTTTCGGCACATGTGAATAGTTTCCAGTTCGGGTTCAATGATGTTTTTGCTCTCCAGCCATTTATACGTGATCAAGCTGGTATCCGAACGGCACATACGGGATTGGCGAAGCGATTCAACACAATGGTCTGCGCGATTAATGTCAACCAGTTGGTCAATCTCAGAGCGTCCTTCGTCATAGTGATCTCACCTAAATGCAACCACTGGATGTATTTAACTTTGCCATCGGAGCTTACCAGGGATGTGTTATATCCTCGAGGATAGAAAGCCTTTCGTATCTGATTCTGGTTCTGAAGTTAACATTATGCTCATTGCCCCGCATGGTCAGTTGTCCCTACCAGGCAGTTTGGCTGGTGGAAGAGGTCCAGACCAACCATGAAGTCACTCTCGTGACCGACGACTGGCGCTTTGATTGACTTGTCCAAGAGACGATTTCCAATTCCCTTGCCTACGAGCAGAAAGGCGCCGTCTACTGCAGCTGTTGTAGGGCGAACATTGTAGAATTGTTTCGGACTTTTCACTCCGAGCCCTAGGGGCAGGCGAAGGTCGCAAAACACCGCCATAAGCATACAGTCAGCCTGCTCTTGCTGATCGAAGCTTCAATCTGTCATACGGGTTGTACTTCAGCGGCCGCCATTCCAGGCATAGAATTCATCCTTAGCAGCCCCAAAGTCTGATTTCGACGCGAAGGCCGGTCAGTCCAGTCAGTTGATTTGATTAGTTGAGCAACGATTTCCGAACCTTCGCAACGAACTTGCCTTCCACGATGGCCTCCTTTACCGTCACATCATAGTCTAGGATTGACATAACGAGTCATTACCAGCTACAGCTAAGTCAATATAAAACACCAAGAGAAGTGCGAAGAAGATAACGCCCCCTTAGGACGCCGTTCTTGACATATTCGACCGCGCGTTAACCGCCTGATGAACACTTGCGCACTCGCACTGCCAATCTTGGCGGCTTCTTGAAGAACCATTAAGAGAGCCAGCACTCGAGGTGGAACATCGGTCTTCTGTCGAGGAGGCGCTGAAACAAAGCAGCCTCGAATGATACCCGCCACAAGAGAGGCACAGCCACGCATTGACTTTGCTACCTTCCAATGCGTACCGACAAGTCGTCAAGTTGAATGCCTATGAAGTAGCGAAACGAGAAGAGATGCTATCGTTCTGTGCGGCCCGAAGCATCTATTTCTTAGACGAAAGAGCGCAGGGAAGTACCAAATGTATCATGGGGTAGCTTGAGTCTCTCCTCGCATGGCCTGCGTCACTGAGCAATCGCTGGCCCATAATCTAGCCTCTCGAAATTGTCTGGCAGTTGATGGTAGTGCATCGGCGTCAAATGGTCCCGAATGCTCAGGCAAAGCTGACTACGCAATAGCAGATTGAAGGGGGTTTTTATTGGACATGCAAATGTGAGGGCGAATGGACCGCATGAGATAAGATTACACCAATGAGCGGACTAACAGCAGCCTTAAAGAGCTTGTCGAATCTTTCGGCCAACAACTTGTCTCTAATGCACTGCCTCTTGGTCATAAAACAAGTCACATGCGTGCGGATGCTGCAAGCAGTATTTCGGAACCAGAGGGGTTGCGGCGATTCCATTCGCGACCAAGTACTCCCTGAAGTTCAGTATCCTTTGCGTGAAAGTAGTTGTTCTTTTTTTGCCCGTCTCCGGGTCCTTGTTGCCTGACCATACCAATTCAGCCAATGCAGCAGCTCTAGGCCACATCTTGCCGCTAATCACGGCATCGTCGACCTGTTCTGACCATAATGGGGCAGCAGCGCCGATGACGTGTTTCGCCTGTGCGTCAGTCAGGTTGGTAGTGAAGTCGTAGTCGTAGATTCTCTGCCAGGTTTTATACGGCGCGCACCAGGAACCACCAATACCGCCGTAGTTGAAAGATGGTGCTTCCCCTGTTGGGTCTGGGTTTTGCTGGACATTATAACGAGCGTCATTGGTCACATAGCCGCCGAAGCCGCAGTCCAGGTATAGAAAGTCTGAGCTGGAGACGATGACATCGTATCCCGCGGCAGTAAGCTTCCCAATGTTACTAATACCGTTATTCCAGGACTGCATTATGATGTCCTTGGAAACGTTGGTAGCGTGAGCATCGGCAGAGAGAACGACATCCTCCCACATGATTAGCCGACGGTCTTTTTTACCAGTGTTCTTGGTTGAGGTGAAAATTGGGAGCGAATGCTCAATCCAGTATTGGTTGAGGTCAAAATAGGTCCGCGATTTATCTGCGGCGAACCAATCACGGATTGGTTTGCTGAAGTTGAAGCATCCTGTCTGAAGCTCGTCGCCGCCCACGTGGAAGAAATCATCTGCGAAACGCCCGGAGAGCTCCGCGTACACCTTCTGCACAACCGAGTAGGTCTTGGGGTTGAGGACATCCAGTTGACCTGGGTTGGGCTGTACAGCCGTGTGCAATGGCCATTTGTCATTGGACCACCAGCTGTTTTCGCAAGTCACGATGTCTTTGTCGATTTGCTTCCAGCCTGAGGCGGAGTGACCCGGCATGTCGATCTCTGGAATCACGCGAACCCCGCGTGCGCGAGCGTAGGCAACGATATCTTGAACATCTCGCGGAGAGTACGTCTCTCTAGCGGAGTAGGCGTCCTTTGTGACTTGAGGGTACGCGTTGATGTGGATCGGCCAAGACTGGGTATCGGTGATGTGCCAGTGCAAGATGTTCATCTTGGAGAGAGCAAGGCCGTCGATCTGCTCGTAAGTCTTGTTGACGGATATGAAGTTTCGCCCCGAGTCGATCATTACACCCCGGTAGGGGTATTTGGGATAATCTTCTATCGTGACGGGCTGTTCGACGATGAGCCCGCCGCGGCCATCTGTAATGACGATTTGCTGCAATGTCACAAAGGCGTGGAGCGCGCCCCAGACCGTCTTGGCAGTGACCTCGACCGTCGAAGAAGACGATGCGATGGCAAGCGTGTAGCTCTCATCCACACCGTGCTGCAAATCGGCCGACCAGTCGGAAACCTTGACGTTTACGTCCGTCAGCCGACGATTGCTTGTAGTTGTGCTGCTCTCCTCTCGCTTGGAGTTGCTGTCGCTGCCGGCTGTCGGAAAGGTATCGAACACGGGAATCGGCGCCTCAATCGCTTGTGGCACCCAGTTCAAAGTAGTGATTGCCTCGTATGCGCGGTTCCAGGCGTCATTGAGAAGACGACCATTATCCCCAGAGCCGTGGCCTGCGTTTGTGCGAAGATCGAGCCAGCCGACCGATCTGGGCCCAGATGCACCCCAAGTGACTTTCTGTGGCGCCGGCAAGGGGTTAACTTTGACGGCCAAGCTGACATCGATCACGATGGCGACCCCCAAAAGCACTGCGGATAGTGGTTGGAAGTGCATCTTGCCGAGACGTTAACAGACGCGTTGTCGGTGTGCAAAGGTCAATCGAGAGGACAGCACCGGCCAGCGTCACAGGCGGGCGGCCTGATGCTTTTGTACATGAAAGTAAACGAGCTCCCGCAGGCCGAACACCTGCCAGTAGCTTGACATTAACGTGACTACGTAAAGTAGTGATCGACCTGCCCGTGACCGGTGTTTTGTTCTTGGAGACGCCAGGATTGCGGACGCGATCTTGGAACATGGGATAAACCCACTAAGATGTAACCCTACGGGCGTGCTGGCTACCTAGGCAAGTTGGCAAGGTAGCTCCCGCCAAAGGAGGGACATGGCGGTGCAGATATGAGATCAGGGTGCATGCATGGGTGATATAACTTACAGGGGCCCATGATTAGGTGCCCTTGACCATGTCTCGAATCGCAGTAGTCCGCATGCCCTGCGCCCTTGTGCCATGGTTCGTACCTGCCGAGATTTGCTGGTTAGCGATTCCAACTGATATACCTTAGCACTAAGAGGTTAGCAGGCCCGTTCCTGTCCCTACAAAACTTGGTACAGCCACACCCAAGTTGGCCGAGATGTTCTCCCCCCCTGGCTAATGCTCCTTCCCCGCATTGCGACGTTAACGTTACTTCACGTGGCGGGTGTCACGAACCGGGGTTTTGCGCCACGATTCAACCCTAAATCACAGGCTCATTTATTCCCCGTTACGTCACATATGCCTTGCGTTAAAGCTGAATGCAAGGCTGTGCCGTAGTTATGTAGAGTGTTGAAAGCGGCATCGCCACTTTTCAAGCCAGCAACTTACTCGCTCGCTCGTCAACCTTGTCCCTCAGCGATCTCTTGGTAATGTTCAGGCACAGTCAGGATATACGGGACGAATCTCGGCTCGGTCGCGAGACATGAGAAATGGCATGAGGCATGAGGATTGGTCCAGCCAGTGGTTGATCAGAGAGCTCAGGGATCTGATCCGAGCCTGTAGGCGGTTGGAATGAGGGGCGCAACGTACTGAGAAGGATGTAAAGCAAAATGGGTTGTGGTGTTACAGATGCTATGGCTGACCAGACCCCCGTCTTTGATGGCCTCGCGGTCAGAGGTTCCGTACACAGGACTACTTAATCGTCGACAGCTTTTGGCTCTGGACACTCTAAGAAACCTAGGGAAGCGTACCATTGCTGGCGGCAGGACTCAGGCTGATAATTCCTTCACGAAGTAGTGACTTTATTCCGTTACGTCTTGATGATTGTACAATCGAGACTACGAGTTGGCCCCTTTACTCCCATGGCAGAGTGCGACATTACCTGGGTTCAGCCCGGGTCCTGCATCGTGCCGCGTTTCTGTCAGGTCAACCGGCATGCTCAAGTCTCTGATTTTTATTTTTCTTCCTCACGAGGACGATATTTGATTCCGTCGAATTGGGGCCGATGCGGTGCGCAGCACAGTGGAAGTGGTGAGCCTACGCTTCATAACAAATGATGTTGTGCTCTTGCGGGCCAATACTGCTATTGGCTCGCCTTAGAAGACTATTTTGCACCAACTAACCGTGCATGGGAGGGTGATGAATCACTAGCTGACGCTGGCCGTGGGAAATAGAAGACTCCGCCAGTTTGGCGCCGCTATGATAGAGCGTTGTTGTTTTACATTTGCACCACGGAAGACTACCCCTTCCTCGCATTCTGCTGGACTGACATCCTGCCTATGAAGTACACCATCTGCAGTCACTTTCGCGATGATCGTGAATTCGATCGTTGATATCATTTAGCAATCATCAAAGCATATGGCTTGAATCACCAGCTGGCAAACTATGCAACGATGACAATGCACCCATAGCATCGAAAGCGCAGTCTCGATGGCCGACACAAGCACTGATTTGCCCTGAGCGTTATACTTCAATTTAGGCATTGTGCAATCAGGTCAAAAGAAGAACACTTTATTGAAGAGAACTCCACTCAGTCGTCAAAGGTCTGTTCGGCTCCAATTGTCAATGCTTGCAACATGCTTCAATCTACAGTCTTGTCACCCGTACCGAGGGAGCTCCCGGATCGTTGGCTCGCGATGATGTCGTCTAGAGAAGATATTACCTGAGCATATTGTATGAAAGTTCACAGCTCCGGGACCTCTAGCGTCTAGAACGGAAGATATGCACATCAATGTAACGACGGCCATGTCGCTGTTCAGGCTGTCTTGAATGAACAGGGTGCTATGATAGATGAATGAGGATAAAATGATTCAAGACATGCTCATGCCGCTGCTCATCTTGTCATTGTAGTGTAGATTTGGCGGAGCCACGTCCGCTCAGATGATACCAGTGGCTCCGGCAAGACGAAGCCTTTGGTCGTTGAGGTTTGATCGACTGTCTGCGTCAGCAGCACCAAGCTTTCCTACACGAAGCCAGGCTGGCGAAAGATGACATCGACGCAAAGGTAGCGCGGCCAAACCAACATTCGGCAGCATCGACGCCATAAAGCCTTGCGGACCATCAGCGGTAATTCTAAACACATCCCTGGCTGTTTGGGATGGGCTCGCCGGACGCGTCGAGGCTGTTATATAAGAGACATTCATCCATGATATCCATGCGATACGGTAGATTGTGCGCAGAACTTCTCTCGCAGAGTAAATTTGATTCGACACGAGAGGCTGCGCGATCACTATCTTCCCGGTTGCTCAAGACGACGATCTCCGTCGATGCGGTATGAGGTATCACCCCTTCTCATAGGTCACCAGATAAATGAGTATGACCTTGATGGTAAGGTTGGGTGTAAGCAGCGCTTAGAAAGAGGCTACAGCCAAAGTGAGTGGCTTGTGGCTGGGCAAGAGGAAGTCTGGGCTGTGAATTCGGTGGGTGTCCCCATGCGGTGTGTCTGACTAGACACCCTCAGTTGAACGGCATACCAACTGAACAGCCGTCAACAAACTGAATCGCAGGCAAGGTAACAGGTACTCCGATTCCTCACGACTCTATGAAGAAGTGGCTGTTCTCCATGAGCTTCCATCATGTAGTATTGGGGGAATGAGGTCTGCAAATTCGTCGGTACGAAGAAATCCTAAGCTGCACGGCGCAAGACAAAAGCTTGGTATTTTCAAGACCATCGAAACACGTACAAAAGTTGTCACGACGCTTGCGACTGCTTAAAATAGCGACGTCCGCCATATAGGAAACAAAATGCTAGCCCTCGTCAGTATCTTCTCTCCACACGTACGAGTAAGTAGCGGCGCCGTTTTACCACGTGTCCTACTCCGTAGCAGCTGATTACTCGTACACCGGCATCTCTCCCCTAGATAACGCGCATGCTGGTCTTAGCGCTGAGCGCCCCAAGGCTACCTCGGCATTACGGCTCCGAGCAACTTCTCAATTGGGCCCCGTTTATATAGCACACCATTGGGTATGCTGACTCTTTCATAGGTCGGCCCGTGAGTCGGCATGACCATTCTATTACCCGATGGTGGCGACGACGATGTCGAGATAGACCACTGCCTCGTTCAAAAGCAGCAGGAGTGGTATTATAACAACTGTGAGTATATGTAATTAAAAAGAGCATCCATCGAGCGTTGACATGATTTCATATATTGTGAGTTTTGAGCATGAAGATGCGAAGCTCCCCATTGTGTCGCACTGGACCTAATCGAACCTGGCGATTCCCTAGCTGGGATACGTGTCACAGCCTCAGCAGATGGCCAGATTTAAACCTGCCTCTTCTGGCCTTCCTCAACTTCTCATGGACTCCATGCTCTGCTGACTTATTTCCTATATTCCCATGATATGGAAGCAGAGTGAAGAAACCGGAAATGGCGGCAAGGTGTCCTCACTGAGCCTAACCCAATGCCACCCCCGTATCTTTCGCTGTTAAACCAACTTCCCTTTTCAGAGATTTGCGGCTTTTGCATGACAGCGTCAAGGTGAGCTTATGCCATAGCAGCATCAAGACCTTCTGATTGAGCTTCGTGACTCTGCTTAGCTATGACTTCTTAGGAAGTTGTCAATCTCCACACAAACAATGTTTGGTACTCTGTACCCTCAGCATAGATACAGTCGCGTGTCAGAGGCAAATCTATGTGAAGACTGCATGTCGACGCATATAAATACTATTGATCGATACTCGCTCAACTCAGGTAGATCTTTGATTCACTCCATCTCTGCTCTTCTGACAGATTCCACCTACTAGGCTAATCTGACCCCACCGACAATTGCCAATCAGGAGTGTTTGATTGACAAGATGCAGACCTTTGGCGCCTTCATTGTCTTATGCTTGATGGGAAGCTGCCTCGTAGCGGCTGTCCCCACGGCTCCGGGCGAAAAGTTCTCGGTCACCGCTAAGCATAACTCCCATTTCAAACCTCATGGGCCGATTGCACTTGCAAAGGCATATAAAAAATTCAACAAACCTTTGCCAGCAGACCTCGCTGCGGCAATCAGGGCTCTTGAAAAACGCCAGAGTACTGGCTCAGTGACGAATGTCCCTCAGCAGTACGACAGCGAGTATCTGGCAGCTGTCCAGATCGGAACGCCGCCTCAGACTCTCAACCTTGATTTCGATACCGGCTCAAGCGATCTCTGGGTTTTCAGTACCGAAACTCCTTCTGGTGAGGTGAACGGTCAGACTTTGTATAATCCACGCGCCAGCAAGACGGCTCATTTGCTCAGCGGGGAGACTTGGAGCATCACGTACGGGGACCAGAGCAGCTCTAGCGGCAATGTTTACACTGATGTCGTTACCATTGGAGGTTTGGCTGTGAAGGGCCAGGCTGTGGAAGCTGCTGAGCAAGTCTCTGCACAATTCACCGACGGCCCGTCTTCTGGTCTCCTTGGTCTGGCATTCAGTTCGATAAACACCGTTCAGCCCAGACAGCAGCAGACCTTTTTCGACAACGCCAAGCCTCATCTCAAGAAACCTGTGTTTACAGCGAATCTGAAGCATCAAGCCAGTGAGTCACATGTCATCAGTTCTTCAGGAAGATCACGCGTGATCTTACAAACGATTAGATGGTAAATACAATTTCGGTTACGTTGATACTGCAGAATATAAGGGCTCAATCACATACACTCCTGTCGACAACACCCAGGGTTTCTGGAGCTGGACTTCGCCAGGTTACGCTGTTGGGCGAGGGGAATTGAATGGACAATCCATTACGGGGATCGCCGATACCGGCACCACCCTGCTTCTTGTTCCGGATAGCGTTGTCAACGATTACTATGCCCAAGTTGATGGAGCGAAATACGATGACTCCCAAGGCGGATATACTTTCAGCTGTGGCACGACTCTTCCCGACTTCACCTTCGGCGTAGAGAGCTCTACTATCACAATCCCCGGGGAGTATATGAACTACGCGCCAACTGGTGATTCAGGAGCCACTTGCTTTGGTGGGATCCAGAGCAGTGAGAGTATTGGGATCTCCATCTTCGGGGATGTGGCATTGAAGTCTGCTTTTGTCGTGTTCGACGGCGGCGACTTGCAGCTAGGCTGGGCGTCCAAGTGATCGAGGATGATACTTAATGCTATTGCCAAGGTGCAAGTCAGTTGTTAGGACGAGGAATACTACTTCTGTGCTGACAGTACCAATTCTTGCGATGTCAACCCTGCTACCGGTCATGGCGAGTGAGACCGAGCTCCCTGAATGTCTCGCAGTTTTGGCTCCAAGGCAAAGCACCACAGAAACAGCTGTCTAAGCGCTTGCCAAGATCATTCTCGAGTTTTGCCAACGACTGGGTCGAGGGATAGAAGGGAAAAGGTCAATTGTGGGAGGCCAGCCTTGTGTGTTTGCCTCCGTTCCTAATTTTGCGTGTATACTTGTTTGTGCAAGCAGCCGACGAAGATAGGGTTGGCGGAGGATACTAGGTGTTTTGCTTGGCCAATGACCCGACTAATGATCTGGTATACGTGCGAGCTGACGACGACCCGGCACGCGCGTTGGTCCGCAGATGATAGTTAGAATTTCGGGACTCCAGTGCATTCTCGGATTCGGCGAAGGCGACGGGGAGGGGTAAGAGCACCGTGTTAATGATGCGAAAAGTGATAGGCGGAACGGGTCCCTGTAAGTGTCCCGTCCTGAGATGTATCGTCATCGGGCAACACTCAGATGACCTGGCCGACGTCCAAGCGCCCTCGTGTTCCCCGGTTGATCGCGCGTAAAACTTATGAGCCTCACATAGAATTTTGCGATCCGTGACGATCCCTGCAACAAAGCACATTCTTGGCTCGGATTGCCCACGCGCGCGGTCGACACACGAGGGGATTATGGCATGCTACAATGACAGAAGGTTAGGCTGAGAGAGTGGGCAATTGGCAACAACGTAACGGAGGTACACACCTGGAGCTGATTGAAGACTACAAATGACGTGTGCGTAGAAGCATAGCGTGGAACTGGATTGGCCCTGCGTTCACAGCGGCGATGCGTTTTCTGCATGTCGGTGAAGGGAGACCGAGCCTAAGACCGGAGAGGCTTCTGATTAGATGGCTAACCCATTCGGCGCCCGGTCGAGTCCCCGAGCCACATTTGTTGTACCAACATGATCGTCTTGACATATTGAAATGTACCCGCTTAGCGTGCTCACCAGGCGGTGGGTATGCAGCTGCAGAGCCAAGGAGGCGCGGTGATGAGATTTGCAGTCGAGCAGGCCCGTTGTTTCGCTCGCTGAGCGAGTCCCGGCGTGTTTGTCGAGGCTTCTCCGACTAAAAGCCGAGTCTCAGAAGCATTAGCTAGCCAGGGGTGTTGACCTGCCCCCTTGAGCCCCGGCCGTCTTTTGTATGATCAGCACAGGCTTTGTTGCACACCAAGGGTCCTTGCCAGAAGGGGCATTCATTGCAGAAAGAATGAGCATCCACCCTCTCTAGGCGTAGTCATGATCGGCTTCCCCGTTCGTTCCCTATAAAGCTGTTGTCCTTTCGCAGCTGAAGACACAGGACTCGTCAGAATGCCGCCCAGAGCAGCATTCGCGACTTGACGAGCATTTCGTCTTGATGTACGGACTAGTCCGTGCCCTTGACTGATCTTGAATGAGCTCATCTCGCCTGCATGAAGACGCACGGCAAGTCAATGTCACCTCAAAGAAAAGCCCCGAAGCGCAAGCGTAAGACAGCACTCCAGTGCTGACTTGACTTTGGGTTTCAGCTCTCTAATAGCCCACTACGCAGGAATCCGGGGTGTGTCCACTATGACCCCAGGGCAGCTCGCGCGGAAGCGGGCCAACGACCGCGAGTCCCAGAGAGCGGTCCGAGCCAGATCAAGGGCCCACATTCTGCAACTGGAGCAAGAACTCGACGACCTTAAGAAGCGCCGACTGAGCGACTACTCAGGCGACGATATCGACATTCAATACCTCGTATGGCGAAATAGTGCTCTAGAGAATGAATTGGAGCGACTCCGGGAGAACTGTCCGACAACCCTCGCTTATGCGATCCCGACGGCGGGAAGCGGCCCAGAAGAAGAGACCACTCGGCACATCAATCGCATTACATCGCACAACTTCTCCGACTGCGATGGCTCCCTAAGCATTAGGGTCGAAAGCTTGTCTAGTGCAATGATTTCGCCTCTGCCCAATCAATGCAACACGCTCTTGCACCTTGACAGTCCTCGCGATGACCTTAATAGCGATTGTGGAGAATGGAGTTCGGACCTTTCAGAACTCACATTTCCAACGTTCGCAGACGTATGGATATCTTCCGAACACAACAACTATGACGCTTTCCATTCTTCACGCACTTCCTCTGCTTCGATACTGCTGCCCACCCGAAGCCTTGAAGGACACTTGGGTGCTGACGATGGCGCGGCTCCCGGGTTCCCACAGCCTCTGTATGCGTTTCCGAATGATGGTCCGCTGGAGCATTCTTGAGCCTGAGATCTTCTTGGCTCACCTGAGAAGACAACAGAGCTGAAGGCCTGGGGAAAGTCATACAAACATTGGCTTGAGTGCCATTGAAAGTATACACAAATGTCTCAACAGAAGCATCATAGCAAATAATACATTCTATAGCCTCGGATGCTTTCCGGAACAGAGTTTGATGAGAGGAAACTTCAATCGCATTTCCCGGAGCAGCAGTAATTAAGACTAGACCAGGAGCAAGGAGTAAAGTGTCAAAGGTGGACAGTGACCGGGCTTCTTGTCCCGCCACACAGCGATGATGCAGAATGGGAAGGTTTGAAGCACTTGTTTACAGTGGTTGTAGATGCCCAGTGGCTCAGTGGCCCCCACCATAGATCTCAAGTGCAGTACGATGCGCGCCCATTAGAAGCTCACTGAATCCCATTGAAGTTGCGTGGAGCATGGCTGCAAAGACAAAAGATAGGACTCTGAAGTTGCTCGCCATGATTCCTTTGTGAGTGGACTTGTGTCCAGTGTAGGCAGCGTCCCTCGCGCTCGTGTGTGCTCACCCCCCAGGCCTCTCAGCTGCCTTGTCTCGGGATCAGAAGCACAGTTACGGAGCTTTCGTCTATAGCGGAGCGATGGATACCGGTGATCGCCAGACGATAGATGGTGGCTTCAATTCGAAACTTGAGAACCCTGATCGATGCTATACTAGGCTTCAGTTGTGTCTTTGAGCATCTGTCGATATCAACGAACATGTCCTCGCCGGTCTTCTGCATGGAATTCTCATTTCCAGTGATAAAAACGAGTCGCACTCGACAACAAGCTGGAAATGAAACTCTCAACAACAGCCGCAACTCTTTCCGGGGCCTCCAAAGGGAGTAGGTGACCCACAGCAGGTACCACGACCATTGTAGAGTGTTTAAGACAGGGACAAACTTCAGCTTCAACTCTGGACAATGGCTCAACTGCATCCTTCTCCGCGACAACGATCATCACAGGAATTTTGATCGCCCTCGTCAATGCTGTAATGTCGTCACCCATGGCATACATTGGCCATGCAGACTTGGCCCATGCAGTGCCCCGAAGCATATCCGCGACGACAGATTCCAGGACCTCGCTTGGCAGGGGGTTCGCAGTGAGCACGTTGCGAACAACAAACTCCGCACTGTGAGCATCATCATAGGCGTGGATTTGCTGGTCGCGCATATCCGATGGCAGTATGAGAGGCGTCGGAGGTGCAGGGCAAAGCAGAACCAGGCCTCGGAGACCGGAAACCTTGCTTCGGCCGGCCACGGCCTGGGCAACCTTTGCGCCCATGGAGTGGCCAACGATGATGAACTGAGCCAAGTGTAGGCGGCGTATGACTTGCTCGACGTCCTCTGCAAGATCCGTGATTGAGTACAACGCCCCGTCGTCTGGTCCGGTGGACCGGCCCCAGCCCCGGAAGTCTGGGGCGATTGTGCGGTGCTTCTTTGCAACCAGGGGGTTGAATTGCGACCAGGTTGATGATGACCCGCCCCAGAAGTGAAGTAAGACGATTGCCACATTCTGGGGGCTGGTTGCCAAGGCCGTGTCGACGGGTGTGGAGAGCTTGACGCTCAATCTCACGTCTGGTTGAAGCTCGAAAGGCTCGGTCACAGTTGTATATGCCATTTTTGCTGCGACTCAACACCGCGGAAACGAAAATGCATGGGACCGGAAACTTTGCTTTGCACGAGCCTCTGCGAGCTTAGGCCTCTGTGTCGGCACGTTCCCTCGGAGCAAAAGGGCAACAGCGAATTTTATTAGTGCCCATTCTCCCCATGCCGTGACCGAAGCCTGTGGTTTCCACGCAACCCACTTTCAGTCACGCGCTTAGCGATACTCGGATCCCAAGATCAATGCGTTTCGGCCTTTCGCACGGCGAATCAATCTAGCCGAACACAGGTAGTCAGCATATTGCCACCGCTGCCAGCTGGCTGAAGCTCCGAAGAAGCTCGGAAAACGTCTGCTGGCGGTGGGCTCCGTCGGTCATGAGCTGCGCCGCAGGCAGGCGTGGCCACTCAATGATCCGGAGAGCTTCGGCTATCAGATGTGCATGATGTCATAAGCCTTGATTGGATCTTGCAAATAAGCAAAGCTGCCCGGAGAGGGATGCAGCAATTCTAAGAGCTACCTACTGGAACAGTGGGCCAGATGCCAACACCGAAACACCCCCGGAGCAGGGCCGTACCAAAACCAATGGAGCCGCCCCGATGCCTTGCAGAACACCTGCGTCAAGGGACGACTGCAGTAGACGCTCAGTTATTAGATTCCCGAACACTGTAGGTGCAAATGCGGCCGCTCTTCTCGCCGACAATCAGAGACTTTGCATCAGCCGAGAACGATAGCTCCGTCACCTGAGCCAGATCGTTGAACTGCTCGAAGCCAAACCTGGGACCGCTGTCAATGGCAAGTGCATCTTTGTCTGGCCAACACCAGACTTCTCTCCCATCAACGACGTCGACGATACACAAACACCCCCTGGCCCCGATGTCCGCGCCACTCGCGTGGCAATATGCGACGTAGCGGCAGTCTGGGGATATGCACGAGGTGCAATTCGGAATCGCAAATGTCCGCGTCGAATTGGCCGAAAGATCCCAGACGAGCACGTATCGGCACGGCACAAGCACGGGGACAAGGTTGTAGCCAACACCGCCACGCGATGGAGGGACGGCCACTGTCTGGAAGGTGGCCGGGATCCAAATCGACACGACAACGCTGCCGTACGCGGCGAGCTCGCATGGTATTGCCGTCGTTATCTCCTCGTGTTGCCAGGGCCTGGCGACTCTGAAAGGCTTGTGCGGGAGGAGACCTCCACCATTGGTGTCCCAAGCCATTAACAACGTCTCCTTCTCTGGAGGTGGATGTCCCGGTCGTGGCGGACGAGGGCCCGCTGCAGCGACGAGGAGTGGACTTGTTGCTGACAACGCGAGCTCTGGATATTGAGGCACAAACGGTAGATTTGCTTGTGTGAGGTCGATAGATCGAGCCTGGGCAAACGGTCCCTTTCCAGCAGTCGCGGTGTAAAGGTCCACTGAGTTGGAGTCGGCTCGGTACACGGCCAACGGACTGCAGCCCTCGTTGTGCACCTCGCTTCGCCCTGCGGCCCATCGATCCGCATCACTAATGGTTTGAAGACACTTCTTCTTTTCCCAATTCCAGACTTCGACCCCTCTGCCAAACTTGGTCGCAATAGCAATCAGTTCAGAGGTTTCGGAGAGGATGGAGTGACTTCGGATAAGGTAGTCTCGGGATCGGGACTTTGCTTCGGTGTAGGCGGAGATCTTAATGACGGCTTGCACTTCGCCGTCGTCAATTTTCCAGATTTTAATGATGTTGTTGCCATGTTTGCTGGCCAGAATGGCCGAGGTAGGCGAGGCATGCAAGTAGTAAACACCGTTGTCGTTACGCTTGTCGTCGGACACCAGTGTTTGTCCGCGGCTCAGGTGCAACATCGAAGGCCTCGTCATGGACGACCTGGAAGCCTGCGCTTTGGGGACAAGGCGTTGCTGAGCCGCATTTGAGTTCTCGAGGGTAAAGGAATGAGACGGGGCTGTGTCGAGGTTCGAAGTTGCTGTCGAAGATTGCGAATAGCATCGATCGATACTCGCAGAACAGTTGCCGAGCGAGTCTTGCGACTGGGATGAGGTTCGATCGAAGCGCTGTGCTTTCTGCGGCAGTGGCGGAAGTGGCTTATACGGTGGAGGATAGAGACTGTGAGCGGACATGGAGCCAGATGATGCCGACCCTCGAGGAGGCGTCTGCCTCATGGCCGTCTGGTGGAGGGCACTTCCTCGCGACGGCGGTCGCCTCGTCCTTGTGCTCTCGTCGTCTTGAGCGTCCATCTGGAGGCCGCCGATGCCGCTGGCGAGAGTTGTAGCAAAGTCTTGGGAGATCGCGTGAGGCTCCAAGCTATGATGGGTCGGGGCTTCCCTCGAGAGCGTCGAACCTTGCTGCATCATCGTGTCGGACGGCAGCTCCGGTGTTGCAGGTACTCAATCGGCGCAACCCTGTGAAGTCGTTCAGTTGCCTACTCGGGATGAACATGGCACTGACTGTTCCCGAAAGTCGATATGCGAATGTGTCGAGTGCCCGACGCGTGGGGAAGGGGGGGGGTCACGCACACTATTTGATCTAAATCGTCCGATGCTGGGGGAGGGGGTCTCCATGCTGGGGTTTAGTCAAGGCCTGCACCCCGCCCGTCAGCCGTCTATCCAGGTTCTGAATCGCGCAAGTCCAACGGTTACTGCTTTCATTGCAGGCAACACCTACTTCCAATGCAAGATGACGCAGCTTGGCAGCCTTTCGCCATGTGCAATGACTGTGATGGTTCAGCTCTTGCCAAACTGTGATTTGTTTGCGGCCTCGTCTGGGGAAGCAGCACTAGCCAATGCCCTGCAATCGGCTCTGGTACCGAAGCATCACTTACATGTGCTCTTGGCCGAAAGACCACGATGAACTAGAGACGGGACGAAACTGTGATAGGCCTGCCCGTACGCCACCCGGCTGCACGACCAAACGGCCCGTTGAAAAGAGACGGACGGTTATTGGCCGCAAATTTTTTGTTGCGCGTCGATGGCTTCCGTCTCTCCTGGACCACGATTATTAGCATTAGGACTTGGCACTATTGATCCTGGGGTCTTAGTGGCGCCTCGCCTACTTCGCTTCGGGCAGTCCAGCCGCCTGGAGCCGTGTCTCGGTGGATCCGACGTCTTTGCCGCCTACGTGCCTCGAGTCATGACTCTGCAGCCCCACAAGTCCCGAGGGCAAGTCTCAGGCTTACCGGCCAGAGCCGTACGTTTCCGCCTTGTTACGAAGTTACGAGATCTTGTTCAATGCAGATCATGCGAGGTCGAGATCATGCCCTGCGGGGCGGCAGCACTGTTACTCCTGCAAAGAGTATCCGCAGGGAGTGCATCGAAAGGACGAAAGGCCTTGACCATGCAAGCAACGAATCTAATTCCTCTAGCGCAGACACTGTCCGGGGCATGCATTCATCAAGGAGCAGTGCCACTCCTGAGACGTAAGCGTACACGTATATCTCGCCTTGCGACGTTTCGCATTCGCCTCTTTCAAGGTGATTGTACTCCGGTTACTCTCGGCGGCCTTTGAGTGACGGCATGACGTCGTTGATGAAGCAGACGATCATATTGTCATCGACATGATGGCTTGGCTTAGGACGATGGCCTGAACAGGGTCGCCCAGTTGCCAATGTCTTGCATTTAACACGACTGTATGGTCATTCAGCAAGCCACTTCAAGTTTGACCCTTTGAGTCACACTAGTAGCGCTAAGTCGTTGCCAAAGTCCTCGCAAGAATTGCCTACCGACCAGAGGCGACGAGCATACATCAATCCCTTCGATCTCTCCTGGCCGGCCCCGCCTCGAAGCTCACCACACGGATGCTTGACACGCAGAAATCTAGAGTAATCCTCCTCAAATCAAATAGCAAGGGTACGCTTATAAGGCAAAGTATCACACCAGATGATACAATTCCGACTTGGTGCCAGGATGACAGGAGCCTCCCACGTCTGATGGCGGTGACGGCATTGAGGAAGCGCGGCCAATCTGATGAGAAATTGACTGAGATTGAGTGTGTCAAGAAGCCCCAAGTTTACGCGGAATGACCTGGCGCTTGCGCGCCGGCTGGCTGACGAATCCCGAGATGCTCCCCAGCGCGGCTCCAAAGTCCATGGCGGACGTTCATTCCATGACAAATCAATGCAGCGCACGAAGCATCACTTGCATACATGCCAATTCTGTTTCGAGAACGTTATAATTTTTATTTGGTTTTTAGTTTTTTCTATTTGAATGACTGCAGAGTCAAGTCCCCCTATCCGTCAGTCTGGTCCCAGGGAGCCCCCATCACCAAGCTATCTTGGCGAGAGGTCCGTTGGGCCAAAGGCGAACGATGAGCTTCCGAATCTCGTCCATGCAAAGCACCGCAAGCGCCAGCGGGATCGGAATGACCCAAAACTTGATGGGAACCGATGCAGTGTTGAACAGTGTCTGTATGCCCGGGACCTCGGTGACAAAAATGGCAATGACAAGACTGATGAGCATGCTCAGGATCAGCCACGGGTTGCGCCTCTTCTTGGACACTGGGTCGGCCTGCAGGATGCTCAGACGACGGTTCCGCACTGCCAAGATGTTGCCCCACTGCAAGATGACCAGCGTCACAAAGTAGATGCACTGGCCGGTGATGTTGAACTGGTTCAGCTCATCCGCCGTGTATCCGTGGAAGCCCTCCGAGTACCCCTCAAAGAGGAAGAACATTTCCGAGATGGGGATGCCAGCATATTGCCAAAAGTAAAGAAAGTACATGGAATGGGCAATGACCGTTTCCATGGTTCCCGTGAATATGTACGCCTGGATGTAAATCTTGAAGTTGATGAGATGGTCCTTCTTGTGATTGCGAGGCGGAAGGGAGAGGAGATCAAACTCCTCCTTCTCCATGATGAGCGACATGGACAGGAAAAGATCGGTGAAGACACAGATGACGATCATGAGGAAGGCGCTCAGCGGCAAAGGAACGCCGAAGAAGACGTTCAACATGACGGGCCAGATCTCGGACCAACTACCTGCCGGCAGCAGGTAGGCAATGACCTTTTGCAGGTTCTGAAAGGTGAGACGACCCAATCGGATGGCCTCGATGATGGAATCGAATCTGTCCAGCAGGATGAGATCGGCAGCCTCGATGGCCACATCGCTGCCGGTCACAACCGCAACACCAACATCGGCGGCTCGCAGGGCGGGGGCGTCGTTGACGCCGTCTCCGGTGACTGCGACGACGTTGTCGCGCTTGCGAAACTCATTGACGATGCGCAGTTTCTGCTCGGGCGTGGTGCGCGCAAAGACGACCTCCTCATATTCGCACACAATGTCCCAGTCACCCAGCGCCAGCGTCGCCAGCGACGGTCCCTCAAGGAGGAGGCTGTGACGGGTGCCGTCGGCTCTCGCGTCTCGCAGCGCCTCGGCTGTCGGGCCCGACTTGGTCCTGATTGTCTCCGCCGTGTCGGGATCCGCCTCTCGCGTGAAGATGCCAGTGTTGCGAGCGATGGCTGCAGCCGTGAGGCCGTAGTCGCCGGTGACCATGAAGAACCTGGCGCCCGCGCGGCGGCACTCGGCGACGGTCGTTGCCGTCTCGGGTCGGGGGGGGTCGATGATGCCGAGGACACCAACAATGGTAAGGTCGCTCGTGGCGTTGCGGGCCACTTCGTCGCTAAAGGCGTTGGTGTTGACGGCTTGGGACGGAGTCATGGTCTTCTCGCAGAGAACAATGACGCGCTCCGCATTCCTCGACAGGGTGTCTTGGTAGAGCTTGAAAGCCTCTCTGGCGGAGGCATCCAGCTCTTGGACAGAGTTCGTCTTGCGGGACCAGTACTTGGTGCAAAAGGGCAACAGCACGTCGGGGGCGCCCTTGACAAAGACGCGGTATTCCTCTCCAATGTTGTCGGTCATGGACTCGCTATGGACGGTGAGCATCCACTTGTTCTTGGAATTGAAAGGGATCTGGAACACGCGCGGCAACGTCGTCGCCTCCTTTTCGCTCCTCCTTGTCGTCGAGGCAAATCGGAGGACCGCGGCATCGGTCGCGTTGCCTTGAACCTGTCGGCTGGCGACGGGGAGGTGCAGCGAAGCCGGGTCAAAGGTCGCGTCGTTGCAGAGCAAGGCGGCTTGATACAGCTTCACGATGCACGCCTCGGTGTTCTCGCTGTCCAGGCTGTACTGGAAGTCGGCGAGGGCGACGGCGTCGTCGATGAAAGATGCAGAGTTGACGTGCATCTGGTTCTGCGTCAGGGTGCCGGTCTTATCGGAGCAGATGACGTTGACGCAGCCGAGAGTCTCAACGGTGGAGAGGCCCTTGGGCAAGATGCTGACGGCCTTCATGCGGCGCGCTACCATCATGAGGGTCAACGCGACTGCGACAGGCATGCCTTCGGGGATGAAAGCGACGACACATCCCATGACATTGTTCAGCATGGCAACGACGTTCATGTAGGCGAAGTGGTCACGCCTCAGCCAGCCGACCCAGACGAGGAGGATCAACAAGGCCAAGACGATGGTCAAGCAGACGATGATGCGGACGAAGCGCCAGATCTCCTGCTGGATCAATGTTGGGCGCTCCTCGGCCGAAGCCGTGGCCTTTGCGATGCGCCCCATGACAGACCGGGCGCCCGTCAAGACGACCATGCCGGTACCGTTGCCGTTGACGACGAGGGTTCCCATGAGCGCGATGTTGCGGCTCTCGAGGAAATTCTGATCCGTCACATCCACGGCGCCCTCGACCTCGTCCGACTCGCCCGTCAAGACGGCGCGATCGAATCTGATGTCGCCAGAGTGACTCAGGAGGCGGAGGTCGGCGGGCACCTTGTTACCGATCTGAAGAGTCACAATGTCACCGGCGACAAGCTCGGTGGCCGGCAGCTTCTGCAGCTTGCCCTCGCGGAGCACGAGGGCTTCGGATGGCAGGAGATCGGTAATGGACTTCATGGTGCGCTGGGTCGACCAGTCTTGGAAAGCAGAGAAGCCAGCCTGGAGCATGATGACGATGATGACCAGGATGGCGAGGGCGAGGTTGGTGGCCGACGGGGGGTCGCTCAGGGGCTTCCAGCAGATGAAGAAGATGATGACGCCGATCCACAGGACCGAGCAGAAGCCCCCGAAGACGTATCCAAGAATCTTCTTGGTGTAGTTGGTCTTGGCCCTGGGGAGCGTGTTCCTGCCATCGCGCGCGAGTCTGATGGACGCGGCATTGTCCGACAGGCCCTGGTCCTGGGCGACGTTGAGCTGCTGGCAGATTTGGTCGACGCTGAGCTCGTGGTAGTTGAGGTTGGCGAAGTAGTCCTGGTCGTCCTTTTTGATGACCTTTTCTCCCGGAGACTCGGCATCGACGTTGCGAGACTCGGCAACGTTGATGGACAGGGTGCGGTACTCGATCTGAACGCCCGAATAGGGCGAGGTGGGAAGGTCGGCGCGGGAGATGGACGAGCCTCGGCTCAAGGAGCGTCGGCGGGATCTCGATCGAGAAGTCACATCTCGCTCGCGACCAGCAGCCCTGCCGCGGCCGACACGAACATGGCTCTCGGGGTCGAAGGTGATGCGCATGTCACGGTCCGCCGCCTCCACGTCCTTTTCGGCCGCGTCAGGAGTCGTCTCGCCGGCCATGGTAGTGGGATGGGTTTGCAGGTCGGCAAGACAAGTTTGATTACACCGAGCAGAGTCTCTGTCCGGTGACGCTGGATGCAACGTCGTAGAAATATGTAGCGAGACAAGAGGGAGCTTTGTCTAGAGGTCCGTTGCAAGAGGGCTGGTTGCTGTATACGACGTCGTCCTCAGGGGAGAGTGACTGGGCAAAAGGGACCGTGGGCGAAGGGGTGGGATGGGATGTGCAGGCTGCAGAAGGTGAGAGAGCAAACAAGGCACAGTCCGGCGAGGGCTCTCTGGAGCGGTGCCCTTTTATTCACATGTTGGCGATGTACCGTGACAAGGCTTAGACGTGCCGGCTGTGCGGTAATTTGGGCGTGGCCGGTAGCCCACCAGCCTCTGTCGAGGTAGAGTTTCGCGGGCCATGAACCGGCGTAACAAATGGCGCATATATTCCCAGACGACGGGCGATATCGAGGAACCAACCACAGACCGTACATTAGGTCGGGAATGCCTATTAGGCAAGGACACCACGCCAGCCCCTGTCAGCCCCATGGCTACGCGGCAAGGCCGCCCGGTGGCTTGGCCAAGCGGTCGTCCTGACGGCGCAACGCGCGGTGGACCCTGCTGGAAATTTGCCGGAGCCGTCGTGATGATGATGTCTGCTTCGGGAAGTCGAATCACATGCAGTCCAGACCATTCTAGCCGGCGCGGATCAGCACGGCAGGGAGGCTGCGGCGGCATCCCTGAGTCCTCGAGACGGACTCATGCCGAATACCCGCCCGCGTGCCACCAGCCGTGAGGGGATTCCGCGTCACCGCCGAAGGCGAGAGCAAGCGCAAGCAGGGCTGATGCGATGCAGAGCGGCCCCTCGATAGGTAAGGTAGCGGGAGCGAGGCTTGGCGGCGGGTGTCGACGACCTCTGCCCAGTTGCTGTGGGAATTGCCTGTTGCGGTCAACAACACGAGAAGCCCAAACCAACGTCCCACCGGGGCCTGCGCCTGGTTCAGGGCGCCCCGGTTTCTGGCAAAGCTTGTCCTGCAATCGAGAAGAAAAAAAGACAATCAACTAGAAGGAGAATTTTCGCACACGGCCAGCCACGTTCTGGCGCCGAAAATTTTCGAGGGTGGTGTCGCGCGTACGAGGCCGCCAGCCAGAGCGCCGGCAGTCGGCTGCCGAAAATTTGAGCACGTCTGATGTCATTTGGCGCCGAGGTCCCCTAGTAAAATGGACGCAACCACCACGCTCGACGAGGGCGCTGTCGGTCATTCCAGGCCCTGGCCGTCACACCCGCTGCCTCGCCGCACCGTCCGATCTCGCATCGATCCATGACGGCGCTGAAAACAGCACTGCCACGGTCTAGTACTCGATACGACGCAACGCGATGCATGCGCGGGCGGGGTGCACGTGGGGATGGATCCAGTCCCTCCTGTACCTGTAGGTACCAAGGTATGCAAGGTATGCGGCTGTGCCGTGCTCTGCCGCGCCCTGGGGACGAATTCGTACTGGTTGGTGGAACTGAAGGGATTTTCGGTTGGCCGCTCTCGCTGCCTGCCTGCCCCTCGTACCTTCGGTTACCCTCTGCGCCGGGTGCGTCCCGCGGCAGGCCACTTCCAGCGTGTGCCCCACCATCGCCAACATCATCCATCATTCTCAGCATCAGCATCAGCATCAGCACGCTGGGAGCGCAACCCGAGCTGCACCGAGAGCGCGCGCGCGCCACCGGCGGCTGGAACATATTTCTTGCCGACAAATACGGCTTCTCGTTGGCACACGTCCGATATATTGACTGGCGCATTCCGCTTACGCTCGTGTGCGACTTGGAACGCTGGTGCCGCCCGTGGGGGCTCACGTCCCGTGTCTGGCGATCCAATGAATGGAGTCGCGAGCGCTGGCCCCGTCGTCTTAATACCAGGCACGGCCAAGCCCGCTCTCGGGTCACCTGCTGCTCGTACCCACTTGCACGATGTGCGTATCCACGAAGAGCACGGAGCGGCGCGAAGGTACCTAGTCTGTCTGGGCACGCGCGATCTGATGCCAAGCTTTCGTTAAGCCCTATACTTGTACAACCTGCCAAGTTCTCCACCCGCCGACCATCAGGGCTGCCGGCTCGCCAAACTCCATCACCGCCCCGTCCTCCATGACCGCTACTCTGTCGTAGCTCGAGATATGCCTCAGCCCATGCAAAATGGCCACAACCGTGGACTCGCTAAACTCGGAATCGATGAGCCCTTGGATCACTTTCTCCGTCTCACTGTCCAGGCTGTCCAGCGTCAGCATATCCCCTACCCAGTGGAGCGGAAGATACTCCATGCGCACTCACTTGCTCGTCGCTTCGTCCAGAATCAAAACTGGCGACTTCTTGACCATTGCACGGGCGAAACAAAACAGCTGCTTCTGGCCCGCAGACCAGCCTGCTGCATCCATTTGCTTGTCCAGTCCGCCCACCTGTGCGAGGAGCGGCCAGAGACCCACCCGTTCAAGCGCAACAATCAGCTCGGCGTCTGGTGTCGTGCCCGTAGCGTCAACATTGGACCGGACAGTGCCTGGGAACAGGAACGCATCCTGAGAAACCACGTTTATGCGTGCTCGTAAGTGTTCGCTTGACACCTCCGATATGTCCAGGCCGTCGATGCGAATCTGCCCCTGTGTCAGATCCATCATCTTCAGGAGGCACATGACGAGTGAACTCTTGCCGCAGCCCGACCGGCCGCAGATGGCAATGTGCTGCCCATGCTCTACAGACATGGAGACTCCCTTGAGAACTGCGTCTGCATTTGGCCTGCGCAACGGGTTAGTAATCGCGGCAAGTCATACAGGCCAGCAGGGAATGCTTCACCGGTAACTGGCAACGACGCCGTCAAGCTCGAGTGTCCCAGCTCGTGGCCAGTCCGCAGACACATGAGCACTCCCTTCCGTGCTCTCCTCGCGATCAGTGTCGCTCACGAAGCCCTTTACTCGAGACACGGCGCCCACGCTCGACTCCAGCTTGGTCCAGGCCTGGATGAGTCGCGCCAGGGTTTCGCTGAATCCCACCACCATGACCAAGCTGACACCCACGCTCCCAGCACTGAACTTGTCCCTCCACACAACGACGGTAGTGACGAGAATAGCTGCAAGCGCAGCTACTGTGCAGTCTAGCACAAACCCAAGCCAGTGCTGGATGCAGCTTTGCATGTACACGGGCCGCTGCGACGCATCGACGCGCCCATACTGGCGCTTCAGGTACTCGGCTTGCCACCCGAAAGCGCGAATGGTCATCGCACCGTCGATCGACTCAGTAAAGTGCGTATACAGTGGTGCCTGTGCTTCAATGCCCAACAGCCGAACTTGACGGGACGTCTGGAGATAGAAGCGCTGCAACATGTACAGGGCAATGCCGAACACTGGAATGGCCGCTCCGAGATACTGAGAGAACACTGCGAGCACCATCACTTGTCCCAAACACGAAAACACGGCTGCGACTTGTACTTAGCGGGTCGCTCAGAGCTTGCGCCGGAAAGGGGCAACAGTCTGCAACTCACAGGATACGCAATTGATCATGGCCGTGGGCAGATCCATGTCGATGAGCTCCATGTCCTGGCTGAATCTAAGCACAGAGGTTTAGAATACTCTCAAAGCCACTTGCAGACTCGATACCCACCGGTTGAGCAGGACTCCTGCATCTGTAGCGGCAAAGAAGCGAAATGGTGCTCTAACGCGTGTAAGTGCGTGCGTGCGGTGACGGCTGGGGGATGGCCTTCAAGGGGCTGGGCGCGCACCCGAGAGTAGCTTCGAGCAGGTCAGAGTGTAGCTGCATAGCCGAGTTTGATATCATCGAGACGAATCCAAACCTGTCTTGCCGCCGTGAGCTGCTCGTCCATGTACACGTCAACCAAGGGTAGCTTACCAGGCAGTGATACAGGCGCTGATGCTGCCAATGATGCCAATGGTTGTGTAGATGCCCAGATACATTCCCACGTCCTTGTTTGGCTGCGAATCATTAGCGCCGGACCACCACTTGACCCAGATGGCTTGTATCTTGATTAGCATGACACTCTGCTGTGGCTTGAGGATAGGTAGCGACATACTCGAAAACTCCGTGCAAAACGTCCAGAGTATCATGAAGCTGGTAAACAAAGCCACCGAGGCATGACCGGAGCTGGCGAGGTAGTATTTGTACACGGACAAGTCTCCTTTCTTACGCGTTGCATCGGCAGCTAGGTCTTGGGAATCCTCCCCTTCTTCAGCGGAAAAGTCGGGTTTATCCAAGTCGGGTTTGTCCAAGTTTTCGGTTCTTCCTTGCTCAACCACTTCATCTTGCGCTCCATGTTGGGGTAAGGCTACAAACCCCGAATTTTCGTCGCATCCGCCCTTGTTTTGGCTGAACTCCTCGGGACTGCAGTATTCCACAACTCTGCCTTTATCGATGACTAGCACCTTTTCTGCGAGTGCCATGATATCCCCTGTGCAGCAGCGTTGGCACCAGGTCAGTGGCGGAAACATCAATGGACAGATCATCACTCACGGCTATGGGTAGCTACGACCACAGTCGCCAGCTGTCTGCGCAACATCCCTCCCTTTCCGATGAGGCCATGCGAGACTCCATGTGCGGTGCGGGCATCCATGCCGCTAAACACGTCATCGAGAAGGACAATCTCTCGTTTGGCGTACAACGCCCGAGCCAATGCCTCCATAGAGTATGAGCGAAAATATGGCGTCGGAATATCAGAAGAGCCCGACACTTACTACTCGTTGCCTCTGTCCACCGCTTAGACTCAGACCTTTGCTGCCTATCAACGTCAGATCCCCCTCCCGCAGCTGATCAACGTCCCTCCCGAGGTTGCAAGCTGCCATGACACTGTCGTACCACGCTTTGTCATAGACCGAAGTGCCCATCATGTTCTCACGAATGGTTCCGTTTTGTAGCCACGGCTGTTGCGAGCAGTATGCCACGGCTGCGACATCATCTGTCGTCGACACGCCCCTAGCCGGGCTCAGTTCGCCCAGCAGACCCGTCAGAAGGGCAGACTTCCCGCTGCCAACCCGACCGACAATTGCAGTGACGTGTCCGGGCTCAATCTTGACTTTCAAGTCTTCGAGGACAAATTGTCCGTCCTTGACCCATGCAAAGCTCTCACCTTGCAAAACCAAGGCTCGCCTGCTGGCTCTTGAGCAGGTGTCACGCATTGCTGACACAGGCTGAGCATCATTGTCCGTGTCGGCCGTATGCTGTGCAGTACTGGAGGCTTCTTCGTCCGGTGACAAGCTCAAGCGGTAGTTGCAGTATTCCTGAATGCGGTCGAAGCTCCCAATGCATTGAACCACCATCGGAAGACCCTGCACGAAACTCACCACTGGCGTTGACAGCAATGAGATCAACGCAATTGAAGTAAAGGCCTGCGCAGTCAACAGCGACTCATTCTTCCAAAATAGGGAAATAATCGCATAGACGGCAAAGGTGATGACCGGCGCTAGATTGATCGGTGTAATTGCTGGGAGGCTCTACTGTCAGCAATGAAGCGACGAGTTTTGACAAAGTGGAAGCGGTCAGCGCACATAAAAGTATTGTTGCGACAAGAAGCTTTCGATAGCCCTTTGACGTATCAATCTCATCCTTTCGAAGGCTCCGTATTGTCTTGGACATCACTTGCGAAAGGCCCAGCATCTTGACGGCTTTCATGTCGCTCAGGAGTGCCGAGGTGACTTGGAGGCGTCTCTCGACCTTTTCAACCCACCTACGCTGCGCAGACTTGGCTGCCAGTGAAACTTTGGAAGTGATGCCGACGAAGACTACGTTCATCTCGTCAGTCAACGCAAGTCATTGTATCGCATTTGTGAGTGGGTCTCCTTCGTCCACCTACCAAGCACAAGGGCAATGGGCGCCAGGCACGTCAGAGAGAGCTGCTCCCCGAGCAGCCAACTGGCAATGCAAATGTCGAGAATGGAGCCCCACACCTCGTGAAAGAACTGTAGTCCGTTGACGATGCGCTGAACGTCTGTGCCCATCAATGTTATCGCCGTTATTTCGCCCATGTCCGCTGCCCTAGTCTGCAGCGTTCGCTCGTATACCAAGGCAATGAGCCCACCTCGCAGTCTGGCAATGAATCGAGAGTGTTGATATCGGTAGATGGAGTTTGAAGCCTGACGGTCAAGTTTCAGGTCAGTTGGAGGTTGACACGACACCGAAAGCTGTGACTGACTGCAATGCCCAAGTATACCAGAGTCCAAGCGGCAATCAAACTCTTTCCATAGTCTTCTTGCTGACCCGTCTGGTCAACAAAAGTGATGGTAGCGCTAATCAGAAATGGTTGTGAAAAGGTCAATGCCGTCAAATAGAGCCGTGGGACTATGGCCGAAAGACATGACAGCACAAAGCTGCGGAAACAAGCACGCAACAAACTATGACGAAGTCGATGATCGTCTGGAGAGAGGCCGGCCTTGATTAGAGAACGAATCAACTCGCTCAAGACTTCCCCACGTACATGTATTCCAAGTTGCCACAAGCTTCTCGTGTAAAGTGCAACTCTTTAGTTTGGCATCCAAAATTGGTAAGTCGTTTGCGGACATGACTTTGGCATGGCCAATTCGAAATGTACGCCAGAGCCAGACAAAGCTGGTCCTGCTCCCAATACCACTGTAGGTTTCGGGTGCTTTCGAGATAGTCAGTGTAGCCTTGTTTCCGGTTTGATCTAGAAGGACAGATATCGTAGTAAATGCCAAGCCAACAGTCATGATGATTGACTCGCGGCCGTTGCCTACGATCAACCACAGCGTCCGCACCCGAGCAATACCGAGCAGCATCGAGACAAACAGATACAGACTGAGAATCGTCGAGGGACGGGACGACCGCAGGTGATCCATGTAGCACAGCGCAATCGCCGCTGTAATGACTGTGCAATTCAATACACCGGCGGCGAGAGAAATATCAGTGGCGATAAGGCGCTCTTGGACTCGAAACGCAAGAAATACTACTCGAATAATAAACAGTCCCACCAGGGCGGCCTGAAGTAGTTGGTCAGTGTAATTGCACGAATACGACATGTTTCGGACAACAGCATACAAGCTTGCTCATGAGCCATTTGTATCCCGGATAGTTGCTGACAGGGTGTTTCGGAAGCACGGCCAAAATCTTCACCAACAAAAGCACAAAAAAGAGCGCATCTGGCAGGCATGCGAAGAACAAGTCTTCGAATTGGAGGGTAAAGTCAAAAGGCCGACAGTGGGGGTCGACGCGAGGGCCAAAAGACCGCTCACTGGCGTAAGGGCATGCCATTTCTCGCTATAGTGACAATGTGAAGATCGTGTATTTCACACAACATTTCGGTTTGCCCTCGTACACCGCATTTTAAATACTGCCTCGCTGGTTGCAGGACGCGTCTTGAATTGGTGCCTGCCAGAATCGCAACGTGGGCGGCGGGTTGAGATTTGGCAGCTGCCCCTGGCTACGAACAGGCTTACACCCGACGCGCGGTTCGGGCAGAGCCCGTAAGGCCAACATGTCCACACCAATATCTGACTTGAATGTTTTGAGTCCTTCAAGCTTGGGAAATTGCATTTTCTGCTTCCTCTGCGCGAACTTCCTTGTCGTTGGAATATCATTGTTGCTCGATAATCTCTCCATCAACGTTTGCGACACATTGCGAACATTGTCTCATCGTCTACGACGGCGTCGTCTCCTATCGTGCATTGTAGCGCAGCACAGTCATGAGAGGCCGCTAAAGAACTTGTATGCACGACCTGCAGCCCTTGTCCGGGCGTAGGTGCCAACATGAGAAAGTGAGGTCAAACCCCAGCAGATCGCCCCGGCCATATTAGCGTATGATAGGCACTCGTTCCAGGGCTGCACATCTTGCCTCCATTGCACCTCATTTTCCCTCTTGGTGGTTGGTTGTGACTTTGGTCTGTCTGGCTATCAGAGCGAGAGCATTACGCCAGCGTGTGGTGAAAGTCACTGCAACCGCCGGTATACCTGGCCCAGACAAAGTTGCCACTCTAAAGGTAGTGAGACCTCGCCTCGGCGCCGATCTTGCCATCGGCCGTGTTGGCCGCAGAGATGAAGGATTTGGTCGCGTGAAAACTCATGTTCGAATTGAGATCTTATACAGAGTACAGAGTCCAACGGCGCCAGCTTTTGTAGGCTGGGCTTGGACTCGACATATACAGATGAGGGACGCGTCTCTCGAAGCACGAGATATCCATCATGGTGCTCTCGAAAGAGTCGGTGGCTTGAAAGCCAAGCACACCCAAGAAAATGGCTTCATCCGTATTCTTCTGCATCAGCATACTGTGCGAGATGGTACGACGCCCGACGGTAATCTAGGTCGTATATGAATTATGTCGTGCGAGTTTGGATACGCGACGAGAAATGCTAGAGCGGCTGCAATCTGCGATGCCTTCCCCAACCCTCGACTGATTCTACCCCCAAGGCCCATCGCTTTCCATGTCGGCTCTTCTCGTATTATGAAGCCGCGTGCGCCCCTAGAGCAGCCTTCTCTGCTCATCCCTCCGCCATGTCCTCTCTCGGATAAGCAGGCTGAGTCGGCATCAACATCCTGGTCGCCAACTTGCGACCGCGGCTCTGTCGTATATCGCAGAGTCTCGCTGCGACTGACTCTATGTCTTCCGTATCTCACTCTGGTAAAGTCGCGCTCAAAGATGCGAACCCATGCTACGTGGCTCGCCAGGCCCGGATGCTACGTCGTATGCGCTCGCGGATAGCCCGGCCCGAGCCGCCGACATGCTAACCCAGCATTCGACACAACAGTACTCCGTACGAGGCGCGATGTACCGCAAGTCACGTAGGCGAGCTTTCCTCTGCTATCGGCACGACACTCTTTGTCATTGCCGGCTTTCGGATTGGTTGGTGGCTGTGCTGAAAGATGAAGGACCCTGGTTTCCCCGCATTCGCTTAAGAGCCTCAATGCTCTACTCCTCTTCTCCGATGCTTCCGGCAGACCGAACCTTTTCGTTCATTCATTACCCTCGGCGCCCTGAGCAAGTAGTTTTGGGCTGTTTCACTGATGAATCTAGTTCAGTCTATGACTTGTCTATCGGTTTCTTGCCCCCTTTGTTTTCGTCTACTCTATGGGTCAACCTCCAGTTTTCGTCTCATCGGCAGTTTCCAAGGTCACCAACCTCCGAAACAGCAAGGAGATCAGATCAGTCAAATCTCGACCATGATTGGAGAAAAACAAAAAATAAGATCATGATGCTGCGGACCGCTTCAAAAGGTCAAAACAACGTTTTCAACGCCAACCTCGCACACTCTCTCACCACCACAATGGTGTCATGTTTGGTTTTATTCTGCTTTCATCGACGAGGGCTTGGTCCCCAGGCCATTGCGGTTGCGGAAGAACAGAATGCCCTTTGCAGCACCCTCGGCGCCATCGCTGGGCTCGACCCACTGGCACATACGAGCGCTTCGCCACAGGGCACGGATGAAGCCCCAGGCGCCATCTTTCGTGTCGGCGCGGTAGTGCTTGCCCATGATTGGGCGGATGGCGTCGGACGCCTCGTCGGCGTTGTAGAAAGGAATGGAGCTGACATAGTGGTGCAGGACATGGGTCTCAATGATACCGTGCAGCAGCTGGCGGCCGATGAACCCCATCTCACGGTCGATGGTCGCGGCGGCGCCTCGCACAAAGTTCCACTCGTCTGCGGTGTAATGGGGCAGGGACGGGTCCGTGTGCTGGAGAAAGGTGATTGCCACTACGATCGAAACAAAGTCAGCATGAAAACGTCTACAACCGCAAGGCAACGGGGCACGACGAACCTAGCCAGTGGTTGACCCAGAGATACGGAAGGAAGTACCAGACGGCCATGTTGTACCATCCAAACGTGTTGCCCAGGTACACGAGGCCGGTAGCGGTAATGGCGATACCAATGTCGCTGAGGACAATGAGCTTGGCGTCCCTGGCTTCGTACAGCGGGCTGCGAGGGTCAAAGTGGTTGACGCCACCGCCGTAGCCGTTCTTCTTGCCCTTGCCGCGACCCTCGCGCTGGCGCTCGTGGAAGTCGTGGCCGGTGACGTTGGTCAGGAGGTAGTTGGGCCAGCCAATGAGCTGCTGGCCGATGAGATGGAGCAGGGTGTTGATTGGCGTCTCCTCGGTGAGCTCGGCGAGCTCGTGTACCATGCGGCCGACGCGCGTGGCATGCTGCTCCCTGGTGCGAGGGACGAAGACCATGTCGCGCTCCATGTTGCCAGTGGCCTTGTGGTGCTTGCGGTGGGAGATTTGCCAGCTGAAGTAAGGGACGAGGAGGGACGAGTGAAGAACCCAGCCGGTGATGTCGTTGACGAGGCGCGAGTCGGAAAAGGCGCCGTGACCGCACTCGTGGGCCATGACCCAGACGCCGGTGGCGAAGAGGCCCTGGAGGACGCTGTAGACGCCCCAGAGCAGAGCGCGGACAGGAGTCGACGAGACGTACTCGGGGGTCACGAAGTTGTGGAAGACGAGGAAGGTGGTTGCGAGTAGAACAAGATCACGCAGGATGTAAAGGTAGCCAGTCGCGGCAGAGCGCTCGAAGCAGTGCTTGGGGATGGCATCGCGGATGTCCTTGATGGTGAAGTCGGGAGGCGTGAACTCGTTGCCGTACGTGTCGAGCAGGCCCGAGTACGATGCCTTTGCGGCCGCGTCAACCGACGACAACGACGACAGCGAAGTCGACGAGGGTGACGGCCGGGGCGAGTCGGATGGCGAGACAGCCGCTGACGACTCGGAGTCTGTGACGGTGGCCGAGGTGGCGGTGCGGCGCAGGACGGGGTTCCTGGGGACCGCAGACGATACGGAGGCCATGGCGCAGGTCGTGTACAGGTCTCCTGCTACGCAGAAGAGTCGAATGCAGGATCGGAGGTGAGGCAATTGGGCTTGGCCGGCTTGGTATAAACAGAGGGAGAGAAGAGGAACGGGCAGAGAGGCGGAAGTTATCTCAGGTAGGGTGTGCGTGTGGAAAATTGTTGGGGTCGCCGGGTCGTGGGGCCAGCGCCTGTCACAGCAGACAGCGACCACCCACGGAGAATGGCAACAGCAGACCGAGGTCAGGCAGATCAGATGATGTCGAACGTTGCCGATCCCCGCCAAACGTTAAATCCACGGTGCTGTACGGGGCCGGATCGAGCAGATTGGGTGTGTCCTGGTGCGTTTGTTGGCAACAGGAGATCGGGAACTCGCGCTGCCGCTGCTTGGGCGGGCAGGCAGTCGAGATAATATTATCAAGGGGGCAGGCGAAGGCACACCGCTTCACAGCACTCGAAGCCCTGAAAGAGGGGGACTTTTTTTTTCTTGCCTCGCGCACAGCAATTCGATACTACGCAAGTACACTTACAAGTAGTCCATGTGCAAAAGTCCAGGGTCAAACGGAGTCTCCGTGCAGATTCATGCCCGTTTGATTCAGACATTGGCAGGAAAAAGACGGAAGGGAGGCGGGACAAGCGCATCGCGTCAAGCCATCCGGGGGGTGTGGCCGCAGCGAGCGACCCCAATTGGGCAGGGTCCTGGCCCGCCTGTTTCTGAATCGCGGGCTCTCTCACTGGGCGGCCTCATGCTCCAGGTCCAGGTGTCACCAGCAGCACCCATCAGCAATACCTGTACCTAACCGTTGTATCGTGGGAGAGCCTAGGAACCTACCTACGAATAGAATGCTCGTACGGTACCACTACGAGTATGAGCTCACAGTAAAGGTCTAACCTCCAATCGGCCGACGCAAACATCCAGGCAGTGGCGAAGGGCCGGCCGCACCACGAATGAACGGCGCATGCATGTGAAGCCGAACGACAGAGAGGCTGATGAGATGAGCCATCAAATAATGATGGCTGCATGCCGCTTTGGCATCGTTGATCGGGAGATGGACAGGCGGTATCAGAGGCCCGTCATTGGACATTGACGGAGCTCTGTGCAGTGATTATCGGCACCTGCTGGTGGTGCCTCTCCTTGAGCTGAGCGAGCAGATGTCGAGTGAGCCATGTGCCCGCCATTCGTCGTCTTGGCGGGCATTCTCGCGCTTTGCAGCCCAGACATGCCTCTCCTGCATGCCTGCCGACCTGCATTCCCTGATGAAAGCCCCTTGGGAAGCCGTTCGACGACTGGCGGCTGGCTGGCTGGCTGGCTGACCAAAATGCATGCAGCCTTTGGCCTGGCACGCTGCACTGGGGACGTGGAGAACTGGGTCCCGTTTGGAACAAGGAAGCTTGCCCCAGGTCCCAGACGACGAGGGGTCCACCCACGGCTTTGGGGTGTACGAGTACGAATAGATGTCAAATCAAATAACCTTATTGCCGAGCTATCGGCGATGAGGGCAAAGTCCTCGGGAGTCCTCGCGTCACAGCCAGCCAGCCAACTCGTCATCGGCGACACTCCATACGGGCTTATGCGTTGCGCAGCGCGGCGCAATAGTTTGTGCTTCTCAGCGCGACGGGCACGCCGTGGCGGGCGTTGATCAGATCCGCATCCACCGCCACCGCAGCCTCTACGAATTATCTGCTCCAGCAGAAGCAACAAACGGAAGACATGGCGCAGTCTCAGCATCCAATGGTCAAGGGCCGAGACCCCTCTGAATCTGTTGCGCCGGTTCATAACAGATGCTCCCCCCAGCAGGGATACATGTTCTTGTGCGGATTGTTGTAGATGCTTGTCGAGAGTCTGATCATCCGGTCCGGCATGGTCAGATCCGCTCCAGTTCACTTACACGGAGCCCTCAGCAGCATCATCGCACCCCTTGGTGGACATACGCCCCGGAAATCGACGGCGTCCTGCAGGCCCTGCTGCTCGCCCGCTCACATGCTTGTACTGAGCCAATTCGCCCCCTACAAGTATACTAGTAGGCGCTGGCAGTCAGATCAGGTCAGGCAAAGAGGGAAAAAATCTTTCTGTTGGGAAATTTGTTGAGCCCAGGACCCTAGTCGATCCCGCGGCCCCGCCCCCAAGGTGGGGCCTCCCTTTGCTTCCCCACGTGCGTGCCCACTTCGGGGGGCGCCTCCGTGCCTGCCCGCACGCCCTGGTTGGCCCGAGCGCCCGGGTCGCGTCCCTGCCGCAGAGCCGCCCGCAGGTCATCCGTAGGGATGGCGTGCCTAGCTTTGCGAAACGAGGGGGGGGAGCTCGCGAACAGCTACCTAGCTAGGCAGCGTACGGCAAGCATCCAGTGGCAGCTGTCAGCGAGCCGAATTTGTTGTGTACATGTAGAACGCATGTGACAGCTGTTGCGCTATCCGATCCGCGACGGGATGCTTTGAGCAGACTTCTGGGATGCGTTGGAGCTGAAGGCCTTGCCCCGCCGACGCCAGGTGCTCCAACTTGCAAATACGGAGTACAGCGAGGTCAGAGACCCTTGAGCTAGAAGGCTGGCGACCGTAATCTGCACGCCTACAAGTAGTTGTAAGACTGGCTCCAATGACGCGAATTGTCCATCGATGCTATTCGCCGTGGCCGTGATTATACGTCCATGCAGCTCGTTGCGTCATCCGCGCCTACCCTGCACTAGACAGAAATGTACGAGTAGCTACAACAGGATGGGTCCGATTGTGCTGAAACTCGAGTGAAGATTATATTTTGCGTAATATCCCTATTCTCTGTTGTCCTATTCATCGCAGGTTCAGTCTGCGGCGATTCGCTTCACTCTGTGCAAGAGTATGCACGAGCCTACATGCTGACAATCGGCTAATCACTAACACGAAATGGAGTCGCTCTCACCAATACGGGCCGTTGTGTCATCTAGAACTCAGCGTTCTGATTCGCCAATAGCGACGCTCGTGGTTGGGAATGATCTTGCCTACATAATTTGCTAAACTGAATTTGACATTGTATCATCATCATCATCATCATCGTCGTCATCGTCATCGTGAATTGCAGGCCTCAAGGCCACCAGTGCAAAGCTTCCCTGGCCCCAGACCCGTGAAACAGAGGCGTGCAAGACGCCTCCTCATCACGGCCACGACACCATCTTGCCCTCGCTCTCAATCACCCGCTGCAGCCGCTGGGGCATGACGTCCACCCACAGGTTGACTTCCGACTGAGGCAGCTGACTGGCCCACGCCTCTCGCGCCGCCTGCCGGAGCGTCTCGTCGTCCCAGTCCGGCAGCGGCTCCTCCCGCTGCCACTGCTTGTGCGGCGGCCACAGCGAGTCGAGCGGGCTCAGGTCCGGGCTGTCGCCGCAGCTGAACAAGTGCTCCAGGCCCGCCGCCTCCTTCCACTGCTGCACCTGGTTGACCTTGCTCAGGCCGCCGTGGCCAAACGCCTCGACGTCCTCTTCGAGTATGATCCTTGCCGCCGCCGCCGCCGCCGCCGCCGATGATGCTTGAGCCCCGTCAACGGCCTGTGCCCATGGCCTTGCAGCCGGTAGCCACGCCTTCACCGTCTTCTCGAGCACCTTGGCTTCATAGTCGGCCATGCTGATGATGCCAGTGGTACTGGGGCTCGTCGACTCCTCGTAGAAGACCAGCTCGCTCTTGAACCCGTACCCGACGGCGCCCCAGGCATGCACGCGCTTCACGTCTCGAGGCCAGTTTGCCTCGGGGCGCTCACCGCACGCCGGGCAGAACTTCTCCCCCGGCCGCGGCAGCAGGCGCACCTTGCCGTCGAGGCCGAAGCCAAAGTGCAGCTCGATGCTGAAGCGCACCGCCCGCCAGTTGTGCGCTTGCGGGTATTTGTCAAGCTTGCGCCTCGCGTACTCGACTCGCTTGTCCCGGCACTTCACGTGCACGTAGCAGCGCCCGCAACCCAAGCAGCGCCGGTACCCCAAAGTACCCATGGTGCGATGCAGCGTCCGCGGGTTGCACGTTATCTCGACGCCGGCCGCCTCGGCCAAACCGGCCCAGTTCAGGTCGGCATCCGCGTACTGCTCGTCCCATAGTATCATCTCCATCTTCTGCTGGTCGGCCTCGCTGACCTTGAGAGGCCGGCCCCGCGTCTCCTCCCATTCCGGGTCGTTGCGCTTAGACGGCGGCAAGCTCATGGCCGCGTACCCCTGGGACCGCGACAGGTCGAAGTGGCGGAAAATAGCCGATTTGTTGACGGGCAGACCTTGCGACTCGAGGTATGAGATGGTACCGCGGACCATGGCCTTTTTCGGCGTGTCGCCATGCTTGTAGCCGGCGGCGGGCATCCTGGGCCGATCGGCCACCAGGAGGGCAGCGGCAGCTCGACTTGAAAGTAAATCGTCGACAGAAGTAGTGTGTGGGTGTTTTTGTCTGGCCTCGAGTGGGCGGATGAGCTTGCGGCGCGTTGTCGGACGAGGCAATGCGCGTGTCGCTCGTCATCACGTGACGATCCCTTTCTAGATGTCGCTACACATGTGCCAGGGCGAGCTTTTGTGAGACAGCTGGCTGCACAACGTCGCACGAATCAGTTGTTTTGATTATTAGTGAATGAAGTGCGTGTACACTGTACGAGTATGCTATATATGCCGGTTGCTCGAAGCTCCAGCCCGTCGCTGCGAGCGGAGCACGAGGGCATCTGGGCCGAGCTTCTTGAATCCAACGCTCGTCCGCCCTGTGCCCTCTACCGGGTCTCCCGCCCGTATGAACAAGATAGCGGTCACCAGTCCATCACCGCCTCTCCTCCAAATAGAAGTGTTGGGACAACGCCAAGCACAACCGACCACGCGTGCCGTCCGTCTATACCTAAATGTACATACCGCTGTGAACCAGGTCGGGGTTACTGCGCCGTTAACTGTAAATACAAAGACCGCTCAAGAGTTGTGGCTCTCCTCACGCCTTGCCAGCCTCGCGGACAGACCGCATGAAACGGTCTTCTGCCCCGACCTCCCCGACGATTCGCGTCGACGATCTGGCGGTTTCGGATTTAGACAGGACCGCCTTGACCTCGTCTACGGTCTTACTGCCGAGCAGCGCCATCTCGCGAGATAGGAGCACGGCCACGGCGGCCCGGACCAGCAGAGCATCGCCCTCAAACACGTACACATCCCACAATCGCGCTGCTTCGTCAATGGCCAGGTAAGAGGTGAACATGCTCGTGAAAAGATCGCCGAGATATAACTCCGGCTCCACGTCGGGCATACTTTTCGAAAGATGCTCGTAGAGGGCGCTCGACTTGTGTCTGAGTGTCTGCATGGCGAGGGTATACGCCGAGGCTTGTGCGCCAAGATCGGATGTGTAGAAAGACAGAGGTAGCGGCCGGTTGAGGACATTGGCGAGGGCAATGAAGGCCGACTCCGGGTTCGGGAGGTTCAGCAAGAGCAAAGCCGCAATGGTCTGCAGGTAAAAGGTCAGTCGGTTCGCTCGAGGCAGTTGGAATAGCTGCAACCAGACTCACGTTGCACCCAGGCGCGTAGCCAATGTCGTTCCTGTACATGGCGTATGCGCTCAGCACGTCCACCAAGGCCTGGTGCAGAGGTCCGCCGACTTCGAAGATGCGCAGCTCCCTCCACGTCCGCTCACCTGCATCCTTGCGAATCTGCTCAAACCACTTGGACCTCGTGACATCCTCCGCGTCTCCCCTGTCCATCTTGACTCGAGCTTCGAGGTCGTGGGCGCGCGACAGGGCCGTGTGGAAGGACGCCTCCGAGAGCCCCAGCTCGTTGCCAATGGCCCGCGTCCAAATGACACCACGGCTGCGCGGCGCGATGCCTCTCCACCACATGTCGCGCGTTCGCCGCTCTCGGATGGCGTCGTTCCATCGAGGGACGATGTCGTTCTCCCAAATGTACATCGTGTTGCCCGCATTGCTGTCTCTCGACTCGCAATCGACTCTGCGGGCAGCCTCTCGCCGCTCGTCGGCCTTGGCGCTGGCAGCCATCATCCTTTGATATTCTCGCAGATGTTTTCTCTCCTCGGCGGGGTTTTTCGGGGGCAGCCACGAGGGTCGTGTGCGGCTGAGGACGGCTTCCTTTTCCTTGGAGATGGGCAGAGGATCGACCATGATGTCGGTTCGCCGAAGGGGAGGGAGCTCGGGCGTCGAGGATTTGACTCTGTCCCTTTTGTCGTATATGTGATCGACGGGGGTCTGGCTCGAGTTCCAGGTGTTGGGACGGCCAGAGGCAGAGGGTCGCCTGGTGTATTGTATGTCCAACTCGTCGGCATGCTCTTCCAATTTCTCCGTCAGATCCTTGGCCTCTGCGCTCAGTTCAGACAAGGCGGCGTTCCAGCTCTGCGCCCTATGCTTCAGCGGGCTTGGAGGAGGCCTGTCGAAAGCATCCGCTTTCCACGACGGGGACCGCAGCGATCCCTGGGCCTGTGCTACGGCCGGCGTTCCGTTGCCGATGCTACGCACGCGCTCCTTGTGGCCGCGGTGACGGTCGCGGTCAGGGGAGGGGGAGAGGGACGGAGCTCGGCTCGGGGGACGGTCGTGGGCTGGGCGAGGTGAGATTGGCACATTGTCCAGGAAAACGCCCTCGGGAATGTCATCGCCGTCGTCTTCGTCGCATTCGTGTTCGAGCTCTTGGAGCGTCTTACGGTAGTCGCGGTTCGCCTGCCAGCTGCCACGCCTGGGTCTGAGAGGGAGATCCGGGTCTCTGGGGTTGAGCGACAGGCCAGGGCTCGTGCTCCGGTGGCGGCGCGAGACGGGCAGCGAGGTAGTCGAGTGTACCTTTGGCAGAGACGGTGGCCGCGAGCTGGTCAGGACAGTCAGGCTAGTGCTTCTGGAATACGAGGCGAAGAGGTTGTTGTGCAGGTTGGGGAACGAGCGGCGTGGCCGAGGGGCCCGTTTGCCGGCGGCAAGAATCCTGCTGGACGGAGCAATCGGGTCGGGGCCGGGCCGTATGGAGATGTGCGAAGGGCTCTTGAGTGTGGCATTGTCGTCGTCGAGGCCGATATCCTCAAAGTGGCTGACGTCGGCGAGGACACTGCCGTCGTCGCTGTTGAGCGACTGGAAGGAAGACGACTTGGAGCTCTTGGACCTGGTCATGCCGGGAGGGGAGCCAGGGCTCGCGAGAACGGCGGGACCTGTGATGGAGATGCCTTGGCCGCGAATCATTGCTGATGCTGCTGAGACCGCTGCTGCATTGCAGTGCCTTGACGCCTGGTAGGACCCGACCTCGACGGGCGCTTCCGCCTCCTGCGGGGGCGCTGCGATCGCGGCCGAGAATGAGGAGGCCCGGCACCCCGATATCCGTGGTATGATCAGGTCGTACAGACGGAGTGAGATTGACAGTCGATGATGGCGGCCTGTATGCGCCGAGACGTCGTCAGAGTGGCGCGGGGGGGGGAACGTTTGGCGCTGCAACGGCTGGTGTCGTGCGCCGATGGTGGTGATGGTCCAGGGGGGGTTGAGACAGTCAACGACTGAATGGCCCGCTTTGGTCGGCGCCGAAAAGGTGGGTAAACGAAGGCAGTCAGCGACAGGAGAATGGAAGCAAGGAGATGCCAAGAGGACCGCGAGGGCGAAACGAGAGGACGAAGCGGATTGGAGCGAGCGAGAGTGACAAAAGACGCAGAGATAGTACTATGTGAGGGAAATGGTACAGGCAGAAATAGCGACGCTTGCTCCGCCGTGGTGGTGATGACGAGACAGGCCCAGGAGAGGAGGCGCGCGCCAAAACCTGGGCCAGCCGACCAGTGGGAAGCACGACGGTGGTGCTCAGGACTCAGGAGGGCCCCCCCCAGCAGGTACCTCGGCGCCGTGCGTTGGCGCAGCCAGGGACTTGCAGCAGAGTTTTGGATGCGAGCACCGTCTCCATGTCCCGCCCGTCCCGGATCCATGGCGTGCGCGCGAGTGAGCGGTCTCCGCAGATGAGATGGACCTTTCCCGCTCCGGATTGGGTCCAAAAGCACGAGGCAGCCCGGACTATGAGCAGGGGTCAGGGGGGGGGGGGGG
>JALHBZ010000107.1:307856-364663 GCA_024340015.1 Tolypocladium ovalisporum
CGTGCAATTCAATGCGCAAGCGGAATAACTGGACTGAACAACCATGCGTTGGGTAAGGTAGCCAGCTTGCGTCCGCCATAACAAGTCCACAATTTACCTAAGGTACGGTACGGATATTGCCCTCCGACATGGATGGTCGTGCCTGTGGCTGCCGCACACAGGTACGGAAGACAGTACCTTACATGTCGACGACGCACCAACATGCAAGGACTCGCATCCCTGCGAGAACCGCATCTCACCCCTTTGGGCCAGGCTATTGTTGTTCGCTGCCACCCTCTTGCCCCTGGCACAAGCCATTGTGTAGACATTGCTTCGGCTCTTGCTCAGCATTCCAGGCGCTCGACCTCGACTCCATAGTGGGCGGTCAGGCTCCGTCGACAGGGGGGTCCGGGGACGAGCAGCACCCGGTCCACAGCCAAACTGCCATCGAGCGCAGCGTGTTTGTTCTCTTGTGCTGCACGAGCGGGCACGGCCTGAATTGCCAGGACGAACCAGCGAGGACCGCTGGCAATGCGGCAGCAATGCTCTTATGTACCCAGTACGCGTAAATCACCGGTGGCTTTCTTTGAAGCAACTTTGCAAGTGGGAGCATTGCTTTACCATTTCGAAAGTGTCAGCCGAGGGTCATCATCGTCAATGCAAAAGTATCAACTCGGAGATGAACGACACAGTTCGTCTTTCGTTGTGCTGGCTCGCAACCGCCTGATTGCAAGGCAAGGCGACGGCATCATAAGAGTCCTCTGAATTCAGCTGTATTTGTTTTATATACCGCCGCCATCTCTATGGTATCATCAAGAGTACTGTCGTGAACCCATCTATGCCCCGCCGTCATCCGTCTACATCCGCTCGCGTCTCCGCGGGGCGGCTCGGATGATGTCGTCTACTCTGAGGAGAAGCTGCGTATTTGTTAGTCACCATCGAACAACATAGACGCAAAGATGCACTGCGAGTGGCAATCCTTACCTCGGCCGCTTCGCTGGCAGATGAGACCACCGCCCTCTTCAGCTTGAAGCTCTCAATGACGCCAATGTCTCGCATGTCCGTGATGCCTCCGCCAGGCGTCGTCAGGTCGAGTCCGTACGTCGTCAGGCCGTCGTAAATGGCCTTTCGGAGCCGCGCGACAAGGTCGCCAGAGTCGAGGCCAGCATTGTCGGCGAGGATCGTCGGCAGTTGTCGTAGGGCCACTGCGAAGCTCGACACTGCCATCTGCTTCTTGCCCTCGACGCGGGTTGCGGCTCCCTCCACGGCCTTGGCCATGACCATCTCCGCACAGCCGCCGCCCAGAGTCGTTCTCGGCTCGATGACGGTCTGCGACAGCACGGCCAGTGCGTCGTGCAAGCTTCGCTCCGCCTCGTCTAGCAGCTGCTCCGTCGCGCCTCGCAGCACGATGGTGCAGGCCTCTCCCGCCGACACTCCAGAGAACTTGATCAGTGTGTCCTCGCCGATGATGACCTCCTCGATCGTGTCGCACTGACCCAGCTTCACCTGCTCGGGGTGGTCAAACGTAGAGGCAATCTCGCCGCCAGTCACCAGAGCCAGCCGCTCGATGCCGTCGAAATCCGCATGCTCAATGGACATGATGCCAGCATCGGTGAACAGCTGCTCCGGCCAGTTGTAGATGAGCTGGCGGTTGATGAAGCAGTTGATGCCGTGTGCCTTGATCTTGTCCACCTTGGCCTTCATCTTCTCCCTCTCCGCCTTCTCCAGCTCCGCAAGCTTGCTCGTTGAGCCGACCTTGACGCGAGCGCCAAAGATCTTGACCTTGTCCGTGTCCATTGACGTGTTCGCCACCAGGATCTTGGCCTTTTCTAGGCGCTTCGGCTGGTTCACACCAATCTTCTTGTCCAGGATGAAACCCTCGTCGAGGTACGACTCGCTGAGCTTCCCACCCGCCTTCTTGATGATCTGGATATGGCTGAGGTCCGACGACTTCTTCAATCGGAGCACAGCATCGCACGCGAGCTGAGCAAAGTGATCGCGATCCTGGGCCAGGACCTTGGAGCTGAGGGTGGTACGGGCAATAGCCAGGAGATCGTTTCGGAAGGCTTCGGGGCTCTTGCTGTGATCCACCGCAGACTCCGTGAGAGCCTTGAGCGCGGCCTGGCTGGCTATTCTGTAGCCCTCGATGATGGTTTGCGGGTGGATTTTCTTGTCGACAAGCTTCTCGGCCTCTCTCAGCAGCTCCGCGGCCAGCACAGTCACCGACGTCGTGCCGTCGCCAACCTCGTCGTCCTGTACCTTGGAGATGTTTACCAGCACCTTGGCGGCCGCATTGTCAAGGGCAATAGACTTGAGAATCGTAGCTCCATCGTTGGTGACCATGATCTCGCCGGTAGATCTGCCGTCGACGCGTTAGGGGGCACTTGTTGCGCAGAGAGGGGCAAACCAGGACGACTCACGCCGACTGAAGGATCTTGTCCATGCCCTTGGGACCCAGAGTGCTCTTCACCAAGTCGCCGACGGCGATGGCACCTACAAAGGCCGAGAGACGCGCATTCTCGCCCTTTTCCTCAGTGGTGCCCTCCTCGAAAATCTGCGTCGGTTGGAAAGACTGACAAGCATCATTGGGTTAGTAACTGGCCTGAATGGGGGCCCGGGGGGCACAACGCAACGCAACAGAGCCAGGACGTACCATGATGGGCTATTCAATGACCAGGAGGCGGTCCGATGAAGACCTGGAGGTTTGGTCGTTGTGTTGGGTTGGCGCTCAAACTCAAGGCTGCCGTTTTCCCAAAAGAGCTGTCTCGACCCCTACTTCGTACTCCGGGACCCGACCTCAGTACTGCTGGAAGCTGCAAAATCGACAACCCCACCACCGCCAACGGGCCACGGCCCACGTGACTTGCCCCTCGATCGGGAAAATCGCGGTCAAGGAACATCGCTTCTCCGCCGCACACTTTGCGGAAACTGAACAACACCAAATTTGTGCTGGACCAGCCGTTGCGCCTGCGATCCTCGACCACAACCCACGCCCCGCGCTGCCTGCTGCTTACGACTGCGAGCACGAGCGTAAGATACACTTCGACCAAGTCTCACCGAACAGGTTCTCCCGAGACCACAAGGAACGCCGTCGCCAGTCGCCCGTACAACTTTTCGAGACTCCCCAAGCGGGGCACTTTTCGCACCCCTCCTTGAACAAAGACAGCCAATATGGCTCCCTCCTTCGACCATCTGCGCGAGGCCGACCTCGATGACGATGAATTCAACGAGGATGACATCGACATTTCCGATCTGCGAGAGAAGTTCGAGGTTCAGCTGGAGCACGGTTACGACACATTCGTGGTCATCGATGGACTTCCCGCAGTCAACGAGGAGCAGAAGCCCAAACTGGTCAAGTTCCTGCTGAAGAAGCTGAACACAGTCGGCAGGACCCGCGAGGACTTGATACATATGCCCACGGGTGACGACGGAATGTCTCTACGGTGAGTTGGAGCCCGTAGACAAGGAAGAGACACGTCGCTGACATGGCTGATGTAGATTTGCCTTTGTGGAGTACTCGTCCGCGGCTGAGGCGGCCGCCGCGACCCGGCAACTGGACATGGTTCCTCTCGACAAGAAGCACACACTGCGAGTGAACAAGATGACCGACATCGAGCGCTTTGGAGGCGAGGGCCGCGTCGACGACAAATACACCCCACCTCAGATCGACGAGTTCGTCGAGAAGGACCACCTGCGATGGTGGCTGAAGGACCCCTCAGGCCGCGGCCGCGATCAGTTCGTCATGTACCGTGGAGAAACGGTTGGTGTCTACTGGAACAACGATCGCGAGGCGCCCGAGAACATCGTTGATCGCCAGCACTGGACAGAAACCTTCCTCCAGTGGTCCCCGCTCGGCACCTACCTGACGTCCATTCACGCCCAAGGTGTACAGCTGTGGGCTGGTCAGTCCTGGACTAGGCAGGCTCGGTTTGCGCATCCGTTCGTCAACCTCGTCGCCTTCTCCCCCAACGAGAACTACGTGGTCACTTGGTCTAACAGACCAATCTCCATTCCTGAGTCGGGGCATCCGGCCTTGTCGATTGACGACGACGGCAAGAACTACGTCATCTGGGATATTGCGACGGGTGCGCCCCTTCGATCATTCGCCAACCTGGACCTACCCCCCGCGGAGGAGGGCAAGCCGATGCCCAAGCTGCAGTGGCCCGCTTTCAAGTGGTCCGCCGACGACAAGTACGTCGCGCGTTTGACGCAAGGCTCCTCTATCTCAGTCTACGAGCTCCCCAGAATGAACCTCGTCGACAAGACCAGCATCAAGATTGACGGCGTCATGGACTTTGACTGGGCGCCGTCGACGCCGCAGCGAGACAGCATCAAGAGCTACGAGCAGCTGATCTGCTTCTGGACCCCCGAGATCGGCAGCAACCCTGCCAAGGTCGGCCTCATGAGCATCCCATCAAAGGAGGTAGTACGAAGCCTCAACCTCTTCAGCGTCAGCGACGTCAAGCTCCACTGGCAGTCGGAGGCGGCATACCTTTGCGTCAAGGTCGATCGACACTCCAAGTCCAAGAAGTCTCAAGCGACGACGCTAGAGATTTTCCGCATCAAGGAGAAGGGCGTCCCCGTTGAGGTTGTCGACACGATTAAGGACACCGTCATCAACTTCGCGTGGGAGCCCAAGGGTGACCGCTTTGCCATCATCACCACCACAGAGCCTGTCGGCCCGACTGCTGTGCCTCCCAAGACAGCCGTCTCGTTCTTCTGCCCCGAGAAGAACAAGGGGACAGTCGCGGGTAACTTCAAGCTTCTCCGCACCCTGGATAAGAAGAACAACAACGCCATCTACTGGTCGCCCAAGGGACGTTTTGTGGTTTGCGCCACGATAGCCAACCAGCAGAGCGCCGACCTCGACTTCTTTGACCTGGACTACGAGGGTGAAAAGCCAGAGTCTGACAAGGACCTCACCGCCAACCTGCAGTTGATGAACACGGCCGACCACTACGGCGTGACGGATGTAGAATGGGACCCGTCGGGTCGATTCGTGGCCTCGTGGGTATCCATGTGGAAGCACTCGGTGAGTTGACAGCGAAACACGGTGAAATAGAGGGTACGAACTAATATTTGGACAGATGGAAAATGGCTACCACATCTACGACTTCAAGGGCGAGGTGTTGCGGGAAGAGCCCGTAGAGAAATTCAAGCAGTTCCAATGGCGACCGCGCCCGGCTACGCTGCTCACCAAGGAGGAGCAGAAGCAGGTGCGTAAGAACCTGCGCGAATACAGCCGGGTATTTGAGCAACAAGATGCGGACCGCGGTGCCTCGGCAGATCTCGCGGTCGTCGAGGCGCGCCGGCGCATGTTGGAGGAGTGGTGGGCTTGGCGAGAGGAGGTGGAGGCCGATATGTCAGAGGACCGGGCTGCGCTCGGCCTGCCTTTGCATCCCCACACGGCGCTTCTGGAAAAGAAGACGAAGGAGATGCAGGGCTCCGTCGACGCAGAGGACAAGGTCATCGAGGAGATTGTCGAGGATGTGCTGGAGGAGCACGAGGAGGTGGTGGCATAGAGCGAGGGACCTCGAGCGTCTTTGCATTGGCAGGGAGGTGCATTCATTGGTTGTACTGGTAAAAACAAAGTCGGTCAAGATCAGGCTCTATTACAACGACACGGTTCATACATGCCCAGTCCACTGATGTGAAGGTGGTGCGCTGCTCTGTGTGGTACGAGGCCACGCAAGGCAGATCAACGTGGAGCTCCCGTCAGTTTGGCGATGACCCTACGAGTACGAGTTGGCGGACAAAGCACCTGCCTGTCAGGCTATCACTACTAAAAGGTAGTCATACGTAACCCGTATCGAATGCTCGCTTCACCCAAGTACCTCATCGGCATGGCATGGCATGGCATGCCGGGCGACACAACATGACAACGGTGGAAAGTTAGTTGTCGCATCTGCGTGCTGGGACAGGAATGAACAGGCGGGCATTGACTTGGACCAGGCGGCCAGGCACAGTGCAGGCTCGCTGTGTGCCCCCAACGGCTCGCGGCGGCGCGGGATGAAGCAAGCCAGTCGTCGAGCTCGGCCGGGGCAAGCCCGCACAAAGGGCGAGGTGGATCCCCAGCAAAAGGCGTCATGCACTGTGTCGGCAACACGTATCCCATGGAAAGCTTATTGTCGAACAGAAACCTTTTGACGCAGTCTGAGAGCGAGTTTCCTGCGGGTTTCAGGTCACATCGAGTGGGTGGAATGCTGGGTTGCACAAGGAGGGGAGGGCTTGATGCTGAGGATTGATTGACTCGGATTGCGTGGCACGCACCAACAACGCCAAGCGGCCGCAGACTGAGGTGCCCTGCGGCTGCAACGGCGCGCCGTAGGTACCGGCACCGGTCGTCTGCTGAAATCATGTGGGGCAATGGCCGCAACCACCGCTTGAGCATCGTACCGGAACCTGTACTACAGTATGGTGGTACGGAGCGGCACCCAACGTCCGCTCGTGGCCGCTACAGCGGCGGGCGCACAGTGCAGTCGTGCCGGAAGAGCGCAGAACCTGGATGGGGTGACGAGTTGGGTGCGTCCATGCATGCAACCATAGGCCGGCCACCCAGAGTGCCCTCGTCCCGCTCCTGCAGGCGCTGCCATAATCCTTTCGCACCTCGGACCTCTCCTTGTCCTTCTCACAAAGACAATACGAGTAGGGCTTCCGTCGTCTGCCGCCCACGCATCGCCGTCTTGCATCTTATCTTCGCCAGTGTCGCCAGGAGTCGTCTCTCGCTTCTTCCGCCGCCGCCGGTCTCCCCGCGCCGAGGGTTCCAGCCGCGGACCTCCCTTGCCGCCCTAGGGCAAAGCCCCCCGCTGAGTGGCTTGGAATGGCCTCGCCACGGCTCGAGCGCCCAGCTTGATCGATCCAGCGGCACATTACAACACGTCGGGGCCTTCATGTAATCCGTCTTCTCCCGGAACGGCCACTACGAGATGCTGCGACGGCCTCCCAACGAGGGACGGGGGTCTGCGCAACAGCAGAAGCTCCTCCTCGCCTTGGCATTTCTCATCCTCCCTTGGCTCCAGCTCGCCGACGCTCAACAGCAGCAACAACAGCAGCAGCAGCAGGTCGTGCCCTCTGCTCTCCCCCAGGCAGGAGTGCGCAGCGACAGCAGCCAGCAGCTCCCCGACAATGCCGCCGCTCACAACTGGGCTTCGGCCTACTTGGAGACTGGCAAAGATGACAACGCCGCCGCTGCCGACGACGACGACGAAGATGCCGCCAGCTCAAGAGCAGGCGAAGTGAAGAAGGTGTCGTCAGCTACGAGGCAGTACGACCAAGTGGGTGACCAAGCGAAGCAGCAACAAAAACAACGTCGACAGCCAGTCGATAACATCAACAAGAAACACATCCCCAACACCAAAAAGCACACAATCATACCTGACGATGCGAGCGCCGTCGCAACTTTGGCTCCGGCTCAGTCCGTACGAGCACCACCTCCACGACATCAACGGCCCACCAGCATCCCTGCTACCGGGCTGACGTCGCCGCAATCTGCGCGGAGTCTGGAGGACTGGGAAGTGGAAGACTTTGTTCTTCTGGCGACCGTCGATGGAGACCTCTACGCCAGCGACCGCAAGACGGGCAAGGAACGCTGGCATCTTGAGGTCGACCAACCCATGGTCGAGACTATACATCACCGCGCCAACAACTCGGTCCTCGACGACGACTACAGTCCCGTCGACCACTACATATGGGCCGTCGAGCCAAACCGGGACGGCGGCGTCTATGTCTGGATCCCCACCCCTGATGCCCGACCCCGCGCCACTGGCTTCACCATGAAGCGCCTGGTCGAGGAGCTAGCTCCCTACGCAGACGAGGAGCCGCCCGTCGTCTACACCGGCGACAAGAAAACAACCATGGTCACCCTCGACGCCGCCACGGGCCGCGTCGTCAAGTGGTTCGGGTCGAGCGGGTCGCACGTCAACGAAGCCGAGAGCTGCCTGCGACCGAACACTCTCTACGACAACGGCGCAGGAGAATGCAGCTCCACGGGCACCATCACCCTAGGGAGGACCGAGTACACTGTTGGCATCCAGCGGCGAGACGGTCGGGCCATTGCAACCCTCAAGTATGCCGAGTGGAGCCCCAACAACTACGACAATGACCTCCTCCAGCAGTACCATGTCTCCCTGGACAGTCGGTACATTGCTAGCCAGCATGATGGCAAGGTGTATGCCTTTGATACTGCTCGCGCCGGTAAAGCGGCGCCCGTCTTCTGTCAAAAGTTCTCTGCACCCGTCGCCCGCGTCTTTGACGTCTGCCGGCCCTGGGACGCCGCCGCAGAGAGCAAGCCCGAGCTCATTGTTCTCCCTCAGCCAGCAATGCCTTCCCAGGACGAGAGCAGCAGCAGCATCTTCCTCAACCAGACCGAGGGTGGCAGTTGGTACGCGCTATCGGGCCGCGCGTACCCGCTCATCATCAACGCTCCCCTGGCTCAAGTCACCTTCCCTGGGTGGTGGGATGTAGCCTCCGCATGGGACAGCTTGAATGATGACACCATCTCAAAGGCCCTGGTGGGCACACACCCCTTGGAAACAATTCGAAAAGATGGCCGCCAAGTGCCCACGCTTCCGGGAGCAGCTTCAGACGGTAGCGAGGGCTTAGACAATGGATCCATCCTTCCCGGGCTGCCAGACGGCGGGGCCGAAGAACCCACAATCATCAACAAAGTCAAGGGACTTCCGCAGAGCGCCGCCAACACTGTCATGGATTTTGTTAGAAACCCAATCCTCTTCCTCATCTTCTTTGCCGCTCTCATATACAACGAGAAGAGGCTCCGACGGTCGTATCACCGCTGGCGCACGAATAACATCAGCCTGAGAGATACTCTGATCTACCTCACATCCGATGCGTCGGCTGACAAGGAGGGCAAGCTACGCGTTGACGTCAAGGACGAGGCTCGAGCTCCACGACTCAAAGGCGAGGAGGGCGATGAGCCGGTGAAAGAGAGAGCTCACAAGCAGCCACCCCCAGGTGATGAAGCACTGCCGGGCAACATCCAAAGAACCGAAGACCTTGCCATAGAAAAGGCAGAAAGAGGTAGCCCTGAGTCGAACCAAGATGACGCTTCCCAAAACGACTCCGCCGAGGTCTCGCCCCCAGGCGATGCGCCAGAGAAGAAGAAGAAGGCGCATCGCGGACGACGAGGCGGCGTCAAGCACCGCAAAGGCAGGGCTCGTGATGCGTCGCAGTCACGAGATGATGAAGAGAGTCCAACGACCGTGGAGGAGGCCGTCAACAACGCCAAGAAGCTCGGCGACAGGCCGAGCCTGGAGCCCGATGTCATGACGGTAGCCAATGATATGCAAGCGGTGACTGGCTCAATCATCAGGATGGGCAACATTGAAGTCAACACCGAGGTGCAGCTAGGGACCGGCAGCAACGGCACGCTGGTCTTTGCCGGGAGTTTTGACGGGCGAGAAGTTGCAGTGAAGCGCATGTTGATTCAGTTCTACGACATTGCGTCTCAGGAAACGAGGCTCCTGAGAGAGAGCGACGATCACCCAAATGGTCAGTCATTACCGAATTGCGCTGCTCTGCCTTGTGCTAACAAGTTCCAAAGTTATACGGTACTACTCGCAGCAAACGCAGGGTGGGTTCCTCTACATTGCCCTTGAACGTTGCGCTGCATCGTTGGCGGACGTTGTGGAGAGGCCGCACGCATTCCGCGAGCTGGCAAACGCTGGCAGGACTGATCTCCCGGCCATCTTGTACCAAATCACCAATGGTATGAGCCACCTCCACGGACTGCGAATTGTCCATCGGGACCTGAAACCCCACAACATCCTCGTCAACATGGGCAAGGACGGCAAGCCGCGAATGCTGGTGTCTGATTTCGGCCTGTGCAAGAAGCTCGAGGGCGGACAGTCCTCCTTTGGTGCCACGACGGGCAGAGCCGCTGGAACGTCTGGCTGGCGGGCACCCGAGTTGCTGCTCGACGATGACGCGCGTGAGACGGGCATGGTCGATGCCAGCACGCACAGCGGCTCTGGGTCGGTACTCGTAGGAGATGGTACAACTTCCAGCAGTCGACGAGCGACGCGTGCCATCGACATCTTTTCGCTCGGTCTCGTCTTCTTCTACGTCCTGACCAACGGCTCGCACCCGTTCGACTGCGGCGACAGGTACATGCGCGAGGTCAACATCCGCAAGGGCAGCTACAACCTCCGGCCGCTCGATTCCCTCGGCGACTATGCATACGAGGCCAAGGATCTCATTGCGTCGATGCTCGAGGCGGACCCCAAGAGGCGGCCGACTGCGCGGGACATCATGTCGCATCCCTTCTTCTGGTCTGCCAAGAAGAGGCTGGGGTTCCTGTGCGACGTCTCGGACCACTTTGAAAAGGAGCCCAGGGACCCCCCGTCGGCGGCACTCGCCGAGCTCGAGCGGCACGCGCTGCAGGTCACCAAGGGCGACTTTCTGCGCGTGCTGCCGCGCGACTTTGTCGACTCGCTCGGCAAGCAGCGCAAGTACACGGGCTCGAGGCTGTTGGACCTGCTGCGGGCGCTGCGCAACAAGCGCAACCACTACGAGGACATGCCCGACGCGCTGAAGCGCACCGTCGGCCCGCTGCCCGAGGGCTACCTGCGCTTCTGGACGGTGCGCTTCCCGATGCTGCTGCTCGTGTGCTGGAACGTCGTGTACAATGTGCAGTGGGAGGAGACGGACAGGTTCCGCGAGTACTATGAGCCCGCAGGCCTCTGAGGACCTTGCTCTATGCGGTGACGGGGCGGACGTGAAGTTTGCATATCGTCGCATCTACCCATGGATAATGTCTCGCACGGGTCTAGCAGTATGTAGTCAAATGACAAGCGTATGTTTGCCTCGCAGGGCATGGAGCAGTCACAGGATGCCTTCATGCCTTGGACACTTCCACAATCGTCAAGCACGTGCAAGACATATCCACTGCCGCATGCTCATTGGCATTTCCACGAGCACAAGTAGGGGCCCAGCAGCTACATCAGTAGATTACGTTTAGGTGCGTAGTCTTGGGTCATCCATCTCTATCCATGCCTCTCTCTATCCCCACTGGACAAGCACCTTCTTCTTCTTGCCACCCTTCTTTCCCTTGCCGGCGGCCCCCTCGTGCGCCTCGTCGGCGTCCTCGTCGACGGCAGCCGGGGTCGAGGCCCCGCTGCCGCCCCACTGGAAGCCCGAGTCGGCGTGGCCGTAGTCCCTGCGGACGCCGCGGCCGGTGCCGTAGCCAAAGATGGTCGTCGTGGGCTTGGGGGCCGCGGGCAGGGCGGGGAAGGCGTCGCCGGTGGGGCGCATGCCCGTGGCAGTCCGGGGCTGGGATGGCTGCGCCGAGGAGCCGATCCACGACGGGCGCGGGGTCGATGCCGCCGACGAGGAGGCGGCGCCGCCTGCCGGTAGGGACGGGAAGGCAGACGACGGAGGGGCGCGGACGGCGGGCGGCGCGGACCAGCCGGGGGGTCCCGTCCGCGCCCTCTGCGACGGCGCCGGGCCCCCTAGCCGCGTGCTGTTCTTAAGCTTGAGCACACGGGTAGAGTGCTTCTGCGACGGCGCGGCTGTAGGGATGGCCGGGTTCGCCGCAGCGGCATCCCCCCAGCCGCTGGAGCTCGACGTGGCGCCGTGCATGCCGCTGAGGCCCGGGAGGCTGGGGTAGTCCTCGTTGATGGCACGCCAGTCCTGCCACGCCTTGCGCAGGCTGTCGGCCTTGGCCTTGTCGTCGAAGAGGTCGGCCACCTCGCGCACGAGGGTGCCCAGGGCGTTGGACGACACGTCGGCGAAGATTGTGAAGAAGGCGTCGATGAGCTGCGGGGCCGTGAAGCCGCCTCTCCGGTACGACGAGATGTGGTCTCGAAAGGCGGCGACTTTGCTGGCGTCGTTGCCGAGGAGGTTGGCTGCCCGCTCGACGACGGAGCTGTGGCGGACGGCGCGGGCGCGCTCTTCAGCCGACAGGGCGGACGAGTCGGCCATGGCGGGCGACTCCATCGAGCCTACCACGCTGCTCTGGTTCGCAGAGCCCGTGGCGCGTGGCGCAGATGTCGAAGCGCCTTGCCGGGCGTTTGATGCTTGCGTCGCAGCCGGAGCGGGTGCCGTCAGCTGGCCGCCAAAGGTTCGGTTCGACACGGACTGTGCCGAGTGAATGGCCATTTGGCGCTGGAACGCGATCTCGTCGCGACGCAGCGGCTGCGCGGACGTGGGTGGAATGACGTCTCCGTTGGGATCTCTGCCTCTGCCGCCGCCAGCGCCGCCCCGACCCCGTCCCCTGTTCCGGCCCTCGCCGCCGTCTCTTTGGCCTCTGCCGCCGCCGCCGCCGCCCCCTCTCCTCTCTGGCTGATATGACTGCCGGATGTCAAAGGCCGAGATGTCCACGAGCCTGGCATCCCTGCCGGCCGTCTTGCCGGCGTGCTCGCTCAGCTGATGGGCCTGCAGGTCCAGCTCCGACTCGAAGACGACAAACTTCTTTTCCATGCACTCGCCGTTGGCGCACAGATAGTGGTCCTTCCTGAAGTGCGCCTCGAGGGCGTTGTAGTCCTTGTAGTAGTGCGGCTTCCGCGAGTCCCTCCTGTCGCACAGGAAGCACCGCTCGTGCTTCATGCGGCAGTGCTCGTACAGCTTGTCGTCGTCGTAGAAGCGCTCGCCGCAGAACCCGCAGAGGGGATGGCCCTTGAAGCCCGTTTGGTCGGCGGCTCCGGGCTTGTCGTCGCCGTGGCGCATGTGCCGCTCCAGCTCCTTGTCGGAGAAGAGCTCGTGCTCGTGGGTAAAGACCTTTTTGTTGCGGGTGCACAGGTCGCACATGCGCTTGCGGTGGACCGACTTGACGTGACGATGGAGATCTGGCCAGCCCAGGCCGGCAAAGTCGCATGAGCCATCGGGGCAGTTGTAGCGCAGGAGCAGGACGGTGTCGCCCACGATGTCCTCGTTGGTGTATTTGATGCCGATGTTGCTGTCGGCGGTGGTGATGTCCTTGTCCGAGTAGTCGTCAAACCGCTTGTCCGCGTCGTCGGTGAAGATGACGAAGGGGGCAGGGGTCTGGAGTCAGCGGCGCGTTAGCATATGAGGCACAGGGGATGGCGGTTCGGCGCCAGGAAGAGACGTACCCGGCAGTGGGCGCAATCTTTGGTTTTGTAGAGGGCCCTCATCCGCAGCCCACAGATGTGACACGTCGTATGGTTGCAAGGGGCGATGGAATGGTGCGCCACAGGGTTTGCGCAGATGAAGCAGACCTCGACGTCGTCGTCATCGGCGGCCTCGGCATCATCGTCAGCGGCGGTAGCTTCGGCCGGTCGTTGAGCCATGGTTCCATCGAGCAGTTTTTGAAGGCCATGAGCTCTGGCGGCCGCGGCGGCGACGTCCTGCGCTGCGGGATTCAACGGTTGCGTGTTTCCATCGCGGCCGACGATTCCGCTGGCGCCTCCTCTGCCTCGTCGTGCGCCGCCGCCGACGCCGCTCCGGTTGGTGTTGTTGGAGCCGCCGCCCCTACCTCGTCCTCGGTGGCGGGCTCTTGAGCTGTCGCCACGTCCGGACTGAGGGGCTCCTGCTTCGGGAGCCACCATGGCCACGTGTGGGATTTGGCCAGTAGTTGCGAGCACAGGAAGCGTGTCAAGCTCGCTCGCTGCGAATTCGACAAACGCGGAGTGGTGATGCGAGCTAGCTGTCAGGAGCTGTTTGTTCCCAGGGATAGCACGGCGTGGAGACGGATTTGCTCGTCGGCTGTCCAGTAACCCAGAAATGTGAGCTGGACGACGACAGTTTACCGGCAGGTTTGCGTCTGTATGCTCAGGACAAGTGTTGCGGTGTTGGTCTGCGAGAGAAGACCTTGGGATCTTTTTCTCCTGTCGTCGGAATATTGCGGTCGAGGTAGCGTTGAGAGGGTGGAGGGGCAACGGCGCTGTAGCCCCCCGCAGCGGCCGGCGGGCAGCCCTTGTTTGCACTGTTGCAGCCGCTCCGGCGCCCACCATTGCACCCACGGCCCGGGGCAAAACGCCTGGAGTACAGGCATGGATCCGATGAGTCAGCCAGCCAGCCAGCCAATCTCATGGGCACTGCGCACAAACCAACTGCGTGAAAAAGAGTCACAACTGAACCCTTGTCGTCGAGGGCTTACAGCTAAGGTAGGCATATGGCGTCAGTATGGCTCATAATCTGGATTGCCGGCGCAAGGCTGTGCGCCTGCTACGTCAATCGTCCGCCAATGGAAACCAACACTTTTCCATGTCGCTTTCCATGCCTTGTCACTGTTGTCACTCGGACCCTTGTTTCTGTCAGTGCAGGCCACCTTGTGGCCTGTTTGTGAAGAGTCGGCCGCGGAGATTCACTTGGACATGATCCTGCACGTGTGCTCCCGAGACTCCGCACAGTCAACGCTTCGAAACAGTACAACCAAGCATACGGCAAAGCCCGCTCGACTGCACAGACAGTCACTGTCCCTTCGGCTGGAGTCCCGCGTGTAATCGGCAAGGCCTTTTCTCTTGCCAAATCATTCCAAATCTGGGTGTGGAAAAGAGCATGTTACCAAGCTCCTCGCCTTGTGCTCGCCCTCCCTATGCTTCCCACCAGCCCATACAATTGTACCTGGGCCAAAGCGCAAAAACAGATACCTAGATACTCCCCTGGGCGCCGTAACAGCATAAACTGGTCCCTCCTCCAAACCCCCCTCGGAGGCCACATCCGTTCGGTCGCGAAACTGCTCCATCCAAGGCTTCATAGGTCCCGAGGCAGCTGTTGCCGCAGCTACTCCTCGCCGACAGGGTACAGGTGGTTGCCAATCTCCTTGTTCATGCGAAACATGTCGACCCTGGCTTGCTTGAACACGGCCAGCATCTTGTCGTCGCATCGAATCTGGCGCTTGTCCTTGGGGTCTTGAAGGTCGTTTGCTTTGATGTGTTCCCAAAGCTTCTTGACTACTTGCGGGCGGGAGAGCTGTGGTTATTTGGTATTAGCATCTCCATCTCATCGCTCGCAACATCGTATGGATCTGGCAAGGTGTTGCGCCCCGCGCGCGCCTGGCGGATCACTCACCGTGGATTCGCCACACAGCGCCCCGAGAGTCTCGCTCAGCAAGAACGGCTTCTGGAAGCCACCGCCCGCCTTTCTCTTGGGAGGGGCAGAGTCTGCGCTGCCGTCAACCTCGCTGTCGTCGCCCTCGCCCACCTTCTTGGCACTCTTCTTCCGCGGAGCCTTCTTCTTCTTCGTCACCTTTGCCCGGTCACCGCCACCGCGGGTAGAGCGGGCGCGCCCCAGGCTGTTCTCCTGGGCCTGCAGCTGCGCCGCCAGGCGGGCGTCTGCATCTTCGAGCGGCGAAGAGCGCTTGGCCTTTTTCTTGGCGGGCTCAGGCGAAGCTGAAGGGTCCGTCTCGCCAGAGTCGGATACGCCGTTGATCGCGGCTCGCTTGTTGGGTGGTGGCTCGGCTACGGACGGAAGGGGAGTATCATTCGTCTCGACCTCGGCCCCGGAGACGGCATCAAAGCGAGCTTCAATGAGCTTCTTGATCGCGTCCTGCGTTGTATTAGCATGTGGCGAGCGTAGACGACAGTAAGGCCAGCAGCCGGGTTCGGTGCGGGTGCACGTGGACCGGCTGGCCGCTATCGCACCTTTTGGTCGCTCAAGTCGAGGCCACCCAGGGACACCTCAAGACCCTGTCGGACCTTCTTGCGGGAGATGGTTTCGAGGTCGGCATTGACAAGGATGCCGTCGATGATGTCCGTGAAGCGCTTGCGCTCCTCAGAGGAGACTGGCATGGGCAGACATCAGTCAGCACCAGTACACCTTGGCCCGGGCAATATAAGACATGCGGATACTCACGTGGCTTGCTCATATTGCCCAGTGTGGCTGAGAGCAGCGTCAAGAGCAGCAGAGTCGCTTGGCGGCGGCGCGACCGATGCGGTACGAGGAGGAGGTCGCAAGCGACGTGTTGTAGCCGAGCAGTGACGAGCCGAATGCCTCACAGCATAGCCGGCGGCTGGAGTGATGTCCGGTCCGTCAGGCTCCGAAGACGGCGCGGCAGCACAGCAGCGTAGAGGCAGCTTTGTGCGACTGGGCACGATGCTGCAAAGAGACGTGGTAGGGCTGTGCAGTGCCAACTCCCCGTGCGGTGCGGTGCTGCAGTGTTGCGCCGATGGAGCGGAGGAGGAATCACGAACGTCTCGGACGATGAGCTGGCACCCGCCGACGCAGCAGTCACACGACAGTAGCTGGACGGAGCGCGGCAGGGCGGGCAGGGCGTTGGGGGGGAAAGAGACGGGATCGGAGGCTCCCGCGCGGTGGACGTCGACGGACGGCAGGGGATGCAGCCTTTTGCGTCGGCTTGTGCTTTAGCGGATGTGAGGTGAGAGGCAGTTGGCTGCGGGACCCAGGCGGAGATCGCGGGAGACGTCGCGATGCGCATCCATCCCACGGATGGCAGGTGTGGCTGGAGCGTGAGGCTGTCGCTCGCCCGCCCGCCCGTGTGTGGGGTCGACGCCGAGACAGCCGCCAAAATAGCCGCCCGCGCCACAGGCTGCCGGGGGCAGAGGCCAATCACCACACCGAATTGAAATCGTGGCGCGGGTGCTTGAACCTCAGCCTTGTCACGTGCTCTCCTCGGCGGTTGCCCTTTGGGCGTCTGCGTGAGGCTTGCACCCTTGTCCGTCTACACATGGGGCTCAATTGCTTCATTTGGAGTTTCTCTGCTCTACGACTGCAAGTACTCGCACACACGGGCCGCCCACCGCACACTGCCCTTGTACGTCCACATGCCTGGGGCGTTGCCCGACTTCAGTCCCTCAATCGCCTCTGCGAGCTCCAAGCCTAGACCCTCTTCCTTGATTCGGCGTATTGGGTACAGGTACGTCTTGAATGAGAAGAGCAGAGCCCGCGTCTGCGGCAGTCGGGTCAAGGTCTGCAATTCCACCCTGAGGAAAGTCTAGACGCGAATCGTGAGCTTCCTCGTCATTGTCAGCGTCACACGAGAGCGGGCGCACCTGATCCATGTCTACGCTCTCTTCATCGCTCACGTCGTCGTGTGTCTCATGGCTCTCGCAGTTGAACAGCTTGTCATGTGTCTGGATTGCCCACTCCCGTGTCACCTGCGTCAGCACGGCTGCCGCTCTCCAACGAGGCGCGGTACCCACGACTCGAACTCACATTTGTGCGCTTCACGCTCTTTCCAGCTTCCATTTTACTGAAGAAGCGTTCCATGCTCGGCCCAATCTTCTCATAACATGGCACTGGCGCGTGAATGTCCTTGAGAAGCTTCCCTAGCTTTTCGGACGGGTCGAAGCCCGAGGGGAAGCAGCACAAGAAAGCCACCGATGTGTGCCCCTTTGGCGTCTCGTGCAGCAAAAACATGTCTTCCTCGACCGTCTCTCCGAGGAATCGCAACGCTGCTGTCGCGTCCTCTGGCGGCGTCGTCGGGTACGCCTTGCCCGTGGCCTTGTTCGTGGACTGCGTTTCATCGCCAGACAGCTCAAAGAGAGTCGGGAAACGTGTCGGCAGAAAGTCTACCATCAGGAACGTGTACAGCTCCCTCACGGCTTCGACTCCACTGGGCAGACATCCGTGAACTCGCTTACCGTGCTGTCTGATGAGTTTTCGCCTGAGCTTGACCCGGCCAAGGTAGTCTCTGTCAATGGTGATCAGGTTCGATGGCGCATCTGCCTTCAAGCCTGCGAGATGGTCAACAATGTCAATTCCCTATGGTTGCGGCGCCGTCGAAGACAAAATCAAGCTCACCCATCGTGATGTGGTAGACCGGCCTGAAAGGTCGGAGCTGACTCGGCTCTACCGACGCCCAGTCAAAGTTCTCGAGTGGTTCTATGGCCAGGTGAACAGGCCCAGATTTCCCAGCCGGCCTTTCCTGGACTCGTCCATTGTGCATAGTTGCTAAACCCTTCAGCTGTGCGATCAACGTATAAGCGCAATTTCGACTCTTGCCATCACCGTATAGAACTGACCGCTTTAACAACGACGCTCAGCAGCAGAAAGACGAATCCAAGCACGACCAAGGGCGGCAAGCCGAACAACGTCGGCCCGTGGGCAACTGCAAGGTCGCCGAAGGAAGTCATCACGGCGTCAAGATGTCCAAAGTGACCGCGCAATCCAGCAATGTGAAAGCATTGCCGTTGTAAGTCGCACGAACCCCTCTTTGCAACTTGGCAGCCGTGAGCCGCGAGTCGTACAACCCCGACATCAGGCGCCAAGCTACTCGTATAGTTGCCGATTGCGCCCTCCAAAGGTCGTGGTGTTAGTCAGCGTTTTGGACAGAGTCGCGATACCGGCGTCTCGTAGGTTGACGGCAAGCCCATATTTTCCCCAACTCCATCAGTGGTCGTTCCGCCTAGAAATAGTTCTCCCCCACATTGGATAGGGTACTCATAACCTGGCTCTCGTCGCAATGCCCGCATCGGGCCTAACCTTCCCCTCAGGTGCGAACCGAGGCGGGCAATTTATGTCACGAGTCTAGGCGGTAGCGACGAGCGACGAGAGGAGGAGTGGCTTGAACTGTCAGGCCATTGGTCTGGCATTGCTGAAGCGGACTTGAAGGTAACTCTGTTTTCAATCGTCATTGGGCCCTTGTCATCGTCCGAGGCGAGTCCGGTCAGAGCCAATGCCGACGACGGTAAACTCGTAAAGTCCTTCGTTGATAATGGTCGCTAATGAACGGCATGGCTTTTCGTAGTAGACCTTTTCTTTTCTTAGTATCTGCACCGAGACTCACGAGCTCCTTTGACTACGTCCTTCGTGATTCTAGTAGACGGACTTCTGCGACCATTGCCCGATCGCATTGGAGATCATGGGTGTTTCTATCGCCGCTTTCTAGAGGCGACTCATCCGCAATAGTCGTTGCCGACAGAGTCAACACCTCACTTTCCTGTCGTATCTTGCACAAACACTTCAACCGGGCCAGTCACGTCTCACAATCCAAGTCAGCCGGCCACGACATTATCTGCTCGGTTGTCGATGACGGCGCGAAAACAATCCTGACCCTTTTGTCGTCATCGGCGACCAGCCGCATGGTGTCAATTGAGTTGAGCTCTGGAATGCCCTGGTGGCTGGGCTGTCGCCGCATGAGCGCCGCATGCCATCCTGCAAGGCACAAGCACTCTTCAAGGCACACTTATCCTTCCTTCAACCTAGTCACAGTCGTAAGGGGTCTGATGAATAGATAGAGGTACACGATGCGCGATATCGAAAGGTGATTGATGTAACACGTTTGTCAGTCCGTCGTTGTTGATCAGCCTGCCGAGAAGCACAGCACCGAACATCTGATTTACATCTGTCCCCCCAGGCTGAGGCCTTTGGGGGCGCAGGCCCCACAAGACAATCTAGGGACGTACGATCCGCCTTGGCGTCAGATCTACGCAGATCTTGGTGAGTCGGCGACCCCAGGTTCCGGACGTTGACCCCTGAATTCCTCGCGAACCCACTTCCCGGCAGCCTTTTTCGGGGGAGCAGGTTGCTAGTCAAGAGGTCTCTGGTGTAGTTGCTCTGCTCCATCGATTCTTCAATTGCCCCGTAGCCCGAACGCCACACTTGGCGGTGAGGGTGCCGCATCGACATCGAAGCAGTCGAAAAGAGGCGTTTGGACCGTGCCAGCCCCAATCTTGATGCCGATTTGTGGAATGTTGGTAAAACGAGCCGAGTCCGACATACCGCTCCCTGACTTGATCGTTTCCAACCTCAACTCTTTCCTCTTTTATATAAGACGTGCTCTCTATTCTCGAAAACATGGATTCTATACCCCCGTCCCTCTCACAACGACCCCCTGAAACTTCTCTGGACGGGCCCTCTTCTAACATCCAGTGTCACTTCTCTTGAGCCCATTCACATTATGCAGACGTCTGACGTTTTCGTTCTATTCATGCTACTGGCTAGCAGCGGCCGGGTCCTGGCCGCACCTCCCAGCCAGGACAGCAGGACATTTACCGTCACCGCCAAGCTCAACGACGAATTCAGAGCCAACGGCCCGGAGGCCCTAGCTCGCGCGTACCTCAAGTTTGGCACGCCCGTGCCTTACGAGCTCAACGTGTTTCTCAAGAACGTTGCGAGCAAGCAAAAGCGCGAGTCCACAGGAAGTGCAACCGCCTTTCCCCAACCAGACGACTCCGACCGCGAGTACCTCGCCCGGGTCGATATTGGCACGCCCGCCCAGACTCTATACCTGGACGTTGATACGGGGTCCAGCGATCTGTGGGTGTTCAGCACGGAGACTTTGCGCAGTCAAGTCAAGGGCCAAACACTCTGGAACCTTGCCCGCAGCTCGACTGCCAAGAGGCTGCAACACCACACCTGGTCAATCAACTACGTTGATCAGTCCAGCTGCAAAGGAGACGTCTACACCGACACTGTCAAGATTGGTGGCTTGAGTGTCAAGGAACAGGCCATCCAGTCGGCCCAGAGTATCTCCCCCAGCTTCTCAAACGGCCCGCCAAAGGCGTCGGGTGTTCTCGGCCTTGGCTTCGACAAGCTCAATACCATTTTGCCCACGAAACAAATGACGTGGTTCAGCAACATCAAGTCGAGCCTGGATGCGCCGTTGTTTACCTCGCATCTGAAGAAAGGTGCCAGTGCGTACTCCACAGGGCCTCCTGCCCCTTGTCCGTCCGGCAAGCCGCCAGGTCTGCTGACGCGCATGGATTGACAGATGGTTCGTACAACTTTGGGTACATTGACAGTACCCAGTACACTGGCGACATCACGTACACGCCCGTCTCGGGCAGCCAAGGCTACTGGAGCTGGACCGCGACTGGCTACGGCTTCGGCGACAGCAGTTTCAACAGCCACAGCCTCGACGCCATTGCCGATACGGGAACGAGCCTGCTACTGCTTCCAGATGGTATCGTTGATGCTTACTGGAGTAAAGTCAGCGGCGCCACCTATGACCCGAGCCGCAACGCTCACGTCTTTCCCTGCGCCAACACGCCGCCCGACTTCATCTTCGGCGTCGAGGGCAAGACCATTACCGTGCCCGGCAGCTACATGAGCTATGGCTGGGCCTACAACAACGACATGACTACCTGCTTTGGTGGTATGCAGCGCAACAATGGGGGCCGAACAATCTTTGGTGACATCGCCCTCAAGGCGTCCTTTGTTGTCTTTGACGTTGGCAATATGCGCCTCGGTTGGGCACAGGGCGTATGAGGGGCATATTCCGAGTCGGACCCGGCTGTTTCAAGCTGGACGACGTTTATGCTTCAACAGGCGGAAGCTTTGCAGTGTGTCGAACATTCATGGAGCATCAACATAAGATATTCTGGGTCTTTAATCAGCCCGTTCTACACCAGGAGTTTTCCAGGACACTTTCTCATCATCGTTGTTTTTTAAAGTCTTTGTGACGTCGGCCCATAAGAGCAAAGACAGTTTCGACAAGAAAGGATGTCGAAAAAGACTGGAACATTTGGTGCCACTGGTGTCAGCTTAAAATCAGGCAATCAGACGGAAGCTACGTGAAAGTGCAATCAGCGGGTAAGCATACAGATTGATGACAGCAGCCGCTGTTGAGCCCACCGAAACGGGTGGGATTGGCCGCCGTCTTAGGTGGTCTTGATAGTGAGAAGTCGGGGACTCGGATGATCACTTTACCTTGCTAGGATGCAAGGGTAACCAGGCTACGGCCCGCCCTCCTCGTATCCCGACGTCGGAATGGACCCCGTTCTATCCCTGCCTGTCGCGCCACCCAGGGGCTCTCTTGCGGGCGAAATAAGATCCGTAGCCGAATGTCACACAAGCTGGAGCTTTGAGGTCCAAACAAGCCACCCCCGTGTTCGCGACTTTGCTCAAAGCTACGTAGACCACCATGGCAAGAACAATGTCATCCGACGGGAATATAATATCCAGTCAATTCTCCAACGTTGGCCTAGGACTGGTATATAAGTGTGTCACCCCGGCTTTCCCCCTCATGTCACGCAAGCAAACCCAAGCTGAAGGAGTCTTCAGTAGTAGAAACTGGTCAATCAGTAGCGCCACATCACATATCAATCCCCGAACAACCATGGTTGTGCTTGGAATAGCATTTCTAGTGTGCGGAGTCAGTCCTGACTTGCTCCAGAGAGGCATTGCTGCCTGGAAGGCCATCAATTGGAAGACTCTGTCTGTGACCATCATACAAGCGGCCGAGTACAGCCGGTGGTTCTTTACCGTTGTCAACGCAACGAGAGACTTGTACAAGAGGTGGCCTTGACATATGCCATAAGCAGACTTAGGTGCGACCTGAGATGCTACTAGGGCTTGGAAATGCTAACGTGATCCTTGATAGGGGCGATAACAAGAATGACACCAAAGGCAGCCGCCGCTCTCGAAGTTCATCCAAGCCTACGGAGACATAGATATTTCTTTCACAAAGGATGCAGGGCCACATCCTAATGCGACGTGAATGCTGAGACTCTCACGGAAGAACCTACATTTCGACATGGCAACTCGACATTCTGCTTGACGAATCAAATGGAGGTGCAAGGTGGTAGAAATGCGCCAACATTGCCGGCTTGCTCATAGCCATCAAATCTTCACAGGCATAGCTATGTCCCAAGGGACTTGATCCGGTCCTTTTGGTCTAAAAAGCGACGAAGGGCCGGCACCGGACGGCAAGAGGCTAGGGATGGCGTCGCCAGCCACGACAGTTTGTGACTAAACTTGGCTCGTCTGGCTGTGGGAATGGGACGTCATGTGGGAATGAGCTGGCCAAGGTCAACCAAACTTGACACTCTGTCCCGAGTTGAGGCCAATACTGGCACTACAAAGCGATTTCAGTGTGCCCTTCGATAATGTCTCGCAGCGCACTTCGGGCATGCGGTATAGCCAACGATCACATTGATGATTGACGATGTAGAAACCCAGCTTGGGAACTGTCCATCCAACTGAAGATGGAAACAAAACTGTGGAATTTTAAAAGGTGCAAGGGTGGCCACTCCCGCTTTGGTTTTCATTGCTCAAGTATTCATGTCTTGCGTGTGTACTTCGTTAGTGGCAGTGTTCCCTTCGTCGTCCTTAGCTAGCTGGGGACCTTCAATAGTTGCAGCCTGCAATTGGTAGGTCGCAAATCGGATAATCATCTTCAAAACCCAATACTCGAAGAAGAAAGTTAAAGACGAAGATCAAACGTCGGACTTTGAGTCGCTATTGGATCATTCAGTGAGTTCAGCGATGCTTTCTGCGTCGACTTTCTGGCCTGTGTTGGATATGTTTGCGTGGCCTACACGTTGGACATTATTAAACCATCATGGCATCATCAAATAGATCTCTCTGGTTCAATATCTTGAATCTCATCTGGTGATGCTTTATTCAATACGAATTATTCCAGGTCAATTATTGAAAGCTTATGCAAATTTGCTATTTACGAGTAAGGCGAAAGAATACGAGCAACAAGATAAGTAGAGATAGTCTTAGGACACCTTGAGCAAGAGGTGAGCTGAACTCCAGTCCCTAACAATAGCTACTCTGCTTTCTTGGACTTCGCGGCTCATGTCGTAACTGCCAACGCTCCCATGAATCAAAAAAGATATGTCTCGACCCCTTGGAGTGCCCTTTACAGCTCAACGACCATGTACATTTGGGAATGCAGGAGAAGCATCATCAGACGTCAACCGGCGACGCTTTGCGGCCGGCGACTGGTCGGCCAAGTCGTCGTCCCCCTTCCGCTTCACAACCTTGCTTTTCGGCATATGCGGGTCATCTGTCCTTGGCATAGCAAGCTGTTGAAGCTGATCCTCGTCTTCTGAGTCTTGATTCGTAAACGTACCATGCTGCATGGCCTCGACTCTCTGGTTGTTGGTCTCGGTGGCGCCCTCACAAATCTGCTGCACCTGCTCCTCCTTCAGGTCCAGCTGCTCTACATCCTCCGACGCCTCCTCCCTGGGAGCGCGGGCATCGGCGCTGTCGTCGACTTGCGTCATGTAGCTCAAGGTCACGTCAGAGGGTTGCTCTGCGTCGTATTGGGAGGGTAACCGGCAATGCCTAGTCTCAGCACCATCCTCTGGTCGGAAGCGTAGACAGAGAGACTGATCGGCGTCCGGCATCATATCAGGCTTGCAGTCTCGAGACTTTACTGGGCACCTCTTTTCAAGCGAGTTGACATGACCGAGTAGGCTGAGATTCCTTTTCCGCAAGCCAGATCAGTGACAGCTCTGCAAATAAGAGACTTCCTGGTTCAGAACAGTTGTGACATGCCTTGTTTACGTCTTGCAGTCTCGAGACTTTACTGGGCACCTCTTTGCAAGCGAGTTGAAATACCGAGTAGGCTGAGATTCCTTTTCCGCAAGACAGATCAGTGACAGCTCTGCGAACAAAAAGCTTTCCGGTTCGGAATAGTTGTGACATGCCCTGTTTACGTCTTGCTTCGACGGCGGATGAAGGTCGTGGAGCTAAAGGTTGAAGAAGAGAGGTGTGAGAGAACGAGGCTCGGCACATGAGGCTGTCGAGCCTATTCCTTGCAAGAATCGAGAGGCACAGGGTGCTCACGTGCGAGTTTGGCAGTCTCATCAGCTGTAATGCATGTGCACACCAGCGCAGGATGAGGATTCAATACTTCGGCTCAAATAGCTCGTTGGTCGCTTAAGCCTGTGCCCCTTTGGAGTGCGAGCATCCGAGCTGCGTTGGGCAATGCGAAAGTCGCCCGAGGAGAGCTATGAAGGCGGTAAGTTGACGACGAAAGTCGCCCGAGGAGAGCTATGAAGGCGGTAAGTTGACGAGTGCGAGATGCGCTCGATCCCGCGATCGCATTGTGCGGACCAGCAGACAGACCCTGCACTGCGGTTCACGCAGAAGCCCGCCGACGGCAAGCTACGAGACTTCGAGATCAGCTGCAGATGAAGATCAAATGCGAAAACGTAAGACACTAAAGTCGACAGCGATGCCGTCCACCATGTCTGCTCCAAGCTCATGCGCAAGCAACATCAAGCTCACCGTCAAGCAACACCACAAGACGTGTCAGCCTCAAAATGTTTGGCGTCTAGTATGGCTGTCTAATCCCATTTTACCAGCTGCCAGCCTTTGATGTTGCTCCTCCAGCTCTCCACCAGCTCCGACACGGTGCCGTCCTCAATAACAGCCGCAAGCTCGCCGTCCGCGCCGTCCTCAAACACCCATCTCCTGAGCGCGCCCACAAAGTCCCGCCCAGGTACGGTACCGCTCTTCAAGTCCTTCACCAGGGCCTTTCCTTCCCTGCAGGCCCCGTCGGCCGCAGACTCGAGGCTCTTGACCAGCGAAAGGACCTCCTTGTGCAGATGACTGCTCCCCGACCGGTCGCGCTCCTTTTCTCGCTCGTTGTAGGACAGGATCCACTGCGTCGTCAGCCTCACCGCCACGGCCGTGTCACGGAGCATGGCAACATTGTGCATCGACTTCAGAGTTGTCACTGCCTTCTCCACTGCGTTGCCCTGTTGGGTCGAGATGAGAGAGCGCAGGCTGTCGAGACTGATGCGCAATGACTCTGTCAACTGGCCCAGCACATCGGGCAGCGGGCTCGTACGAGGAATCCTCGTAGAGAGGGTGATCAAAGTACAGAGCAGACTGACAGTCTCAAAGTATAGCATCTCTGCGGGCGTGCATGCTGAGCAAGCGCCGCAAAGGAATTTGGAAAACGAATGCCCAAGCTGGGCCATCATCTCGAGAACAAAGGTCTGGTCTGTTCCGCTCACGGCTGCCGAAGATTTGTACAGTGTGGGAGGCTTCCAGTCCAACACCTCATGGAAAGCTTCGGACAAAAGTGAGAGATGACATCTTTGATTCTGCGACAACGTTAGGTTCCTCTACGTCATGAGATGGAAGCAAGGCATACCGATGGTCCAGGACCGAGTAGCAGTCTTGCGTGCATGGGCGGTGCAGCGCTGCAGTCCCAAGACGGAAATGATCCGTAGTCAACGACGTTTGTGAGGCGTAGCTCGTCGTCAATCTCAGCTGTGTCATTTGTCAGCGGAAGCAAGAAGCTTTTTTCGGAATTCTCTTACCAAACCGAGACTCGTTCAGCAACTCGCCGTACGGCTGTCCCAGCAGTCGCTCTGTTCTGGCCTCCTCAACCAGGCTCAGCACCCTCGTGCAGCTTTCTCGAAGATTTTGAATATACTTGGGCATTCCCAGTATACTGCCGTAACTGCCAGCCTCGAAAGCATCTATTAAGCGTCTCGGCATGCGCAGCTTCAGGGAGACGGCGTAATGCGATTTGAGCGTCTCATGGAGCTGCCATCCCCAATTGTCCGAGGGCGAGATGACCGAGGGAGAGACCGTGGACAGACGGTCGTAGAAGACAGGGGCTAGAGAATCGACAATGGTGCGCTTTACGCCAAGGGTGTCCCAAATCTCGCGAGCTCTGTGCGCAGAGCCCAAAAGCAGATGCAATTGTACCAACATCAACGACATTTGGCTGTTCTTCGGTGTGAGATGGAACTGATGCTCGAGGATAAAGAGCGCACGCAGAAGATGTTGCGCCGAGGGTGGACGCGAAGGAGTGTACCCAGGTCGCTCATGGTTGAACGCCAGCCTCAAGTTGCAGAACCCAACAACCATGGCGAGCTCGGGTATGATCTCGCCCTCGACTGTAGCGTTGCCGGCGAGGTTCTCGCTGGTTGAGTTGTACAGAGCGAGAGCATTCCGGCCAATGCTAGACAAGCACGATGCGCACAGAGCAGTGTCGAATTCGTCGTCGCAAATGTTGCACTTTGATCTCGGCTTCTCGTCGGGCACCGGCGTAGCGCTCAAAGGGCATGTGAGCGCAAGATACTGCAGCTTTAGCGATAGCAGCCGAGTTCTGGCGGCCACTACATCATTTGAAGAAGCGTTGGCCAGCTCACGGACGTATTCGTAGGCGAGATACTTCATCGCGGAAGCATCAAGCCTCTCAACAAAGCCCTTGACGTCGTCAAAGCACGCCAAGCTGCCCCTCTGGTCTTGTACGTAGTTGACCAACTCCCGAAGTCGGAACGAAAGAGGCTTTTCGTCTTGCAAGTCGTCTTCTTCATCCCCTGAGCCAAGATTGAAGGCAGCCGACACCCGTGCCAACAAAACGTTTCTTCTGTAGATTGGCCGAAGGTTCTTTGACTTGGCGACACTAAGCAGCAGTTCCTGGACGAGTTCTTCAATGCTAAGGGTCACCCATTAGTTTCGTTTGTTGTGATGATGCGCGCCCGCAGTAAACGTACTCTGGCTTGACCGCCTTCAAATTTGAGGCGGCATTGACGAAATGTCGCCAGACCAGCCAGTCGGCAGCCAGAAGCGTTGGCTCATCATCCTCGTCGGCGTCGGAGAGGCAGTCACTGCAAATATCAAAGAGGGCTTCCCAGTTGCCTTGACGGCTGTGCTTCTCCGCGACCCGCGAGAATAGCTCTTTACGGCCGAGGCGAAATTGCGATACAGGGCTGAATACCGGGCTGGTGAGCAACTTGTCGACATCGGCTGCGCTTCCATGAGTCTCAACGACATCGTAGAGGAGAAGTATCTCCTCCTCTGTTTGCACGCTCCGAGCGGGAGGCTTTGGCGGCTCGTCTTCTGCCGCTGTAGTCCTTGCCTGACGAGAAGCGTGAGCACAGTGTCACAAAAACAGGGGCTCGTCACAGTACCTCTTCGGTGAGCTGGGCAGCACGCTCAATCTGCTTCTGAGCGAGAGTGCCGTATAACTTTCGCTTCTCGGGAGGTGACTGAGGGCTCGTCTAATGAACTGTCAGCGCCTTCTGAACGTCGATGTAGGTTACGGCGCCCATACCGCCAGCATATGAGTAACAATAATGTTCCAGAACAAAAACGCCCTCTCGTTGGGAAAAGACCTGTCGATAGTCGCTGCAATCTGTCGCACGTAAGTAGCCGCTCATGGTCAAGTACACGGAGTAGAGTATAGTACCTGCTGAGCGCTCACTAGGTCCCAGTGCAGCAAGCAAGACTCGAGACACCGCGTGGCCGCGGTCCTATCCTTGGGCGACGCCTTGACGGCCCTCACGCGCAGCGGACCGAGCGACTGGGTGAAGAAATCCTCAGGGACCAGGTCCAGCGTTGCCCACTCTAGCAGGTCAATGGCATCAGCGTCCTTTACGACCGTACCATCCTTGACGTACTGTCCCACGGCAGCAACGGCGGCAAACTTGGCGTTGGGGTCATCGAGCTGGCTCTCGGCACAAATCTTGACAATCTGGCGAGGCGGGATGCGCAGTCAGCGGAGAGGTCCGGCCAGGGAGCGGTGGAGATGTCCATGGTGGCACGGGCAATGAGTGTCAGTAACCGACCTCAAAGTACTGGTCGTTGAACGTCCGCGCCCGCTTCTCGGCCAAGCGTACGGCGACGGGCCAATTGCCATCTTGAAAGGCTGACTGCAGCTGCAGGTCAACCCCGTTTCTTAACCGAGGGCGTTGGCGACTCATGACCCGTGAGCGGTGGTTGTCAAGCGTGTTGTTTGAAGTCTCTCACGGGGAAACTTTTGGAGGGGCAGCAGCAGCGCATGCGTGAGCATAGAGGGACCGTGTGCGCTGCAAAGCCGCACTGTCTGTCTCTTGAATGCGCCAGGCGAGTCGCAACTTTGGAGACTTCTGAACCACACATCTGCGGAATTGCGTTGTAGTACTCTATGGAGAGTATGTTTGCATTTGTTTAACAGAGAGTGGAATCTTGTGCCAGTTGCCTCAATCAGGCACTCGGCCAGCCACCGACCGGTAAGGCGCTGCTGTTCTCAAGCTGTCAACACCAACGCCATGCCCCGTCATTCCTACACTATTGTACAAGACGTTGCAGACTCGAGGCTCACGAGCGCTTCTCCTCCCTCGAATACGACCTGTCCGTCTCAGCTTCGCGTCGAATGTAATGGCATCGTCGGGCCGGCTGCGACATCACCAGAATTTGCCGCCCTTTTCCTTTCTCCGTCTCTCAGTCTGTCACCAAGTCAGCATCGGCATGCTCTTCAAAGGAAAGCCACAGTCAGTCTTCGACATGGGTTTGACGCACCCAAGCCTGCTTGCAGTCACGGTACGCCCTGCAACCAGTCAGTTAGTCTGTATCATGAAAGCTCGTCCCTCGTCACCGCGGTTGTCGCATACTGAAAGTATTCGCCACACATGGACTTGTCGCCGTTGTTGCGGTACAGGCACTTGTAGCTTCGTTGCGCGGCCTCTTGGCACGGGTCGTACCACTCGCTCTTGGATTTGCTGCGATGCCCCAGGCCATGGTCAGCGTTGCCTCCAAAGCTGCATGGGAACTGTGCTGTGGATTCCAAGGGGGCGGCAGGCTTACGTCTCAAACTTTTGCTTCGTGGACTTGTCCCACGGGTCCGCCTCGGGCCCTTGCGGCTTTTCCGACGCCATGGTGTTGTTCGTGCTTGGGGAAGAGGGTGGTGACTGGCGATGGCGGCATGAAGTCATGGGCCTCATGGCGCGCCGGATGAATCTCGGCTGTCACCGCTTCCAGCTTTTGGCGTCACCATGGCAAGAAGTCGCACTGTGCTTGTAGCTTGCAGTCGAGTATCGGGACGGAGCACAGAAATTGGGTAATACCTTAGGATCCGACAGCTTAGGGATTTCCTTGCCCCCTCTCCTTTGGAGATCGCGTCCCGTCCATCATTCCATTACGAATGCGCCCTAATGGCCTCCCAGAAGTCGTCGCCATCCAAACCATGCCTTCTACTCTCGGCACCCAGCAGCCCATCCCTCGCCAGCTCAACCTTGCGCGTCGTCTCCAAGCTACAGCACAGCCCGACGTCAAACGCCTTCAATTCTGGCTCGCCCATGAGCGCCAGCGCCCCCAGGCCTAGGTACGAGTGGTAGAGGTCCGGTGGGGCCCCCACGGCTTTGGAGAAGCCACCGATGCGGTGCTGCGTGATGTCGAGGATGTACTTGCGCGACGGGGTAATGTTGACCATGGAGAGGCTGTCGAGCACCTGCGTCCAGGCCGCGGTCAGTCACCGTGTAGGAAGCCTGGGCAATATCGCGAGAGCAAGGTGTCATACCGCCAGCGTGCCCGCCACCCACCAGCAGTAACATGTATCTGCCTTTTTGTTGCACCGCCCGTTGTAGCCGACGTACCCGCAACCCTCGGATAGACTCAGGGCGCCGAGCTCATCCTCGAGGTAGTTGTCTGACTCGTCCTCGTCTTGCTCCTCTTTTTGGGCAAGGTACATGAACGGCCGCTGCATGAGAAAGTTGATCAACCCTTGGCGATCGGCTACGCCTTTCTTGATTGCGGCGCCGCTGTGAGATGATGTTGATGTTGATGTTGATGAAAGTGGACGGTCCAGCATGCAGAGTGCCGCTATCCCACAGTATGCGTAGCCACCTGCCGGCGAGGGATATGTTAGCTCGACAACAAAAACGGCTGGCGGAAGACGAACCATGGGACTCGTGCTCCGACGCCTCGGCAAGACCACCATCGTACGTCTGCGAATCGGTGAGCCAATAGTGAACTTGAGCTCAACAGATCTGCCGTGAACCAACCTGCCCCTGCCGTATGTGCGCTACGAGCTTGTCAACATCGACATCTCCCTCCCAGCCATCGTACCCTGGCTGGACGTTGCCTCTCAACATCCACCTGATGCTGCTCGCCAGGTAGCTGTGCCGCATGTCTCTTCCGCCCACAGCCTCGCCCTCCCACAGCACCTGTCCGAAGCTGCCATCTTCTCGCTGCAGCCTCCTCAGCCACCTCAGCAGCTTGCGCCGGCGCACTCCCGCAAACGCTGCCCGGGCCTCCGTCTCCGTCTCCGCCGCCGCAGCGAGAAGCAGCAGCGCGAAGAAGGTCGCTGCGAGGTTCGCCGATCCCTTGGCTGCGTCGTGCCCGTCCAGGGAGTGCGTCGGGCTGCCGCAGAATCCGCCGTCCGGGTGCTGCAGGCGCAGGACCCAGGCTCGGATGGAGGCGCGGTCCTTGGTCGAGAGGGGCGCCGAGAGCAGGTCCAGGGCCGAGACGGTAAAGTAGGCCAAGGCAACGCGCGTCGAGTCATTCGTGGTGTACGGCGACGGGAGGTATGTGCTGTGACAGCGTTGCCAGTACTTGACGTGCCTGGCCTTGTCCAGCATGGGCTCTTCTCGCGCCGTCATGGCGGGATGTACCAGCAAGCTGAGTGAAGCTCGCCAAAGAAAGACGTTTCCGACTCGCGAACGGAAGACGCAGAACGGCGCGGAGCTCTCTGCAAATTCCCTGCGACTGAGGTTTTAGGGCTAATACTAATAAGAAATGTTACGAGGATTAAGAATGAACCATGTCGCTGGATGTCGTCGTCTTCTCGAGTTGAAGCTGTCAAGGTCAATTCGAAGCAGCTCAACGCGCCACAGCAAGCACCTCAGCTTCACCAGCCACAGGGACCCCTACCCCGTAGCTCCAGCAGCTTCCCCAAGCGTCAACGCCCCGATAAGCGACCCCAAAGCTTCGATAAGGCGCCGGCCAGGCACAAGTGACGCCACCATCGCTCCCGTCAATTCAGAACACGTCCATCACTGACCCTCACTCACGCTCCCTTCATCACCACGTTGGCCCGCCCTGCTGCTTCTCGAGAAGAAGCCGATTCCGTCTTTCGGTACGGAGTACTGCGTCTCAAAGCCAACGCAGCATTTCGCTGCTACACGGAGCTTGGTTGTGCCTGCAGCCTTGGCCGCTCTCTCACTCGTCACTGCGCATTGCGTTGCGTTGCGTTGCGTTTCACCACTCGGGGCCACGCGCCGACGGTCCAAAGTCTCCCTCGCCATCTGAGCATCACGACGAATCACTCGTTTCCCGTCCCCGGCCACAAGTGCCGACAAACGAATTCAACACCGTCATTGCTTGCGCCCTTTGCGCACCGACAGCCTGCCCGCCATGCCGCTCATCGCCGCCAAGACCATCATCGTCTCCATCTCGCTCTTCCACGTCACCCTCGCCTTCTTCTTCCTCACGAGCCCGCGCACCATTAGCGACCAGGTGCTCGTGTACATCATAGGCGAGAGCATGGGCATTGTAAGTTGACGACCCCTTCCCCTTTCATCTTCGGGGGGAGCTGGATGCTGACGAGGTGCCGCTGCCCACAGCCCGTCTCCCGCGCCTTTGACACGCAAAGCCCTGCGCTGGCCTTTCTCGCCGTTGTCCTCGCCATGTTCGGCCTCAGTGATCTCGTCTCGCTGTCCATGCCCGAGGAGCTAAGCTCGCTGTACTACTGGGGAACCCAAGGTCCGCGCCTCCCCAGAACCTATCGATTTTCTTTCCATCACTGACACGCTCTCCCGCAGCGCCGCTTCGCTCCTTCTTCTCCATGGTCGTCGTCTTCTACACGTACTTTCTCGGCCCCTCGTCCCTCCTCTACGGGTCCCTCCCTCGGGCCGGCCCCTCGTCGTCGTCTTACACCGCCTCCAGCTGGGGCGGCGACGCCCTCAAGAACCGCGTCTTCTTCACCTTTATGTTTCTCGAGATGATCAGCTGGTTCTGGATTTGGGTCACTCTGCGTGAGGAGCGCCATGACCTTGTCCAGAGGATGCGCAAGCAGCAGCACTCGGACTAGATGGTCGTTGTGGCATGAAAAGCTGTAGAGGTGCTGGGGTAAACAAGAAAGGCTGCGAGGCGGCTACTGCTTTGGGATTGGAGTTCGGAACAGGTCGGGGCGGCCCTGAAAAATCTGGCTTGGGGCATGGAAGCATCTATACCCATTGATTGAAGAAATGTAGCAGCAAATATGCTTGGATCAACGCAATCAGAGAGCTCCCTACGCACTGGGCCAGGCAGACGTGTTACTATGCCGATGCTAGACCGCATTTGATATTTGTAGCTGAAGCCGGGTATATATATGTCTGTACAGCTCCCTCGTCCCTCACGACAACCGCAATCCTACAGAGTTTCTAAAGTGATAACCTTACAAAGTAACATGTTGCCCGGGCAAGCTCCATCAAATCTTTGTCCTGGTATTGCCAGTGGCGTCAGATAGGAATTTGGGCCTCCACCCGTTCATGTTGAGAAAGAAATTGTCATGGTTCGTCTCGTCTACATTTCATTACGCCGTCGTTTGAGCAGCCTGCGGTTCCGGTGACGAGGCCTGAGCGGCCGCCTCGACATGCGTCGCGGAGGTCTTGCCACTCCCGTTCGAAGCCGGCTCCGGCTCCGGCTCCTCGTCCTCGATAATCTGCTCCTCGATAATCTCCCCCGGTCCGCGGACAATGGGGCTAAACGCTTCGACTTCTTCAAACTCCTCTTCAGGCTCCTCGGCCATCATACTCTCATCCTCTTCCTGAATGGTAATCTCGCCGGACCGGCGGCCCAGCGCCGAGCCGCTGCCGCTGCGTGAATGGACTCCAGAACCGGCGCCTCCGTGTCTGCCACTGGACCCTAGCCCACCAAAGTTGAGCGTCGGGCCCTTGAAGAGACTCTTCTTCCGCTTCGCAAAGGACACGCCAGCGGAGAAGGGATTCGGGGATCCAGGCGGCTGTGGCTGGCTGCTGGGCATCCCCTCGTTGAACAGCTGTAGCGGCGGCGGAGCGGGCGATCCGAGCACAAGGCGAATGTTGGACGGAAATGACGTTGCCGTTGGCGTCGCAGGAAGCACCTTGACCGAGTGGTGCGGCGACTGGCCGCGACCAAGCGGCGTCTTACACGTCGAGACAGACCCTGCAGAGCTCGTTGACGAGGCCTTGGAGTGGGAGTGGTGGTGATGGTGTATCGAACGGACCGATGAGACCGAAGACGACGTCGACTTTCTGCCGCGTAATCCAGCAGAAGAGTGGCGGACGGTAGACCGCGGCGTCAGGGGCGAGGGCGACAACGACTGTCTCTTGTACGAATGTGACGTGGCAATGCGCGGCCGCTGCATGTGCACCGAAGCGGACAGAGACGATGAGCGCGAGGTAGTGCCGTTGTTAGCAGCGCTGCCACCCTGTGCGGAAGCGTGTCCCTTGGTGGCATGGCCGTTGGCGACGACGCCTTTGGGCAGCGCTGCTGTTGCCTGAATTCTAGGAGAGCCAGTAGTAGGATACTTGCTCGTCTGCGGCCGCGGGCTAGGGTCCTTGCTGCTGTTATTGCTGGGTGCTTTGACGTGGAGATTGGGCGTGCTGCGGCTCGTTCGCCTTTCGTGTCGGTGGCGCCGTCTTGTTGTGTTTTCCATGAACCAGTGCGTCCAATTCTTCCAGTGCGCAATGATGGCTTGGCTGGGCTTCTTCTTCGACTTCTGCTGGCCGTTGGCCTCTTGCGGGCTCGGCGTATCTGAAGCGTTGCCGGCGTCGTGACTCTTGACAATGGTGTCGGATGTCGTGACCAGATGTAGAGTTGAGCCGCGAGATCTCGCACTTCGTATGACTCCCTCCTTTGGCGGCGGTAGCGGTCGACGGTGGCGAGACGTGGACATGGAACGGATGGAATCCTTGTCGATCGGCGTTGGGGGCATATCATCGTTCAGGGATCCACCGCTCTCGCGATTCGCCTCCGGTAATTGGGGAAGGTCCGAGAACCCAAAGTCGCCGTAGTAATGCGCGCTCCGACGTTCACTTCGGCCTCGACTTCTTGACCCGTTGGACTCGCCCAATCGGATGAACTGGCTCGTCAGCCCGCCGTCTTCGTCAACGTCCTGGAGGGTCGGCGCCATGCGCTCGAGTCGGCTCGATGCGGCGGAGAGACGGCGTAGACTCCTCTCCACCTCCTTTTCCTTGCGCCTCTTCTCCCGCCGCAGCATCTTGCGTGATTCCTTTTCCAGGAGCAGGGTCCACCACCCAGACAGCGCATCGCACTTTTGCGCCAGGACGCTCTCTATGATATCATCAATGTCGACACCCGCGCTGCGCATCCTATGCAGGCAGTCCTTTTCCACAGCCGTGGAAAAGGGCGGCTGCGCCTGGATTTTGAGGATTGTTTGTTGCACTGGCGCGTGCTCGGCGAGGAACGGATGGGCAAGAATGTCTTGCAAAGTCGGACGAGGAAAGGGGCGCTTCGAAAGCATTGCCTTGAGCAAGGCAATGGCGTCGGCGGAGAGGTGTTCGGGATAGGCCGGCTCTTCAGAGAGTATCTTTGTCCGAGTGACATTGTCATCGTCGTCGTCGTACGGTAGCTCTCCGCAGAGCAAGGCGTACAGTATGATACCCAAACTCCAGACGTCAATCTTTTCGCCGGCGTACTTTTCGCCACGCAGCATCTCGGGCGCGGCGTAGCATATTGTGCCGCAAAACGTTTGCAAGTGATTCGTCCTGCCCTCGTACTCCCGCGTGAAGCCAAAATCGACGAGCTTGACGTTCTCATCCTTGTCAAGGAGGATGTTCTCGAGCTTGAGGTCGCGGTGGACGCAAGACTGCAGGTGCACGTAGGCCACGGCGCCGACTAATTGCGCGAAGATCTTTTGGACCTTGTGTACGGCCAAAGGGCCATGTTCGAGTAGGTAGTTGTACAGCTCATCACCTAGGGGCGAGAAAAGTCAGCAATGCGCTTGCCGGACACCACGGCCAAGGGGCACACATACCAGAGCAATATTCCAACACCAGCCAGACCAGACTCTCCGTCACAATGACTTCGTACAGCCTCGCAATATGAGGATGGACGAATTGGCGGTGGTGGTGTATCTCACGGGCGAGGTTCGAATCGTCCTTGTGGGCCGACTTGAGGACGACCTGTAGGTGGCTGTTAGCAGGCGAGGACGACAGACACGACGCTCAGCGAGTGCAGAAGCTTGCCTTGGAGCCATTGGTGAGCTTGTGCGTCGCAAGGTACACCTTGCCAAAGGAGCCCTTTCCAATCAACCGGCCGAGGGTGTAGTTGCCGACCGACGCGAGGTCGTTGGACGAAAACTCGCTGCAGAGAGGCACGACCGTTAGCATGCGGACAAGTCACCAGCAGCGACAGGGACAGGGATGGGGACGTACTCCAACAACTGTTGATAGGAATTGGCAAGCTAGACATTGACTCTATTAGCATTTCCGTCCGCCATGGTCCCTATAGCCTAGACAGGGTCCAGCAGGGAGGGAGGAAGCAGGGAACTCTCACCTTTGCCTTGCGTCCATGAGCATCGGCGAACTTGCCCTTTGCCGGCTGCATCCCTCGCGTCCGGCGCCGCCCGGTCGCGCCTCTTCCAAGGACGTGGTTTCGGAGATGGAAAAGACGAAGAGCTTCACAGTGCCGACGTCGAGGGCCAATACGCCGAGCTTACGGCGACAAGGCCGGCCTCGATCGCGTCGGTGCGTCAGCGTCTGAGTGTGCCGCGGCCGACTTCAGGGGCCCGTTCGCCGGCGCGAATTGAGTGGTGGGCGGGCGCGTGCGAGCGTCGTCGATTCGAGGCTGGTGGTCCAGGCAACGACACGGCGAGGAATCGGGCGCCGGGCGCTGATTGCAATGGCGGTTGTGTTTGGATTGGAAAAGATGGATGAGATGCTCCGATGCGCGCGCCCAATTTGGTGGAGAGTGCCGCTGCAATGGGGCGGGCTGACGCCGGGGCTGGGCCGAAATGACAGTGCGTCGCCAGCTGCCAGGCGTCCAGGTCCAGCCAGGTACAGGTACAGGTAGGGTAGCGTCAAAGTAGATTCGCCGCAGTTGCTTGCTTGCCAGGTGATGTCACTGCTCGTGGCGTGATTGAGGGCCGCAGAGCGACATGCCCAGTACGGCAGACGTAGCTCGCGCCAAGCTCGTGAGCGGATCAAACTGGTGCAATCATCACCCTATTGCCATCAGGCCCCGTGCGAGTGCGAACATGGCCACTCTCCACCAAGTCGTCTGCTCCCAAGAAGCGCCAGATGCCTCTGTAACATGAGGGGAGGTTCCCCTCTTCCCGAAGAAGCTTCCGCCCAGCAATACTTGGCGTTGTCGATCATTGGCAAATCGTTTACACTCGCGCATCACCTCCGGCTCTGCTGGTGTCCAATCAAGTCTGCTTCCTCTTTGGTCAAGTAGACTTGTTCGAAATATACTCGAATACATATTCATAACCATACTCGCGTGCATGTTTACGCAGAGTGTGGCATGTCTATCTTGGTCAGCCAAGCCGTCTCGATTTTGGACCGCGCTTGGTGTAGGGTAGCCACTGCTTCGCAAGCGTCACGACGACGAAAGACTTCCAATGGCATTCACAGCTCGCCAGGCTCGGTCAAGTCGTAGCTTAGCGCACGCGAGCGCTGCTTAATATTGAAACACTCCCTCTTAGAACGGCTACTGTCCTCGTCCCAAGCTACCGTCATCTAGTCCTGTTCCACTATGCATCGGCATCTTGACCCTGTCGAGACTCCTACCGTGAGTCACCCAATTGAGTCGAAATGTCAACGGCAACAAAAACTCCGCGTCCCATGCCATGCGTGCGCCTAATCACTATAGTACACCTTTCCCAGACTGACGTGATGATATCGAGACAATTACAAGATCCACAGCGAACGAGAGCACGCCGCGAACACAATCATATGTGCCGTTTAGCGTTTCCTCGTATCCTTGCCCCTTTTCTTTCCTCTTTTCTTGTCCTTTGGCAACTCCAGCTTCGTGTGTTTGAGCAGCTCGGTCATGATGCTGAGCATGTACTGATCAATGTTGTGAACCTGGACGCCCCAGGCATTGTACTCAGTCTCGTCGTCGACGAGCGCCAACTCTGCTCCGTCAAGCACGCTGCCGTTGAGCAACAATTTGCCCGCCGGCGTTCCCTGCCGAGTTGTTGAGGCACCAGAAGCCGGACCAGAGGGCTTCTCGGTAAAGTCGGCGTCGTCTGCCTCTATTTCTCGCTCGGCAACATGTGCAGCAGCCACGTCCTCTCTGTCTTCGGCCTGCTCGAGCACCCTGCCTACAGTGCGCTGGTCGTTGTTCGTTCCTGGTCCACCCAGCACGCGGTCCAGCGCCGCGTCCGCGGCAGACACACCCTCGCTCGAAAGGTCCACCTTGTCCTCGAGAACGTCCCTCACCGAGACGCGGTTGAAGTAGTCCGTCGTGAACTCTCCTTCCTGAATGACGACATCGTCGAGCATCTGTTTCTTAGACGCCTTGCGCAATATGTTGGCTTCGATGGTGTGCTCGCTGATGAGGCGGTAGATGTGCACATCACGTGTTTGGCCGATTCTGTGGCATCGATCCTGGCACTGCTTGTCCATGGCGGGGTTCCAATCCTGGTCGTAGAAGATGACGGTGTCAGCGCCAGTCAGGTTGATGCCCAGTCCACCTGATCTCGTCGATAGGATGAAGCACAGAATGCGATCATCGTTGTTGAACCGATCCGTCAGTATCTGGCGCTGTTCTACCTTGGTTGCTCCGTCGAGACGCAGGTACTTGTGGCCGTGGATGTTGAGGAACTGCTCCAGGATATCTAGCACCTTTGTCATCTGCGTGAAGATGAGTGCGCGATGACCACCGGCTTGCAGTCTACGAAGCAGCTTGTCGAGAACCTGGAGCTTGCCGCAGTCGTACTGGAGGAGACGCTTATCGGGGAATTGGATACTGAGCCGCATCCGAGCTTCGTGCCACGGGTCAGCTGGGGGTACCTTTGGGAGAAATGGTGCCCATCGAACTGGAGCCGACAGCTTCATATCTTCCTCGACGAATGACTCAACACCTTGGCGTCCCAGCATGAACGGTTCCAGATCGCGCGTCACCACCGCTGGCGTCACGCATGAGAACTTTTCAATCTTCATCTTGAAGCTGTCGGCGCGCTGATCGAGGGTGGGAGTCAGGGCGCGGATAAAGTTGGAGTCGTCCTCAAACCATGCCATGATCTTGCGAGGCACTCTTGGCCGCGGACGGCAAGGCCGCTTGAATGCGTCAATGGACACCAAGTCAACGAGATTCTTGCCATAGATCGGTCGCTGCTGGCGGCGTAACGCATTGAGGTACACGCAGTGCTGCAGCTCCTCGAACCTTCCCCACCTAGATGCGCTCTCGAGGTAGGCAATGTTGGACTCTACCGTCGACGGGTCGAGGTTTGTGTATGCTCCCTGAGCTCTAACTTTCTGGGCCTCTCTGAGATCCATCAGTGCTCGATGCGAGCTGAGCTGAGCAATGCGCTCGGCCTTGACGCTCGACAGGTGCTCGTGCGCGGTCGGGACAAGATTGAGGAAAGCAAGATTGACCGCGCTCATTGGCGTTTCCGCGGACAATGAACGTCGCAGCGTCCGTTCGGTGACCTCGTATTCGGATGCGACAGACCTTTGCATGCGGAGAGAGGTCATGATGGGACGGTCAACGAACAAGTCCGGGTGGTTGCAGACTTTACGAAGTTGCATGAGACAATTGATGATTGATAAGTAGTTGCCCGAAGCCAATGTCGCCTTGGTGTCGTTCCGGGACAGAAAACCGTCGTAGAGCTCGCGTTGCCGCTTCGATAGCCGGCAGAACTCGACATGCTCGTATTTGGCTGGCATTTGCTTCTCTACATCCGCCTTGAGGCGGCGCAGCAGGTACGGGCGGAGGACCTTGTGCAGCTTCGAAATGATGGCCCTGGCTTCGTCGTCCATCTGATCTCTGCCGCTCTCCAAGATCTGAGACTCGGGCTTGTGGAACCAGTCATGAAATTCCTGGAGATCTGCAAAGCCGCCGACGCCGTTCTCTGCGGGCATGAGAAAGAAGAGCAAGGACCACAGCTCAGTGAGGTTGTTCTGCAACGGTGTGCCGGTGAGTAATAGACGAGAGTGCGTGTTGAACCCCAGCAGCGTTTGCCACCGCTGCGATTTGAAGTTCTTGATGTTGTGAGCTTCGTCGAGGATCAGGTAGTGCCACCGTCGCCGCTTGAAGACTTGCTGATCTTGGAGCACGAGCTGATAGGAAGTAATGCACACATTCCAAACGTCGTCGTTGTTCCAACCCTGCCTTTTTCGTTTTCGCTCCTCTTGCGAGCCGTAGTAAGCAAGGATTTTGAAGCCTGGGCACCATTTCTTGAACTCCATCTCCCAGTTCAGCATCACACTCGTGGGTACCACAACCAAGTGAGGGCCCCAGACTTTGTGGTAGGTGGCAAGGTGAGCGAGTAAGGCTATCGTTTGGATGGTTTTCCCCAGACCCATCTCGTCTGCGAGGATGCCGTTGGTATTGTTGGCGTAGAGGCCGGCAAGCCAGTCAAGGCCGTCATGTTGATACTCACGCAGCGTCCCTCGGAGGAGGAAGGGGATGTCGGTCTCATGTGTCGTCTGCGCCCGCGGCTGCGCTTGGGCTGACGGAGACCTGCTTGCTACCGCCAAGTCCTTTGTTGACACCACTTCAACATCGGAAGGCTTGATCTCTGATGTCCGGGGAGACTGGCTGCGCTCTGGGCTGGGCGGATATGTGACCGTCTCCGTCCCGGGGCTTGTTGGTCTATCCGCAAGGACGGAGGTGGGGTCTGTGTCCCGTTGGTTGCTCACATTATCGACTGCGTCAGCCATCGGCGTGTCTTGGTCTGGCAGCTCGAGCGCTTGCTCAGTAGCCCCATTCGGCCGCGTTTCAGACCCAGCATCAGTGTCGCCGCTGTCCTGCACTGGTGTCCTATGCCCATTGACGTCAGGCGCCAGATCCTCGGCTGGCGGAATCTGTGCTGTGTCCTCCCCCAAGTCGGTGCCTTGGCGCCCCAAGTCGACGGCATCACCGTAGATGGAATCGGGATGGCGAACCAATGACACTTCATCATCATCATCATCATCGGCATCATTATCACCCAGCCCGTTGAGGTCCGCGGTATACTTTTCCGTGGCACCAGCTGCCTCGGCATCTAGCGTCTCGACGTCTCCTTCAAGCGTCCGAAGAACATCTTGGGACGCTTCGTCATTCATCTGCTTCAGCTCTGACTTGGCAAACAATAGCCCGAGTAGGCCGCCTGTATCTTCCTCTGACTCGCTCTCGTCTTGGCCAGCTTCGCCGTCGTCGTCCGCGTCGTCATCCTCGTCGCTGTCCATGTCGCTCGACCCTAGGTCATCGTCCATGTCGACTGACTCGTCACTGGTGTCGCCGACCTGGTCCGCGTCAGTCCCCGCAACGGTCGGATCATTTGTTGCAGTGTCATCCTCGGCTGGCGCCAAACTAGGTAGGCTGGCGTATTTGGCTATTAGTTGTTCTTGAGTAAGGCCCTCGTCTGCCGCGTCTTTGGTGTCATCCCCTTCGTCATCGTCGGATGATGACATGATGTCGCTGTCTGCATCGGTGTCATCGCCACTCTCGTCAGAACCCAACCTAGAGTCTTCGTTGTCATCGCTTCCGGCGCTCATGTCGTCGCTGAGGTCGTCGAAGCCATCGTCGTCAGACGGCATTTCCGAGTCTAATGCACGACGAGCTTGGAGCTTTTGTTCGGATAGATTGACAGCTTCATTCAGCGCAGCCTTGACCCGTCTTTGCTCCTCGGCTTCCCATGCTTCCAAGCGCTGTCGGTTGACCTGCGCTCGGACATTTTCCCAGGTACCGAATATGGCCTTGGTGACCAGGCGATATCGTAGTATCCATTTTTCTCGTTGTTCGGCCTCGATCTCCTCTGCCGACTTTGGCTGGCGGCGGAGCCACTCGTCACGACAAGCCTCGGCAAGCTTCTTGGCCGCTGACCTGTGTCTCTGCTGCTCCGCCACGAGGAGTCTGCGGAAATTGGTCATTGCTTTCACCATGTGGTCCTGTCGCGCCCATTGTCGTGGAGGCTCTTCCTCCCCTTCGGGCGCAAAGAGCGAGCATCGCTCTTCGGACAGGAGCCCACCAGGTTCTACCTCGCCCTCAATTCGCAGTATCAGCTGAGCATCTCTTTGCGCAACCTCATCGGTATACGGAGGGCCATCCTCCGAGGCTTGAAGACCGCCCTCTTCGACAGGAATTTCACCTGCGCGCGCCCAAAAGTCCTCGAAGCTTGCACCAATTTTGGCCCGTTTCCGGACCTGGTCGGGATGCACCAGCGGGATGAAGCCCGAGCGACCGACGCGCAGCTTGACCCGAGGTGACCAGCTGTCCCCATCGCGATGGGCGTGTATGGAGTCGTGGGTGGACGTCGTCTCCTTCGAGTCGGCGGGGTCGAGGCGCGAGGTTCGTCGTGGTCGAGTCGAGTGGCGGGTTGGTTGCGGCGGCGGTGAGGGGGTTCTGCGGCGCGTAGAACGAGTCGTGGATCTCGGCTCTGGCGCTGGCTTCCGTGACGCGCCTTTCGGCGTCGATGTTGCCTTCTTCGGAGAAGAGTGTGGTTTGGCAGCGGTCGGCTTGCTCCCCCTAGTAGTGAGCGGCTCGTCCTTCTTGGGCGGGCTGGTAGAGGGCCCGCTCAGAGAATGTCGTGTCATCCGTCTCTTGCCTCGAGGCTGGAACTGGAGCGGTAGAGCATTTGTTCGACCAGACTTGCGGCGTCCATTCTCCGTAAAGGAAGTGGGGCCCTCGGCCTCGATCTTCTTCCATGGCGGTGACTCGAGCTTGAGTTTGCGCGATGTAGGGGGAGGAGTTGCCTCGCGAGTCCGTAGCCTCTTAGCTGGCCGCTCGGTACCGTCGCCGTCGCCATCGTCATGGTTGCCGTTGACTCGTGCAGGCACGTGTCCATTCGTCTGCGGCGTCGCGTCGGCATCGGCTTGCCGTGCTATCAGGGGCTCAACGATGTCACCGTCTGCCTCGGCCGCCGTCGAAGCAGCGTCGTCGGGACGCGCCGGATGCTCGTCGCGCGCGGTTTCTGGAGCCACTGGATCCGCGATGGCCAGGACGTTGTCGGGCGACGCGGTCTTGGGCATCATAGCAAGGTGGAGCCAGAAGACGCAGAGGGCGTGAGCTCGACGAGGCAAACATTGGCAGGGCGGAAATTAGGGTCTATGGAATCGTCGCGCTTCAGTGAATATCCATACGAGGTCTGCACATGATCAGAAGCCTGTGGCGTGGCCGGCGGCGGTTTCTGCGTGCCAAAAGCGTGTCGTCAGCAAAACTTTTGGATCGGGAGAAATTGCCAGACGACAGCGACATTGGTGGCCTCGAGGGAGGTGCAGCAGTGCGGTAATAAGGTAGCTGCGGCTTCCCCCCCGGCCTGCCGTTGGATGCCCAGCGGGAAGCGCGACTGCGCTAGCCGGCATGGGGCGCTGCAGCCTCAGGCATCGACATTTAGCTCTGAATTACCACAACCTCATCATCAAGAAGCACCTCATCCCGATTGAACTGCCATTGTCACCGAGCAATTGGGCGCCCACGGACCTGCCAGTTCGCCCAACGTGAGTTGCAGCCGAGAGGAGACGAGCTCATGCTTGCTGGCCTGTGCGTGCACGCCAACTGACCGCCGTCGACAGATGCTTCCCCAGCGAATTGTGCGGGCGTCTGCCCTGCGCACCAGCCTTGCCGCTGCCCGACGAGTACCGACGATGCAGCGACGAAGCTTCCTGCCGGAAGCCTACACGTCGAAGAAGACGATGGACGAAAAGTTTCCCGACCCTGAGACCTTAAGCGAGGCCGAGGACCCCGGCATGGTCAGTGTTGGCGTTGCGCATGATATATGGCAGCCCGCAGGAAACTGACAAAGTGCGCGCAGAACGGCGGCTACATCAACCCTCCTCGGATCAAGCGACAGTTCCGCGACCCGCATGCGAGCTGGTGGGACCCCCAGGAGCGACGAAACTTTGGCGAGCCCATCCACGAAGACAACGACATGATGGGCATCTTCTCGCCGTGGGAGTACACCTGGACGACCGCCGGCCCCGGCGCGGTCATGGTCGGCACCTTCATCGCCGTCTTCTTGGGTGTTTCCGGAGTCGTGTACCTCAACTATCCCGACAAGCAGTCATATCCGAAGGAGTTTGAGGGCGGATTGGAGCGGGAGCTGGGCGGCCCCGGAGCCGTCAGGGTATGTTGACTGCCGCAACTTCGCAGGTACCGTGAGGGAGGATACGCACAGTGCTAACATGAATGTAGGCAAGGATGGCCGGCGATGAGGACCCGTAGGCCGATTCGGAGTTGATTTGTATATAAACCCAGGCGTGGAATACAGGGTGTCTCGTGGAACCAGCTCATGTTTTCGGGACGATCGCACCAGGATGCGCACGGTGGATGGCTCACCAAGTAAGGTAGCTGCTGTACCAATGCCGAATTTGTTTTGTTGAACTGTCACTGTCCGTCTCTGATCTGCTGCTAATGCTCCGTTTAATCCCCCGTCCGTCATGCTCGACAAACGGGGCTAGGAGCACCCCGTAAGTCATCTGAAGAAACAAAGTGCCTAGGACCTGCTTTGGCTGCCGTCTTCGCTTACAGTCGCCATCTTGGGCGAGCTGACCGCGCGCTACAACGGTAGGAACCGAGGCCGACACATCAACACCCTGCACCCAGGTTCTCCCGAGCCGACGACCCAGCCGCCCACATCAACGACACCCCCGTCCGTTCTTGGAATCGACCTGCTCACTTCTGCAGCCTCACCGTTACATCGAGACCTTCCCGGGATTGTCCAGGCGCTCGTCGTTGACAATCTCGCAGGCAAGCTTGCATTGCTAGTCGGCCAGAGACGTCCGCATTTGCTGCTTCCTCCCGACCTGATGCGAGCACTGCGTACAGAGCGTGTCCCGTGATTCTGCCTGTCACTTGGAACAGGACGTATAGCGTGCCTGGAGGCAGCAGTCTGAACCAGGTTGGCGCTTCGACATCGTCTTCTCCAACTTTTCCCTCTCGCGTTGGAGGACCCTCCTCCCAGTTCTTTGCCATTACGAGTTCCGTCTCCGTTGCGATCACCTCTCGAACTCTGCACTGCTTCGTCTATTCAGTACGACACCTTCTTCGCGGTCTCACGATGCGCTTCGAGAATTGGGACATTCTTCTCTTTCCCAGAGGCAGCAAGACTCCCATCCAGGAATTCAAAACGACATGCAATGTCGTTCACGACGGAGGTACTGTTCATTTCGCTGCCATGACGCCACTATGGCCACGGCGTGCCTTTATCGAAATTAATCGCCTTCTAGAATTTTTGCACGGCTCGGTAGGCTTGCCGACAGTCTGTTGCTTCGTCCCAAGCCAAGCACACGGCGCTCCTTTTCAAGTCTCCATCCACTCCTGGTCGGAGGCGGTTGTCAGCCAGTTCGCCAAGTCCTACAGCAAGTTTCCCGACACTGTCAAGTTTGAGGCGAGGCTCTTCATCGACGGCAGACTGGTCGCGTAAGTTGTGCTCGACGGCTCTCTATGCAGCGCTCCCAAGCATTTGTGTCCGCTAACACGGAAGCAGCTCCACGATATTAGATAGGAAGACCAATTGGCCCAGTGTCCTTGCTCACACATTTGGTTTGCTCAACTCCCTCTGCTCGTGGCTATACTTGTAACTGATCATGCCCTTGCAGACATGTCTAAGAACGGCAACATTGAGACTCTCAAATTTCCCATGTTTCGTCGAGAGCTGCTTCAGCAAAAGAACTGGAGCGCTGCCGACGATCTCGGCCGCATCAAGGTGGTGCTGAGCGAGGGTTTTCCACGGGACTCGCTCACCATGCCCATCGAACGAGTAAGAAATATCGTCACGTTTTCGTTTCAACACGCTCCGTTAGGTACTTGCCTTGCGTCTCTGGCAAATGTATCTACCATCAGCTGATAGAACGGCATCTAGAGGTCCTAGAAGGCTCCTCGATTGCGTGGCCAAATACTTCCATGTGGCATCGAGCGCCCATTGTCTCGTCGTTTCCGGTCCCATCGTATCCTTCGGACGATTCCGATTCGCACGCACACTCCCCACGCCGGCGGACCACTGTGACGCAGAGCAGCTCGTCCGGCTATTCTCAGAGCGCTTTGCATAGCTCCTCAGAAAATTCCGGGAAGCGACGGGCCACTCAACCAGTCTGCGGTAGCTTGGCTGACAGCAACGCTGCCCCTGACCCATTTGCTGGTACGGGTGCCTACTTTGAGTGGCTGAAAGGCATCAGTGTGGGCGTCTGCGACACGAACCACGGGGGCGGCCAGGCCAAGGTTCATCGCCGGTTCGCGCGAAGGATAAGCACAGACATTAGCATGCCGGATTATGTGGATAGTGCTGAGCCCCTCTACCTGTCCAGCCTGCGACAGGAGGATGACGGCCCCTTCAACACCTTGCAAGTTCCCACAAACACGCCAACCACCAGCGGATACGGGGGACGCGAGCAAGATGGTACAGGCTGGCGCTCCAGAGAAAGATATCATTGTAGTGCGCTGCTGACTGTCACTAGGAACCCTCTTCCTCGGCCTGGCGCATGCTGCGTCGATCCCGTCTGGCTCGGGGGACTCCCTGACGAACTCTTTGCTCAACCAACCGGGGCCCTTGCATTTCGTTCATGAGCCTACAAGCGAGATCAAGTCTCGAAAGGAAAATCGTTTCCAGCAGCTTGTCGGGCCGCCTCTCATGGCAATACCCATCCCTTTGACGTCTATGCAGGACCACCAGGAGATGCGACGTGTTTCTCAGCAAATGTATATGCCATCCGGTGCCAGCCTTCCCGTCTGCGCCATGTCGTCTCAGGTTGACAGCCCCGAGCCTGTGAAGCGAATTGCCTCGCTTGGCGGCGAGCTCAGCGCTGGCGTCAGCAACCTTTCGACGAGTGACACGCCCCTGAGCGGTTCTTCCGGCAATTCTGCAGAGAAGGGTAGAAAACGTTCCCGTCAATTGACTCCCGCATCGGCCGGCGCGATTGACGAAGAGGACGAGCCGCGACGTGGTAGCCCCCGCGCGCGTCTGACGCCTTTTGCACCGAGTGCGACGGAAGAGATCAAATGATTTGATTTGGACGTATCATCCCAGTATGTTCATTGTGCCTCTTCTATCGGTACCGATGGAGTGGAACCAACAATCACTTATGAGTACGGGCACGTCTGCATTGCCTGATCATCATATTTATGGCGACAGGCTGAGGTGGTGGAGACATGATGACTGTCTTTTGTTGTAGAGGAATCAGGCTCCTCATTCTCTGGTTACAACGGCGCAGAGCATTGCTAATGGCTGGTAAAGGTATCAATAAGGATGGGCGAGGCGACGAGAACTTCTGGCTTTGTTAAAGGAGTCTTGATCCGCCCATATTGGAGGCATCGCAGTTTTCACAGTAGCACTTATCGAAAGAACGGCGCGTCAGACGGTCTCTTGGCAGCTGATGGGTCGTTGCCGCGTGTGTGCCGCTACCATTGTATCATGTCGGAAAAGTGCGATGTTCTTCACTTGTGCATTCTGATACGGTCGCGACCCACCGCCGTCCGCTGACAAACACCTCGTAAAACACAGCATGCGTCCCTTGCTTTACTCTCTGTATGCTCTTACAAGCCCATGGTCTATGGCGAGGTAACGGAGAGATGTAGCGTTCCCTGAGCACAGTCTGTGAAATCGACTCGCCTCCACACTGTAATGTTGCATGGGAAATGTCATGGACAGCGTAGTACGGAATGGACCTTGCCAAAGAAACAAGTCGCGAATGTACAGCTTTGGGGAAAACTCTGAACTTATCTTGTAAAAATACCCCCTCCGCATTGGTCTTCGTTGTATATCACAACTGTCTTTCTTTATAGTGCAAAATCAAGAAAACGCGTCACTCTGCAAGTGACAAATTTCTTGCGTATAGAAAATCAAGGTCATGAAAATCTCTTTACAGAAGGCTCCATCTTCCCTTGAGTGATCAGTGGAATCAATTTCTGTTGGCCATTTTTGTCTATTAAAGTTGTGACTTGGCATGGTGGTCATTGTGGGAGGATTTGTCCTCACGCCCAAGGCGTATGCAGCTTCGGGCAGGACAGGCAAACTTCCCACCGTGCGACAGTATATTAACCAGTGACATCAGTAACTGTCGAATCACTCTCACCTTTTCTCCCATCAATCAGATATGCTCGCACAGTTCGCAGCGTTGTACTCGGGGTCACGTGGCGGTCGTGTAAGCGCGGGCCATCTCCGGTGCCAGCCGTGCCAGCCGTACTTGCCAGCTCGGCAACCTTAACTCACGCAGCTGTTATTTTCATCTTTCGTCACGCATCTCACTTCACAGAGAGCGAGCGAGCGAGCATCGTTCGAACAGGCCATGCGGTCCGCCTCAATTGCGGCGGCGGCGCTCATGCTGATCCCGCGGGCTCTCTGCGCCGAGCAACAGCGGCTCTCAGACCTGGTGCATTGGCCCTCGGCGGCATCTCACTCGGCAGCGGCCCCCGCATACCGCGATGAGCTCCTCCGCCTGCACAAGTCACTGATCTCCATTGAGTCAATAACCGGCAACGAAAACGAGGTTGGCAGCTTCCTGGTCGACTATCTCATCGAGAAAGGCTACACAGCGGACCACCAGTTCGTGGCGCCAACCAATGGTACCCTCGACGGCCGAGAGCGCTTCAACGTGCTGGCTTGGCATGGCGGGAAACGACCCAACCCCAAAGTCGTTGTGTCGAGCCATATCGATGTGGTGCCACCGCACATTCCCTACGGTATCGAGCACGGCGAGCTCACCAAAGACACCGTCATCACGGGCCGCGGGTCGGCCGACGCCAAGGCCTCCGTCGCGACCATCATCGTGGCCTTGGAGCAGCTACTTGCCGCCAAGACCATCAACGGCGAGGATGTGATGCTGCTGTTCGTAGTCGGCGAGGAGGTCTCTGGCGATGGTATGCGCACCTTTAGCGACTCTCTGGCCGACATGGATCCGCCACAGCGCTTCGACGCCGTCATCTTCGGCGAGCCGACGGAAAACAAGCTCGCGTGCGGCCACAAGGGCGGACTCTTCTGCGACGTGACGGCGCGCGGCCTGCCGGGGCACAGCGGCTACCCGTGGCTCGGCAAGTCGGCCAACGAGCTCATGATTCGCGCCATGGCCCGCATCATCGACACAGATCTCGGCAGCTCGGACCTCTTTGGCAACACGACGGTCAATATTGGCCTCTTCGATGGCGGAGTCGCGGGCAACGTGATCCCCGAGCACGCGTTTGTCAAGATGGTTGTTCGAGTGGCTGTCGGTCCGGAAGACGAGGGCCACAAAACTGTGCATCGCAAGATTCAGGCCATATTCGATGAGATTGACGATGAGGCGTTTACTTTTGAGTGCTCCCATGCATACGGCTCTGTCAAGACTAACTGCGACGTGCCTGGTAAGGTTCTCCCAAAGACCACCCTGCCGATCCATTTAAGATGCAGATGAGAGAAATGGGTATGCTAACCGGGTCCAGACTTTGACACCATCGTGGTCAACTACGGAACCGACGTTCCCAACCTCAAGGGAAACCACACGAGGTATCTCTACGGCCCTGGCAATATCCTGGTTGCACACGGCGCACACGAGAATGTGACTGTCGGCGACCTGGAGACTGCCGTAGAAGCGTACCAGAAGTTGATCCTGCACGCCTTGAAGCAATAACATGGCAAGTGCATATCTGTGCTTCGAGTACAGCTGATGGAATATGTACTTGCAGATAGTCTTTCTAAAAGAATAGCATTTGTCGCTTTCATGTACAGCATCTTGTGGACGCGGGTCCCGAAGGCCTCTCATTACGCACGATCCACCACCTTTGCCCATCTCTCTGGCATCAGCTTGGAAAAGTCAAAGTTGCCGTTTGCGCCCTTTTCCACGGCGCCCTTTTCCGTCACGACGGCGTCGATGAGCTCTGCCGGAGTGACGTCAAAGGCCGGGTTCCAGACGCCAACGCGTTGATCCGCCGTCGCGACTCTGACCTTGCTGCTCTCGTCGACGCTGCCGTCGGATTTGATGACGGCGCCTGTGATTTGCGTGAGCTCCTGCGCCTTGCGCTCTTCAATCTTGATACCGTCGCCCGTCTCCGTCTCGAGGTCAATGCTCGTCGTCGGCGCGGCAACTATGAACTTGATACCATGGTACCGAGCCAGCACGGCGAGCTGATACGTGCCAATCTTGTTGGCCGTGTCGCCATTGCGTACGACGCGGTCGGCGCCAACGATGACGGCGACAACGTTCATCTCGGTCCCCCGTGTGCGGAAGAGCGCAGCCGCCATGGAGTCTGTTATCAGAGTGCTTGGGATGCCCTCGTAGACGAGCTCAAAGGCCGTCAGCCGGCTGCCTTGGTTGTAGGGCCGAGTCTCGGTGCAGAAGGCGTGGCGCAGCAAGCCCTTGGACTGGAGCGTGCGGATGATGCCTAGTGCTGTGCCATGGCCGGACGTTGCGAGCGAGCCCGTGTTGCAGTGCGTCAGGACGGACACGGTCCTGTCGGACGAGGCGCCGGCCTTTGAACGCAACCACTCGGCGCCAAAGTCGCCAATGGCCAGGTTCGTCTGCAGGTCCTTTTGGAATATCTTCTCGGCTTCGTCGATGAAGCCCCGGACGACCGAGTCCTTGCTGTCGCCGCGGGCTCGTATCCGCGCCTTGAGCTGGTTGATGGCGTTGGTGAGGTCGACGGCCGTCGGGCGGCTAGTCTTGAGGTAGTCGAGCGCCTCGTCGATGTGCGCGATGGTCTCCGGGGCCGAGCTGCCCGGGACGGGGCCGTTGTGCAGCTCGACGGCCAGGCCGAGGCTGGCGACGATGGCAATGGCCGGTGCGCCGCGTACGCGCATGGTGGCGATGCTGTCAAAGGCCTCTGCTCGGGTCGCGACGGCGTCGTAGTGGAACTCGTGGGGGAGGCGAAGCTGGTCGAGGACCTCGAGCTTGCCCCGCGAGTACTTGACAGCCTGGAGGGTAGACATGGTCGCGGCCAGGCGGAAGCTGAGCGCACGGTCGTCGAGACTTCGCAACTTGCAGTTTGAAAGTGGCTGGTCCCGTCGTCTTGTCGTCGAGGGTTTTTACCCTCGACGGACCCTCCAAAGGTTTCTGCCAGCACCACCCCACCAAATGTCCCGCGTGGGCGATGGCGTCACGACCGCTCCAGCACGCTCACCGCCCTGGACCAAGGCCCTACGGCGGAGAATGGCGGGTCCGTCCACGACCAGGGGTCCGTCCAGTGGGAGGGGCGCTGGAGCTGCCAGCTGTCGCAAGCCGCAACTCCACGACTCCAACACCGCCTCACTTCCTCCACCTATCCGCGCCAACCCACACGCAGCACCAACAGCGCAGCGATGCCAATGGCAGAGGCGCGGTGCTTGCCATGGAACAGCAGTCTTCGACGTCCAAGGTGACTGGTGAGTGAAGCTGTGCCAGGCACCCGCGCCCAAGCTCCACTAACTCGTCTCGTCCCAGTCGAGTACTTTGATCCTCACAATGTCTACAAATTGCTCTCGCCAGGGCTGATACCCCGCTTGCCGCTACGAAACCTGCATTGGCAGTCCCATGCTGGGCCGCTGCGGTCCATTGATACCCTCCATGTTGAGCTGGTCCAGGGCCGAGGTGAATCTTTGGCAGCACCGCCAAGGCCGACCCTGCGACAGTCCGAGAGCGCCCCGAGCACGTCGCGCGACGATGGATTCCAGACGCAGCAAGTTGGCGGCCACGCTGGCTCGACCGATGCTGTAGACACGCAATCCCTGCCCTCAAAAGTCACTGGTATTCAGCGGCGTCACCAGATCCCTGGCCTGCGCCGCACGCCGTACCTCAAAGTGCTGCTCATACGATGCGACGACAACGATTCATACAAGACCACCGTCCGCTCCGAGGTGCGCGAGTGGATCAAGACGCACACACCGCCGTCGGCAAGCTCCAAAAAGGCCAACAATCAGGAGAAGCATGACGCCTTTGAGTGGTTGATAGTGCACGTCGTCCTCCCCAACACGGTGGCGGCGACGCAGCCCAGAAGCGGGGGCAGCAAGACCGATGGCGGCACCGTGGACAAGGGCTCCTCTCGATGGCGGACTGGATCGACACCCTTGATGGAAAAGTTCCGATCCGACTTCAACTCGTCAACGAAAGGCGCCCAGGACCGAGTGGCGCAGATCCGGATCGGCATCAACGATGTCCCCTACGATGCGCTCCCTCGAGTCGTCCCCGCCGTGCCATCCGGCTACTCGGAGACAGATCAAGATGCCGAGAATGCGTGGAGCGACACGGTGGGAAAGTTCAAGAGTCTAATCCTGAGCTCTTTTGACCAGAGGGTTACCCAGTACGAGGAGGACATCAAGGAGAAAGACGCCCAGCGGGCCTTGCCTGGTTGGAACTTTTGCACCTTTTTCATCCTCAAGGAGGGCCTCGCGAGGGGCTTCGAGAGTGTGGGCTTGGTAGAAGACGCCTTGGTTGGGTACGACGAGCTGAATGTCGGGTTGGACTCTGTGATTCACGAGCAGGCTGCGACTGGCTCACCGGAGAGTCATGGCGGCGCAATGCTCAGCTACACAGAGGAGCTCGGAAACGTCGCCGCAAAGGCGCTGGCGGACGCGTCCGGAGAAGATGGCGACGGCGACGGCCAAGCTGAAGACTTGCAGTCCAAGGAAACGACAAAAGACCAGTCCCAAGACATCCTCATCAGTTCAACAAAGAAGGCGTACCGCGACATGATTCTGGCCAACAAGGTGTCAGTTTTTGACTTTCGTTGCTACATCTTTGCACGGCAGATCTCTCTCCTTTTGCGGTTGGGCAACGCTTGGTCCACTCGCGAGGAGCTGATGGTGAAGCTGAGGGATCAACAAGACTCTGTTCTGCACGGGGTTGCTCCGTTGGCTCCAATTCCTGGCCATGGCGCCGAGCCCGAGAACTTGAACATGCTGGCGGAGATATGCAAACGGACCCTAGATTTCATCCCGGCCATATCGCAGGTCATGCGCCAGGACATTGCGTCTGCTGTAACGACTGGTATGGGCGCGGACAGAACGAGGTCGGAATCGCCGAGCCTGGGGCCCGTGCTGTCGGAGACTGTGGACAATCTAGTGTCCTCGTTTGCCTTCTCCATTGCGCAGCAGATCTTGGCTCAGACGTCAACGAGAGCACTTCCCATCCCGCCCACCACACTCATGCATGGAGAGGGCCAGGAGCCAAAGTCGTCCATACCAGAGCCAAAGACCATGATGCACCCTGCGCGAAGCACTTCCCTTCATACTCATCCGGCGTCAAGACCCCCGCCGAGCCCCGGAGTCTTTCCAGGACCTGGCCGACGGGCGAGCGTCCCCGACCCGGAGATGCAACGCTCCAAATTCCTGAAAGCGGGACTAGAGGAACTGGCTGCACGGCGTGCGGAGCTCTATCTGTTGTCAAGAAGCATCCTGGACGGCTTGGGCAGGAAGCGTGGATGGTCCAATGGCTGGGACGAGGCTCCGATGGTTGGCGAACCTGGCGAAAATGACATGGATGAAGTCAGCCTCGAGGACGCCCCCGCCTCTCCCGGAATAGTGGTCACCTCTCGGCGAGCGTCTCCGTCCGCAACTGGCGTCGAGAGTCGGATTCTGCGCGCCGCCACAGACAATACCGACGAGTTTTATCGGCTGTATGAGATTCTGACCGACAAGGCCTTGCAGCACTACGCAGTGGCGACTCATGACAATGCCGTCAAGACCTGTCTGGCAGATCTAGCTATCCTCAAATTCCATCTGAAGGAGTACCGGGTGGCCGCCGTTTACTTTGACCAGGCAACGCCCTTCTTTGGAGAAAGTGGCTGGAGCTCGCTGGAGCTGTCTATGCTAGTCATGTACTCGCAGTGCCTGAGCGAGCTGCAAGCCAAGGACGATTACGTTCGCGTGGCGCTCAAGTTACTTGTCAAGGCATGCGCAGCAAACATGGAGCAGCTCAACGAGAGGTCTGCACTGCTCTTGGGAAAACGGAGGACGGCCGTCCCGCACATGTCGCCGCTGCAGGGAGTCGTGGGGAAGCTTTTCAGCCTCGCAAAGACACTCGCAACAGAAGTCAAGGTCCCGCTGGCCAATTTCTTCACGGGCATTCAGCTGGCCGGGCCACCTCTGTATCACGACAGGCGTGATGCATGCTCTCTGTCCATCACACTGTACAGCTTGCTACCCGAGGAGGTTTCGTTTGATGCCGTCAAGCTGAGAATAACGTGCATCGATGGGGGCCCGTGTAAAGAGCTGGAGTTTGAGAACAAGGGGTTGAACCTGCTGGCTCCGGGCAAGAACAGCATCACCGTGGATTGCAACGTGAGTGAATTGGCGAGTCGGGCGGTGAGCACTGCTAACAAAGGCCAGTCCGTCGTTCCCGGAACATACACGATAGGTCATCTGGGCCTGTTGTCGAATAACATGCTGCTGCACTACGAGCGAGATGCAACTTACTCAACACAAGATACAAGCGACATATTCAAAGATCCGAATGTCACGCTGTTCCAGCGCACCGGTGCGCTCAATGTCCGCGTGAGCGCGACAAAGCACCTTTGCTTGGACAAGAATAACTCGCTGGATCTGGAACTCTGTACTGGATGGAATACCCTGAAGACTTGTGAAGTACGCGTGAGGCCTGCGACAGGTGGACTCCGGCTGCTGACGACCGAAGCAACCATTGTGGGCTCCTCCATGGAGTTTGCAAAGCCTCCCGAGTCTGGGGCATTCTTTTTTGGTCCGATGGCTGAAGAAACGTCGGTGATCTTGCGCTTTCCGTACTCTGTCGAGCAAGACCTCGCGGATGTGCTGGCGAGACTCGAGGTCACGTACGTGACGGCGTCGGACGAGACGTTTTACCTCGCCAAATCCTTGACGGTGCCCGTCTCTCTAGCCTTGGGGGTCAACGTCCAGGACGTCTTCAAGCACCAAGCCCTGTTCTCGCGGTTCAACGTGTCTACGGCAAGCTCCAGTCCCTTACGCCTGTACAATAGCGAGCTGCTGGAGTCTGACCTCTTTGAATCCTCCTTTGGCGTCCCTCCCACAAACCCGGTTACGGTGTTCCCCAAGCAGCCCGCATGCCTCATGTACAAGGTGAAGAGGAAGGCAGGGTCCAAGACCGCGAAGCGAGCTGGAAGGACAATGTACCTGAAGCTGCATTACAGTGTCCTGCAGACCGAGGTTGAGGATCTGATTACGATGTCTGTCAAGGAGAGCTTGGGCCATACGCCACTGCAGCAGTACACAACGCTGGCAGAGAGGCTAGTCTTGAGTGAGGTGAGAAAGGGGCTGCAGGCGCAAGACCTGGAACGAGCGGTGTTGCTGGGAGAAATGTCGACGGCATTCTTGGAAGGTGCTCCGTGGGCGCAGCTCTTCCAAGGGCTGGGGACAGTAACGGAGTCCGACGAGGATGCCTCGACCCGGCTGTCCGAGCATCTCAATTCTTGGCGAAAGAACAACCCTCTCATGGCGATACCGACTTCCTCGGCAGCCGAAGCGTGCTCCATTCTCATTCCAGTCGAGGTTCCGTCCCTGTCGGTGGTGCACACGGTGGACTTGCGCTTGCAAGCTCCTCTTGCAAGCCCGCTTGATGACAGCAGCGGCATCACGCCAGTCGTATGCGTGAACCAGATGCTGCCAGCGACGCTGCACTTGCGGTGGACACGAGCATGGGACACGGACACGCCGCAGCGCGACGACCAGGAGTTTAGCTACGAAGTCACGGCGCCGGCGGACACGTGGCTGCTGGGCGGCCGCCGAAAGGGCCACTTTGTCATTCCCGGCTCGTCGCCGTCCTCATCGTCGTCATCCGCCTCGACCACCACATCGTCGACGCCGGAGACCGAGGCCGAGATCCCGCTCATCCTGATCCCGCAGCGCGAGGGCTGGCTGCCGTATCCGACGGTCGACATCCGCGAGGTTGTGAGGACGGGCGGCGAGGAGGCGACGCAGGCGTGCGAGGTGGACTGGCGGAACCTGGGGGAGACGGTGCGCGTGGTGAGCGCGCGGAGGGCCGTGACGGTGAGCCTGGACGCCAGCGGGCCGGCGGGCGGACCGCTGGTCTTTGAGAGCGAGGGGCTGGGCAGGCGTGAGGGGAGGATAGTTGCGTGATGCATGTACGAGCATGATGAGTAGCCGAGCAGACAATGACTGATGAGTGCAGCCCAGCCCTGAAGTCTGGGTGGATGACAGCCTGGGTTGAATCATCAAGATGAGGAAGCGCGACGACGGCCACCAATGGCTATGCATTAATTACGACTACAGGCTTTAGGCATTGATGACGGGCTCACCATCAAGTATGATCCATCTGATGTACGCTTGCTAGAGGTGCGCAGGAAAGGCTGCAGAACGGGGGGGGCCCCTTCACGTCTCAGCTACGTAGACTTGTTAGCCACGCCTCGAGAGCTGTTTTGAACGAGCCTTTACCTTTGCCGTCGTCTTGCCTTCTTTCGGTGATTGAAGCCTCGTCAGCGAACAGCGGTCAAGACGCAACACTTTGCTGGGAGCTACGAAACACGCGCCTTGTCGGTCAGCGCTTGGCGACGCCGGTCACGCAATGGCATGATCTGATGGAAGCCTGCTATGTACCCTCCATCACTTTCTCATTGTTTCCCTTGTGCGCAAAGTCGGAGCCGAGTCCCCATTGTTGGTGCCCAAGCTGCCTCGCCCCGCCCCACCCTCCTTTCGCCATGATATACCCACTCGCCCGAGAGCCTAAGCGGACGGACCCCTGTGCGCCGCCAAGAGGGGAGGATGCGCTTGGCGCGCCGAGCGAAGGACTCATACGTACGTTGGCCCGTCGACGACTTGACGCTGGGTTTGGTGAGGGCTCGTGCTCAACGGAGCCGAGGTACGACACGCGCGCGCCTTCTTGGTGTGCGTCGCTGCCCGTCGTTGCAGTGCTCGAGGGTTGGCGCGTCGCATGCGTTGGAATCGCAGCGGCGGTTCGTGAAGAGGTGTGGCATGCAGGCAAAGATGGATGGACGTGTTTCTACGAGTCTTGTGCGCTGGTGGAGCGTGTCGCGATGGAGGGCAACGGAGAAATGCATGGAGAAATCAACGGGTGGAGTGCAGACGATAAACACCGGTGCGTCTATTGAAGCCTCCAACACACAGACTCACAACTGGTACTCTCTCGAACAGTTTCGAGCCCAATGTTCAAAGCGGTCAAGTACGATACATGGCCCCTACGACGCATCCCATCTTGGGAGCCGTGTCCGCAGAACGCATCACCTCACCTGCATGCCGTTGCCCTAATGCCCATCCCGTGCAGCACAAACAGCCCGAAAGCTTTCCGCTCATGCGTTGGGCCCCCCCCCCGCCGCCCCGGTTCCGCGGACCCTGCAGACGCCACCCGCCCCTGGGACCACATGGTTGGGAACCAGTCGCATGCCTGCCGTGGGCGCGCGGCGACGGTGATACAGATGCCGAGCATGCCCGATGCGTCAGTGTCGCGAAACCTTTTCTCGTCGGACCGTTGCCGCGGCACTCTGCAAGGATGGGAATGGAGGGGGGGGGGGGGGGG
>JALHBZ010000107.1:364903-393555 GCA_024340015.1 Tolypocladium ovalisporum
ACGACAGGCACGTGCTCGAGCCCAGCTGGCTTGCCAACATACAGGTATACTTGCAATACTGATGCAAAGCTCGGTGCGCACTGCCTTCGCGTTACGAGTCGGCAAAGGTGTCTGTCGGCCGGGGCGGATACGGGCACGCAGACGAGCCCGGTTTGCCGCATTGAGAGAATGACGGCACACGAGGAGGGCCCATCATACCATTCTCGTTTTGCGCCGGCAGCTCCACGCTCGGCCAGTGGGGGGTCCCGTTGTCCCCTCCATGCGCGCGCCAAGGACGCCGCAGTCTCTGCCAGTGCCGGGCGCGCGCTGCGTCTATTCCCGTGATGACAGTCCTCGAGCCAGCCATTCGTGCATCTGGCCGTCACATGGCCGTGTGGGCCACAAACAGAGACAGAGGTCTCGGTAGTTGCGCAGTGATCACGTACAAGTAGACGGCGATTGAGCCTCGTCGCGAAGATGATTGCAAGCTCCAAAGCAACTCACACAACCCCCGCGGGAAACCTTGACCTTCATCACTAGCTCAGGTGTAAGCCAGATGGCCAGATGGGGGGGCTTGGAATGAGGGGTAGAGGGGGGATGGCCCTGATCAGGAGCGGCGTCTGCCTTTCGTCGCGCCGCGCATCACATCGACTGCCTTCCCCAGGCCAAGGCCAACATGTCGTCACTCCTCGGGCCCGTATCAAAATAGTCATGGTATTCATCGGTTTCCGTGCCAAGGCACTTCGTGCTCCTGTCACGCCATCGGCTGTTGTCTACAGTCGCTAATGCAAAACTCTCCCCCTAAACTCGCCTCAAAGAACGCCAAGTGATGCGCACCAGACACTAAAACGCCGGTGTTTCGATGCCCAGACGCATCGGTCCATGCAGCTCAGCCAAGACCTCGAGGCGGCTCGACTTCTCAAGCCAAGTCCACATGCTGCGCTTGCGTTGCCCCAAGTCGCAGTGCTGGTAGGTGAGGAAGGGCGCCGAATTGCAAGGCCGCCATTAAAGGCAACAGGGACAGGTCAGGTAGATGTTGTACAGTGAATTCGAGTGTCATGTAGTAGGTCCGGCTCGCCATCGGTGGCGGGTTCCATAAGCGGGACGATACAGTAATTTGCGCCAAACATTTGGGTATCATGCCGCCTTTCCACTGGTACCATGCCGAGGTCGCAGACCCACGGGCCACCGGGACTGTTGTGGCATCGCGCAAGAGATTGCTGATGCGTCGCCTCCACGCAGTCCAAAAGCGCGGTCGTGTCGTTAAGAAAGGGTATCATCAGTCGTTTCGCGTGCTTCACTTCTTGCCCCGGCTGCCGGACGCGGTAATCTTGCTGGTGCTCATGAGGTCGCCAATGTACTTTTGCAAGAACTTGTTGTTGTTGTCGAGCTTGTCGTGCTCCTCGCGCACGGCCTCGATGCGGTTGAAGATGGTGATGAGGGACTCTTGCAGTGCCTTGGCATGCCTGTCATCGAATTAGCTTCCATGAGCGACTGTACTGTCATGACACGTAGAGTACTTACCTGCGCAGCTCCTCCCTTGCCTCCTTGCCCATCTTGTCAATGTCCTCGCTCGTCCTCCTCGGGCTCATGGCCCGGACATCGTCGGGGCCAAAGTGCGACTCTACCGGCCCGACGGCAGAGCTGTCGCGCGGCACCACCAAGGGCCCGCTGCTTCGCCGGCTGGGCAATCGAGGTCGCGTAGGAATGGGCTGGTGGATGGTCGGTTCGTTGTTGTCATCGGAGACGGTCGAGGTGGAGGAGTTGGAGCGTTCCATGGCGTGGATGTCTGCGTTGGAGCCCACCGATTGTGTGTCCGGGTGGTCGGACATTTTAAGTCTCGTCGCGGAGGCTGTGCTTTGTAGGGGAGGAGAAGTGGTCAAAAGGTGAGACGATGTCGAAGCGTGGGATACAGGCGAGGAATGACGTCGTGGTTGTCGGAGGGAGGAAAGGTGGGATGGTCGATGCGTCTTGGTCGTGGCCCGGTGTGCTTGGCGGCCGAGGCAAATGACGGTGTGGTAGCGGGGAGGCGGCCTTGTGACGAAGCCAAAAGCGTGCAATAGAAAAGGATGCGATTATTATGCGACGTGGCTTGGCGGCGAGACCGGCTCCGTTCAGATGCCAAGATGGGATACGTGAACTCGAAAAGAGGCGAAGTGATGGAATCGAGGGCCAAGACAGTGGCAACGCCGCGTGTTGTAGACAGCTGATGACGAGATGCGGGCGGAGCGAGCGCACAGTGGGTAGGAAGCGCCGTTGTTGATGGACACTTGACCGGCGAGATGGACGGGAGGAATTTCCAGTTGCTCAAGACTCGGCGTGTCGACGAGGGAGTCGAGGGGTATTTGGCGACGTGGTGGTTGTAGCGACGATGGAAGGCGCACACCTTTGATGGACGAGGGAACAGCGTGGTTGGCCAGTCCGGCAGATGTGGCCCTTTCAGAAAGAAGAGGAGAAGGAGGAAGCGAAGCAGCTGCGGCGACCGAGTGGGAGATATTTTTCCGTCAGTCGTGTGAGGTGTGGCTCTCGTGGGACGCAACGTGGGTTGTCTGCGCGAGACACTGTACTGGCGGCCGTGTTCCTTGCAACGAGCAGGACGAACGGGAAAGGGGGGAGGGTGCTTGAGGGGTGGGGGTGGAGGAGACTGTCGTGGGCGATGCTGGGATTATGCACCGGACTGGCGGTGGACGGCAGTGGGATGGAGGAGTGGGAGTGTGGGTGGGTGCTTGGCCGGGTCATGATTGACTGACAACCCCCCAAGGGCCGACGATGGACCCTTTTTTCCCACCGTGATTGCTTGATGACGATGGGCGCTAGGGGGGGGGAGCTTGGGGCGCCACGGCCGATACGGGTCGTACTGTGCCGGCCCAGCCCCAACTTTCATAATCTACGAGTACGAGTACAGTACAACGCTGTGTTGGACGACACAACAGAGAATTGAACCCCCGACGAGTTGGTCCGATGCAGGCAGCCTGATGCCTCTGCCCGCTGATCCGTCCTGGTGCGGCGAGCCTACCTAGCTAGGAGGAAACAATTGCGCGCTCCCGGCTGGACCGTCGCTCCGCGCCAAGGGGGAGGGACAACCTAAGGGCACTGGACTGCCCGATTCTCGCCATTTCTCCGGAGCCAAGCGCAGCAACGCAGAGGCCCTTACTCGTAGCTACCTTACTCACCAATCGTGCCAGGGACGGCGTCGTGAGGATCACATTCGACTGGGAGAGGAAACCTGACCCTTATTACTCTGTTCCTCCCCCCCTCCTAAAGGGCAAATCAAGGGACCACGCCCGGGCGGGGAACGAACGGGCTCTAAGATAGCAGAAAAGCTAGAGATCAGCGGCCTCTGACGCCATAGCCGGCCCCGGTCTGCTGGGAGCTCGGGCCCTGCATGCAAGCACCAAACGAGAACTCGTACTCGGCGGCACCGCGCACCGTGCAGCGGTTTGCTGCCGTTACGGTGCGTGCCCTCCTTGGCCCAATCTGTGCGGGCTGGTAGCAGCTGCTGTTGGTGATGGCTGCAGGCTGGCGGTATGGATGTTGCAGTGCTGCCAACGCCCTGCAGCCGTGGGCCATGGGACGGGCTGCTGCTGCAGCGAGGTTGCCACAGCACGCGCCTCGATGCCGCCCGACAGTCCGGCAGGGACAACAAAAAAGGCGTGCATGCATCGCCCGTCTCGCTCTGCTCTGTTCGTACCGCCCTCATGGTAGGCTGACTGTCTGCGGCAAGCGGTCCGCGGCTGCTGGTTGGCAAAGTGAAGAGCCTCCTCTGTCTGCCAAGCAGCGCCAGACGCATCGCGACTCTGTGACTTCTTCTACTATGCGCAGGCAGGTCTGCTAACTAATCGCCAAGCTCCAGCCTAACGAATAGCCCATCGTCATTTCCTCGCGCCGTCTTGGGTCCCATCCTGCAGGCCCAGGCAGGAGCCGCTCCCCTCCCCATCTTCGTCCTGCTGTGCCACCACGCGATGCTCGAATTGGTTCCTCGCAACCACCACGACAGCCTTGGCTCGACATTGGCCCCCCTGCCTGGCCACTGACAAATCATGTATTCATACATTCTTGCTCCCGAGGCGCTCAAACTCGCGACACCAACGACAAAGGAGACGGGCAGCACGCCTCGACAGCCGGGCAGTCTCGCGCCCCCACCGCTGCAGCGGCTGACCGCGCGGGGCGAGGCCGGCCGAGGATGGACGATGCCACTTTGGTGGAAACATTGCGCTGGGCAACATGGGAAATGAAGGGAATGCGTTTCCCGCGGCGACCCTGCTGCCGCCGTTGCTTTGGCGCAATGCCCTCGTTCAATATCGCGCTGGCCAGACCGAGCTAGACGAGTCCATTGAAGGCCGGGCCATGCCCGGACAGGAAATCTCGCGGAACGAGGCGGCAGGGGCCCGACATCCATGGCCGATTCCTTGCGGCCCACCCTGACGGTTATGGATCGGCCAGCCTCCCAGGGCGTCGGCGTTCCCAACAGTCGTTGCACAGTCGTTGCAAAAAGGTGCAGCTCGACGCCGCCAGCAGCGAGTCACGTAGCCGCCGGTTGGGGCGGGAGCTGCCGCCCGTCGACTGCGGTACGTTGTACGGCGTCCTCCCAGCAAACTATGGCGAGCATGGACATGGGCACTGGACCAGCGATTCATGTCCCAGGTGAATGATTGAGTTCATGCCGCGCTCTACAGACTTACTCGTGACTCTCGTACGGATTAGTTGATTGTACAGTCTGCAACGCACGGTACGCCGGGCCGCGCTTCAGCACCGGGAAAGGCGTCCCGGCCTGGGATGGGCGCCGCATCCCGGCATGCTGCCAGCGGACCCGTCCGCACCCGTTGCCACGCCCCATTGAAAGATGCTGATCGTCGACCACAGACTTTGAAGTTCCTCCTTCGCCTAGAAGATGAGGGCGACAGCCGCCCTTGCCATGACCAGAGCTGCTCGGCGTCATCGCACCAAGGTGCAGCCTGGTCGTCTCACAGCCGCCATTTGCAGCACCTGACGTACTTGTAGGCAGGCTGAACGAGTCAGCGAGACTGGCGTGCGCCACGGTGCTTTATGCATTGCAGGGCAGACACGAGATCAAGGCGCAAACACAGGGAAAACAGCATGGGTGGTGAATGGTTGCTCGTATTGATGAACCCGGCGAGGTCCTCTGACATCTCTGATTCCTCAACTCTTCATAAATGGCTTCAACGGCAATCGGCTCGCCAGCACGACTCGGCAGCCACGTCATGCTCGGTCGACCCGACCATGGACCGATTTCGAGTTGCCACAGGTCGCCCCTCCAACAGACTCGATAAGGCTTCCATTGGCCTTCTAGACAGTTGCTGTGGCTCGAGCTCGACCAACTCCGTCGACAAGTCGGAGTTTCATTTGGTCTCAGAGGCTCGGCGCCCCGCCGCGCATGTCATGCTCGCCACGGTGCGTCATCATCCCGGCAAGCATGCGAGGAGCCAGCGCCTCATTGCTTGTCCACGGGCCGAATGCATTTGTAGGAGCCTAAGCGAGAAAGGGATTTCGCACTTTGGTGACCAACGGGATGCTGGACACCACTCCGATGTTGGCTGCCATCTGTCTGGCTGACAAAAGAAAGACCCCGTGCTGGCTGCGCTTCATGCATGTATGACCTGATACCAGTCCCGGGGCCGAGATGCAGCGGTCAACGTTGCTGGCGGTCAAATCCCGAGCCCGTGATTCGACTGCGCCCGGGCACGCTTGGCTCTCGCCATTCGCTCCAACGCTCCTTTGACGTCTGCCGGGTCACATGGACCACGGCCAGCATCAAGTTGCCTATCCTGGCAGTTCTGCCCAAGACTCCGTAAGACAAATAACGCCATCTGGCAATCTCAAACATGGCCTATTGATGCTTCACGCTGGGAGATTGTCATGTGTGTCATGCTAGAAATGTCAAAACAGCCGCGGCTTCCTCAACAAAGCCTCGCACCAGCGGCCATGCTAAAGAGACTGGTCGCAATCCGGCGTCTCCATACCAGCGAATGCTTGCTGCGAGAATGCAGCTTTGTAGCAGAGACGCGAATCCTAATCCTTCAGGTGGTCGTCTGCCTTGTTCACAGCTATAGCTGTCATGGCACTGGCGTACTCGTTGGAGTGGACTTCAGACGTGCACAGGTCGTTTCTAGATGAAGTGACGTTCTTGCTGGTGGTCTCGATCTTGTAGATTGCGACTGCCCCGCGAGGACGCAGGGCCTTTGCAAGCATCGCGTACCCTCGTAGTATCGACATAGGCGTGTTCAATTCAGCAACGTGTGAGCGATGGAATGTATGCATTCGTTCTGGATACCACATTTTGGAAAATCGTGTGAAGCTTTGAATGGGCATGTTCCTGCACCGCCGCCAGTCACTTTAGGCAGGCGTTTCCAGTTGTCCTGCACATGACACTACTTTCAACGTTGAACCCACTTCACACGTTGTCGAATTTGTACCAGACCTTTCGGCCTGCTGCCTGCTGAAACAACATGGCTCACACAAGACTGCAATAGCTCTTGTGGGGTTGCTGTTACTCCTACACCTTCCAGCCATCGCCGGCCCCGAGCATCCAAGTTGCGCCAACAAGCCTCAGCTGCCTCTCGGCCACAAATGCCGCAACGTCAAACGAACGCCTCTCCGAGAATTCCTCCCCGCCAACGTCTTCTTTAGTCAGGGACATGGCCGGTGGCTCCCGATAGAGGAGGAAGAGGTAACGGTGAGGTTTGGAGCTGTGTTAATCAGTAAGAGTGTCACAGATATGACTTGTGATGGAAGGGATCCCCGCGCACTCGCAACGGCAAGGGTGAAGTGGCCGATCAAGAGAAGTAGGAGAGGATCACGACATACTCGTCTGCCGGACTCGGTCCGAGGTACTCTGTCAGCGCCGGCTTCGTCTCGGCCACCACGCCGTCTGCGCCCCGCAGCGGCTGCAGCCCGGGGAGCACCCAGTGCCGCCAGTAGGCAAACCTGGGGTCGTCCGGCGTCGGCGCATCGCCGTCGACCAGCATGAGCGTGTAGCACGCATCAGACGGTGCGTCAGCCTACCTCGGGGGCAAGTCGAGAATCAGTTTGCGCGGAACCAATGCCGTACACTCATCAGACGGGTTGGAGCGAGCTCACCTCGGCGTCGAAGCTGACAAAGGGGGCCGTCTTGCAATCGTTGGCCCGGAAAAGGTTCCCCGGGGCGACCTGCTTGCTGTCGTAGGTGATGGAGAGGGTCGTGGCGGGGGTGAAGTCGGCGGCGACGAGGGGCGACGACAGGGTTTCAAAGGACATGGCGGGGTCGGGGCACGGTGGGCACCGCGTCTTGACTCGAAATCTGGGAGCAAAGACAGATGCTGATCCAGTGGGAATGATATTGACGGTATCTAAGGAGTAGGGCGAGGCGTGTGGTTGTGATGAAGTCTTGATGATGTGACGTCGCTCAGGATGGAAACAGGAACCAGAGGGGCACAAGTAGCGGCTGACATGACTGGTGGAATTTGCCCTTGGTCCCCAGTTACCGATCGCCGTAGCGGCGTCATTGCCCCAGATCCATGGAATAAGCTACGGGACTAGCTCAACGAGGACATTCAAAAAGCAAGACTTGTACGGAGTACAACGTGCCCGTGATTACAGGAACCTGCGGACCCAAGATTCAACTATGGTCAAAAGGGGACGGGGCTCTCCCCTATGTACCGGACGGCTCTTGCGTGCTTTCCAGGCAGGCTTGTCCTTTACTTACCAAGTGGACGGAGCACTTGGTATAAGCCTTTTGCGACAGCTTGAACTCGCCCCGTCGCAGACTTGCTGCCATCATGCGCGCCTGCTGGAGCTTCGAGCCAACGGCGTGGGTGCCCAGCGTCTCGACAGAATGATCACGCTCAGTGTTTTCATCAGCTGCAGGGGAATCGTGCCCATCATCGTGGCATGCTGTGATGCCCATGACAATGACGCTTCAATCTCCACGCTCGGATGTGGACCCGGCGGCGACGACGGACACCTACCTGTAGTGAGCGCCGGAGCGGCATGGCGGAGGCAGACGAGAACAGCCGCGGGTGGGGGCAGGACAGCATTGAATAAGACTGCAGGAGGTCACAAGTCAAGATGCTCTCAGAAGGCGTCGTGGATCAGAGGCTGCGGTGATGTCACTCTTTCCCTTGATTCTCATGATTGAAAGGACCAAAAGGGTCCCTTGAAGTGAACACAGTCTGCCAAGGCATCTGACGAGCAATTGTTCTGAATACATACACAGGCCCGACAGATAGCCACAGCTTAGACATCCTCAATCTCAAAGCGCAACAAGACGGTGCACTTGGTCTCTCGGCCCTTCATGTCCAACATGCGGACAAAGCACCAACCCGGCTCCGCGTACAGCAGCCGCACCGCCGCCACCGCAAACATGGGGTTGCGCGCCCACGCATCGTCGCTCTTGATGAGCATGCGCAGGAATACGAGCTCGTTGTCCTCGTACACCCACTCGAGCGGCTCGCCGTCGCTCCACACGGGGTCCGTCGCGGGCGGGTTCTCCCCGCGGTGGAGCACCCCCAGCCGGTGGTGCTTGTAGGGCGCCGTCTTGCGCTTGTGCGTCTCGCCGTCGATGCCGCAGGGGCTGTACAGGTTGCACGTGAGGTACGGCTTGAAGGACTCGACGTCGCGGCCGTCGTGCAGCGGAATGTCCGTCGCGCCGGCCACGTGCAGCCGGAGCCGCTTCTTGCGCCCCGTGGCGAGCTTGCCGTCGCCCTCGGCGCGCAGGGCGGCGGGCTTGAGCACGTAGCCCTCGGTGCCGCTGAAGAGGGCCTCGTTGAGCTGGTTGCTCGTGCCAAACGTCTGCCAGTTGAGCGCGCAGATCTGAGCGCCGATGCCCCAGAAGGCCACGGGCTTGAGGTTGGACGAGCCGATGCGCGTGCCCTTGGGGAACACGCGCATCAGGTGGTGGGCGTTGTGCCGGCTGATGCCCACGGCGCTGGCCGGGAGGTGCTCTGCCAGCCCCGACTCGGATACGTTGATGAGATGGTGATGCGGCCCGTTGACGAGCGGCCCGGGGTCGTACCACGAATTGTTGCTCGGCTTGACCGACTGTGCGTAGACGCCCAGCTCGGCCAGCTCGGGGATGATGACGCTAGACGCGGCGGCCTTTTCCTTTTTGTTTTCGTCGTAAGCCTTGCGGGCTTCCCGCTCCTCCTCCTCGGCGTCCGACTCGTCGTCGCCCGAGTTGTGGTCGCTGCCATGGGCTTCGCCTGGGATGTGGTACTCGACTATGACGGCGATGCGAGCGCCCAGGTCTGCCAGCTTGACATGGCCGCCCGTGCCCTCCTGCTCACGGTGCCCTTCGGCTCGAACAGCCTCGCTGAGCAAGCGTTTGCCAAAGACTTCCTTCATGACCGCGACCAGGCGCCGCTGGCCGTGGTCCCCGCAATGGTTCTCGAGCGACACCATGATGGGCGCCACAGAGTGGCCGGGATTATTGGCGGCGAAGGCAAGCTCCTCGTCGAGCACATCACGGATCGTCTCGCACACACTGCGGAACAGGACGTGGGAGACGAGCGTGTAGCCATGAGTCACCTTGGGCTCGTCCTCGTCCTCGCTGTTGTCCCAGGCATCAATCTCGACGCAGCGAGAGCCCGTCCGAAGGGCCGTCTCGTACGCCGAAGCAGAAGACGTGCCGTACAGCTGGTGGGCGATGAGATAGGTGTTGTGGCTGGAGCTGATGAAGTACTCCGGCAGCGGACGAGAGCGGTCTCGTAGCTCGGCTGGCGCGCTGAAGGTCCGGCCCAGCAAGCGGCGGAGAGCGTCGCTGGGCGCATCCGTATCCAGGCCACCGTCCCGCTCCGAGAGGACGTTTTGCTTGACGAGAAACGACTTTAGCGCACGGCTGACTCTGAGCTCGTCTTTGGCAATGTCGGCCTTGCGATTGTGACGGCCACCGCCGCCAACGCTGTCGGCTCCAATGGCGCCGCCCACATCCTCATCTTCATCGCCGTCAGACTGCTTAGACTTGGAAAGGGGTTTCAGATGCGCGAGCCGCGACGAGATGTGGTTTGCCATGATTGCCCGATGGAGCTGCAAGCAAGTTGAATGAGCGAAGAGCAGATGTTGTTGCGAAGGCGTGCAAGGGTGCACAGCCACTGGTTTATGCGCAGGACTCCGCCATGCAAAGTCTCAGGTATTGGTGAGCTTTGCCAGCGGAAAAGGCAGCCTCGAGTCGCAGGCCGTCACAATGCGCAATGCGATGATTGATGCCGATCAGGTGGTGATGACGAAGAATGAAGTCAGGAAGGTGTTTTTCTGCTCGTTTGCGTCATCTGCTCCTGGCTTCACACGTTCTCAGCATCTCATGGTGGGTGGGGTTTGCTGTTGCCGTCGCGCACTCTCGTTCGCTGAGTGCAGCGAACCCAGCCCAAAGTCAGCCAACGACCGAAGCAGCCGCAGCGGTGCCAAGAGCTGGGAAGTGACGCAAGTGCATTTCAAGGGTAAAAGAAGACGCCTGTTTCTAGTGAAGGTCTACATGTATCGGTTGTGTTGGTGACGGCCGTGGCAAGCAACGTGGAAAGCGGTCTTTGACCCGGCGTTGGCTCAGACGTGGACGCAAAGCCATCACTCTGAATTCGACGAGGGCAAGAGAGGACGCCGCGGACTATGGCAGGAGGCTACCTTACCTTATTACAACCCGAGGGACCCAAATCCAGGCCTTAAGACTCCCGTCAGCATACTTGTCACAGTTTGGTCCGCCTCCTTCGCGACGCGTGCATGTCACTGCACGACGGAGATTATCTCTCCACCACACAAGACGCAGCAACTTGCCCTTTCGCCTCATGATGAGACTACCTAAGGTACTCATAACCTTGTCTTCACATCCCCAGGTATCAAGGCGTTGCCGAAAGTAAAATGTGACATGGGCGATTGCACTGCGAGTCGGAAGAATCGGCGTCGAGGGACATGCTCGCGACGATGTTGTCGGCGATGGCAGGGGTGAACGCGGTCAGCTGACGCTGCGAACTGTAGCTAGCTGTGGAGGCAGCTTCCCTTGAAAGCCGTCCGTGTCAGAGAGCCTTCGGGCCAATTGATGGCTGGCTGTCGTCGGCGCCTTGAAGGGGTGTAAGTCGCTCCTGCTCCTCAACGCCGGCTGGAATTCGTTGCAGCCTCAGTTCTGCGGCCACAACAATCTCACCCCTCAGGCACCAACTTTGGGACCCACCTCGCATGCGCCCCGCCAGCGACTGGTTAAAAATTCGACGACGGCCCCTGCGCTCTGGTCCTTCTCCTTTTCCTTCTTCATTCAAAATATTGAACAACGCAAAAAACAACGTCCAGGTTCCTCCTCAACTCGCCGGCCCGAGGTGCGTCTTCGGGCAGCGCCCACGACTGCCGGCTCCAGATCGAGGGACACAGGATGGAGAGAAAAGCGAACAATCTTGGGTGCGGTGCTTCCCGGGCCTTTCGGGTCCGTGTGGGGAGGATCGCAATGATTGAGCGTACATGCTTTCGCGATGCCTTGTATGATGCTGGTGCTGCTAGCGGTTGCTAGTCATTGACTTGTTGATGTTCTGTCTAGTCTTGGCAGCCACACTGTTGACGCCCTTGACAGCGGCACAGCGGCTGTTCCAAGCGTAGAGGTCAAAACTTGGTTGTGCAGTCGCACCAGCCACGCTGTCTCCCTGCCATCCATCGCGCGATTCGCCTGGCCCAACAGTACAAGTAATTGCGACAAACATGGTCCTGATGCCAAAAGGACTTTGGCTTGTATATCTGCGACACCCATGTTGCCGTTGACGCGCTCCGAGCAGAGGCGTGGGGCCAGTCATGTCTAGCCATCACGCTTCGTTGCTGTGCAGACTGGGAGAAATCTACACTCTCGTCACGCATAGTGAAGCACCATGTCCTCGACCCGTACAATCAACAGTCACTTTTGCACAATGTAAACACTTGACGGGAAAGCTATTATATTCAATTCTCCCGCAGCCCATGTTCAAAAACAGGCTCCATCCTCCGTTCACACGACGTTGGGGATACGGTGGCCCAGCCTCCAAGCCAAGTCGGGCCAATTGCCAATCATTAAGAGAGCCAAGCAGCCCTACCTAGTTGCACTGAAAATAACGGAACGGTTGGTCGCTCCGAGAAACGAGCCAACCAGCCCGCCATGGTATGAGTATAAATCCGGCGCCGCCGCGTCGCACGTCGACGGCCAACGGCGAAAGAAGGGAAGTCATCTGTCCGTCTCTCCATCTGCATCGATCCTCGCCATCTCGTCATCCATCCCCTTCGTCATTTGGTCGTGAGGAGGCGTGAGCCATATGTGCGTGTTCGTGTGTTCGTGTGTAGAGTGTGTGGATTCAAATCATTCGTCGTTCTTTTTTCTTCATTTCTGTTGTTGTTTTGCGTTGCTGCGTGGTCGTTGTACATTGAAGACGGAGAGAATGAGGTAAGAAGAAGAAGCGAAAAGTCAGCGTCATGGAAGCGACTGTCGAGTGAAAGTCCTGAGGCAGGACCAGCTACCGCCGGAAGGTGAAGCATGCGCGTAGGTGGTACATGGTAAAGAAAGTAGATGTGACACGTCGACGTGGGTCGAGAAGCAACGGCCATCGAGCCGCCTTGCTGGGTCAGTCGCATCTCACTTATGCGAAGCCGTTGGAGATGCCCTCGGCGACGGCACGGATGGCGTGCAAGTCGCGCTTGGCCTTCCAGCACGGCTGTCCGGGTAGCCAGCACCATGGCTCTGGGTTGGCATCGCGCTTCTCCTTCCAGCATGGCTGTCCAGGCAACCAGCACCACGGCTTGGCCTCAGCCCCGGGCTCGGCCTCTGCCTCAGCTTCGCGCTTCCACCACGCCGGTCCGTGGCCAGGGAAGCTGGGAAAGGCGGGCACGGGACCCGGGTTGAAGGGCAGGTGAGCGGCTGGGTTTTCTTTGTCGGTGTCGATGGTCTCGAGGACGTCGTCGGCTGCTCGCTTCGCCTTCCAGCAGGGCTGTCCAGGCAGCCAGCACCAAGGCTCCGGTTCGGCATCGCGCTTTTGCTTCCAGCATGGCTGGCCGGGCAGCCAGCACCATGGCTCTGGCGCCGCTTCGCGCTTCTCGTTGCCTTTGTCGGCCTCGAACTGGTCTCCCAGGCCCAGACCCTTGTAGTAGTCGTACGGATTCTCACTGGTGAGAGAGATGAGGTTGGCGAGCTCGTTGACCGCGCGCTTGCTGGCGTAGCCGGCGCCGCCAGGTTGGTTTCCAGCGTCAGCCTCCGGGGTGCGCTTGGCAATGCCGCCGGACGACTGGATAGCCCCAGCGAAGGCATCGGCGACTCTCTTGACCTTCCAGCATGGCTGTCCAGGCAGCCAGCACCAAGGCTCCGGATCGGCTTCCGGCGCAGGAGCGGGAGCGGCAATGACTCCTCCGGCGAGGGCTACCACAGCGGCCGCGGTGGTGATCTTCATTTCGAGGCTTCAGAGCACTGATCGAATCTCAGTAGGTGATATTAGAGGAACACTAAAAGTGTCCGTCTAACAGTCGTCCAAGGTGCCTTGCCGAAAGATGTAGTATATCTCACTTGTGACCAAGTTGGGACTTGTCTTCAGGACCAGCCTGTCGGTTCCAGCAGCAGAAGAGCAGGGGGGTTATATCATTCCCAAGATTGATGCCTGTCTGTACAGTAACTCTTTGACCTTTTCGTTAGAAAAGCTTTGACTTGATCGAGAGCGTTGTAACTTGTGCCTGAGGGAATGGCCACCAACTCTATTGACGAACCTCGTCAATAACAGCCCAAGGCTTGAGCAGCTGCGGGCTGGCTGGAGCCCACGAAGGCAACCAGAGTGTAGCGAAACATCGCGCACTAGTCGTATCATCGGCTCTCTGACCATGTCCTCGCGCGGCATGGAAGTGAGCATCGGTCGCATCTCCGCGACAGTTTCCCCAGACTCAACGAGCCACGGCTGGCGGTAGGGTGGCAGCACCCTTCACCGCGGCGAGTCTGTTCAATTGACAACTCAGAATCAGCCAATACAGCCACAGAAACGTGAGAATAAAGCCATGGGCGGAATGAATGTCCTTGGAAAACCACCTTGAACGCCTTCAAGGCCGCCGCAAGCCATGCCCTGTGCCGCGTCCCGAACTGCGCGCATGCGGCTCAACGATGATTCCGGAGTGCCCCTGGCAGTAGCGCTAAGCAGGGGAAGCTCGACAGGGGGCTGAAGGTGTTCATGTCGGCGCGGGGTTGGGATTTCCAAGTCAAAGGGCGCGAATGTGCTCGGTCGATGGCGCGCTGCGGCTTGCGTTGTGGTGGCTCCTTATTGAAGCTCTATTCAACACCCGATTGGGCAACGCGCCTCGGCCAGCCACAAAGCAACCCAACACGGCAACCTTAACCTCGCATTGGAAGAATCGCGTAGAAATCGAGCAAGAATCGACAGCGGCGGGGCCAAAAGACCGTATTTGCTGCAGTTTCACACTGCTTTTCTTCATGTCTGACATGAGATCTTGTGCCGTTGGTCGCTTCAAAGTCAGGCGAATGAGTACGCCTGAGCGGCGGCCTAGTATCTTATAAAGTGAGTCCAGTTGCAACTTTGGCCGCCTGCCTGGGCCAAGACTTCCAATAAAAGCCTCTCTTTCATGGCACTAAGCCGACAGCCTGTGATTGGGGCCCTTGCTTAAGTTTGCTCGCGCGAGTAGTGTTGATTGACGCAGGGCGCCATTGTCGCCCACTCCAGCCACGTGGGCAGCAAACTGATTGCGAATTGGGACACAGAAGGGTGGGCTGCGCAACTCAATGGCAATGTCTGGGGCGCAGTCCCGGCGCCCTTGGCCTCGTGGCAATATGAAGCCGCCAGGCACACGCGCGTGGCAAGTTGGCGGGCTGGCTCAGGGACAGAGAGCGCAACGTGGTTCAGCTCGGTCTCGACCAGTCCATCGAAGCCTCGATGCGCCCCAAGTACGTGGTGGTTCTACGACTACTGTATGTTTTAGCAGTGACAATAGCCAAGAGCGGGCCCCTGGCACTTTAGTTGACGCGATGGCTTGTTGTGCATGAACTCGGCGTTCCTGTACCGTGAGCTGGGAGTCTAGAACGAGCAGACTCCCTGAATGGCAGACATGATGCCCCGTCGCGCTTCGCTGAATAGAAGAGTCGATATCGCAGCATTCTTTCCAAGCGCAAATTGGATAGACGATGATCTGTACCGATCGCGCCATATCATGCTGTGGGACAACAAGCGGACAACCCATCAAAACCCCAACCCCTCAGTCCGGCATGGGAGTGCAAGATTCTCTTCGGGATATGTATCACCGAAATTTGCATTGATTGAAACTATTTGCATCGGTGCAGCGGTCGTGACTGGTCGTGGGCACGATGAAGACCGCCATTTGTGGTGCACGTCGAATTTCACCAAGTAAAACGCGGCCACAGACCAACGCTCACACTAAACTCAGCTCTGATGAGGCAGTCCACGGCTGAGTCGTTCCGTACTAGTTTCATGTTAGTCAGGTGCTTCTTCCTCAACCGGATCCCAGTAGCTTTTTGGCGCACGTCAGGCGTCATGCGATACGCTCGGAGCATCACGGCGAGGCATTTCTTCATCAGTGTGCTGTTCTTGACTGCGCTCGTGTTACTGCCTCTTGGACGGACTGCAGGTGCTCTCGAACACCTTTACCGTGGACTGACCGTACTGGGTTGCCCTCGCCCTCAATAATCCAGGATTTCCGAGACGGCCCTGTCGTCCAGATCTGTAGGAATACATACTCGAATCAGGCGTCGGTTGCGCGGCGGTTGTGCGCCGTGCCGTGGGCGGGACAGTGGCTGCTCGCAGCATCAGAGAAATATTGTCTCATACACGGGAGGCTTATCGTTCTGTAGTAGCATTTGTGGCAGGGGTGCCGCGTGTCTGGACGGAAAATGTGTTGTTTGATAAGGAAGAGAGGCGTGCACGGAACAATTTCTGTGTCGTTTACCAAATAACAGTCACGATAGCCTACAGTAATAGTAGTAGTAGTAGTAGTAGTTAGTAGTAGTAGTAGTAGTAGCAAGCGGCGGTGCAGCGGCGTCAAAGTAAGCCGGCCACCTTGGCTGATCACACCTGCGCGTCCAGTCGGGTCATCATTGATGTCTTTGAAACCACTCGTGTTCAAGCACATCCTGCGCGCTAAGCCGTTCGTGAGGCTGGTATTTTAACAAACGTTCCAATACATCGGCGAAATCCGCCGTCTCGGCCTCTGACATGGGCGGGAACCTTGGATGTGCTTCGGTACAGACGTGACCCGGAGCAAGTTGATCCCGGATGAGACGGTGAATCCCTGCTTGCGTGTTAGAATTTGGTTCCAATTTTCTCATCCATTCGTCAAAACGACTGACCCATCACACATCCGTCGTCCGGCTTGTAGTACTCTGACCACGATCCTGGAGGGGGGCCCAACAGTGAAGAGATCTCGTCGAGGTAAATCTTTTTGCTGAGCCGAGCCGTCTGGAAAATGTCAAATAATGATTTGCCAGTCTGTATCTCGTACAGAGTACAGCCTAGGGACCAAAGATCCATGGATGTGCTACTAAGGTTATCCAAAACGACCTCTGGGGCCGCATAATTCGCCGGAATGCCAACAGAGGTAGGTATTTGCCCCTCATTGGTCTGGAAGGATCGGCCAAGGTCAATCACTTCGACATGCGGTGGGAATACAAGTTCGAGCTTGCTCAAGTCCAATGGGTAAACGAGATACTTGGGAGCGAAACGGATATCTTGTGTTGGGCGATTGTCTGTGCGGACATGAACTTTTGACGTCTCTGGTTGCCCAAGGATGGAGAGTAGCTCATATTCCTTCAAGCCGTCAAGTACATGGGGCCTAAAGAGAATGTTTGATGGGCGAAAATCTATATTGCTCGTTAAGGAGGGAAACGATGCGTGTGCATGAATATTGACGCACCTCCGTGGCAGATATTGTGATTGTGCAATAAGGCAAGGGTCCCGACGATCTGTCGCAAACTTCTCGAAGAGCTGTGGCCGCATCACTTTCCCCAGCCAGAAGATTCATAGCATCTCGCACCGTTGGTCCAAGCACAGTGTATACAATGCATGTATGCGTTCCGTTCGGACTCCTACTTTGGAAATGCCCCAGTGGAAGACACAAGTGTCGCCCATAAGGCATCTTTTCTACGCCTTCAACTTTCAGAAGATCAGTAAAGAGCAGCTCAGAAACATCTCTTGAAGATTCGCTGGCAACGAGGATCTTGATGGCGACGTATGAAGGTGATTCAGCGTGCTGATCCCGGCAAAGCCACACAGTTGAGTACCCGCCGTGGCCAAGCATGTGCATGATTCGGTATTGTCCGTTGTTAAGTTCCTCTTGTAGATGAACAGGATAGTACCCCTTTGGTCGGTACCCATGAAGTTGTTCCAACCCATCCGTCGAATCGCGAATGAAGAGTCTCCTCCAGAGCTCATCAGCAGTCTGGGGCAAATCTGGCTTTGGGCCTGGCCTTGGTGGACCTGGCCTTGGTGGGCCAGTCACTTTGATGGGCGGCCTTTTCAAGGACATCATAATCAAGAGGTGGTCGGTGGTATGCCATTCATTCCTTTTCCTTGATAAGTGAAGGAGAGAGTGCTGCGAACGATTTGGAAGGAAGGAGGCCAAGCAATGGCCTCTACTGTCACGTGCAATATCAGCAGGATAATCGGCAGCCCGCGCTGAGCCGCCCCATTTATGGCCCCACTGGGCAAACGGGCCCGCGTCGATGATTGGGCTCCCCAAACAACCAACAGGGCCCCCAGCTGCAGCCACCACCACAAGCCGCCACGTTAGCAACACCATGATAATAAATATTCAACTAGCTATGATCAATTCAAATGAAATCCTCGATATTTTAGTCTTGCTTGATTATACTTTCGTACTCTCTGCTTGCTTCTGTGCAGCTTTTCTGCATTCTTTTGCGCTATTGTTCTGTGGCGCTCTTCGTACCTCTGAGCAGCTTGCAACGCTTCAAGTCGTGCTTTGTGGACTGTCGGCATCGTAGCAAATGCCTCGTTGGGGTCTTTTTTTAAAGCCTTGCGGCCTGCTGGCTTTCTGGACTCTAGCTTTGCCTTCAAGTACGCGTTTTTTGCTTGAATTAGGCAATTAAGGCATTCTTCTGATCAACAGCGTGCGGCCGCTTGGGCGTTCGGATGATTTCCGGGTCGTGTGGCCTGATGACGGCCTCTAAAGCTCCTTCAACGTTACAGTAGTGGGATAGATCCGAGCGGCGTTGAAGCCTGCCCGAATATTGCGTGATGAAAACGCTGCCTTTGAAGCTGTTTTGTATGCCTTGGTTGAGAAAGCCTTGTTCCTAGCGTGGCGCCGTAATTGTGAAGTTAATGAGCCTGGCAAGCTGCTGGCGATTGTAATCCTTCAAGGTGCCGAAGACGCTTACGTCTAGCGGCTGCGTGATGTGTGATGAATGCGGCGGTAAGAAGGAACACGCTGTTCTTCCAAGTCGTACACATGAACTTCTCGTCCGTATGAGACAAAGCTCCATCAAGGACTAGGATGCACCATAGAGAGCCGATTTCCGGCTTCGTCTCCGGAAGGAATACCTTCTCAAGCCAATTGAGCGCAATTCTCGCGTCGGACCAGCCTGTTTTGCTGCAGTCATATGCTTAATCAGGGGAATGCTATGGAAACCATTGTCTTGTAGGTTCCCGGGCTAAGCGCTGACTCCGTCGGGCCCCTTATCCCACTAAGCGCTGAGCCGGCGTTGGCGTAACTGGCACTCTGCGGGGCTCCTCAACCGATGATTCAGACTCATCGTCTCGTCTTGAGGGCGCGATTTCAGCATCAATCCGCCCATGGCCCCGTCGCGGATCCTTTCGTCGACGAATCGGCGACCGATCTACGTTACCGTACGTAGTAGGTTTGTAGCCCGGTGAGCTGTCCGAAAGCAAGGACCGTTGATCCGTCGGTATTGATCGGTATCTAAGATCAAAGGACACCTCCTGTTTACTCAGCTTCTGCGAAACCCGGTCACGTTCGTCCTGGCGATGCGCCCGCCATCGTAATCTTTTGATAGCTAGCAGCGTAAAGGCCTCCGTCTCAGCACAGCGGCAAGAATGGAGTACGCTCGTCCAGTCCAGCTTAACCGCACCTGTGAGGGCGGCGACTTATACATCGGCGGTCGAGCAGCCACTGCGAGGCCGATATTTGCTGGCACCGCAAAATGGGCAACGAGGGACGGAACGACCTCAGGAGAGTTTTCGGCTCCCCTACGTTAGTGGATTTCGTTGTTTCTCGCTGGCGCCCGTCCTGCTCAGTCATCTTTGTGACTGCTAAGTCGTGAGGCCATCCTGCTTGGCCCTCACTCCACCTCTGCCAGCTTGTCGGCCTTCTACGACTCGACAAGTCCCGCTTTTAGGACGGCAATAGACAAGCCGAAACTTGTCTAATTGCGGCCTTGCACCACGATTGGTATATTCATCTGTACTACAGCTTAAACGCGAGACTCAGATTGCAACTTTGTGACCTGCAAGTACAATGTCGGTTCATGGGCGAAAACCGTTGCGCCTCGCTACCCTATACTTGATCTCGTACATTATGAACGCAATTTTGTCTGCAAGGACGAAGGCCTTAATAGCCTCAAATCAGATAAGGAGGTCCATCAGTAATAGGTATCTGCTGCCAAACTATGAAATTAGTAGAATGTCTATAGCCACGTGAGGCGGGCACAGCAGTCCAAGCTGAATCTGTTGCTTCCACCGCCTGATCGCTGGGGAACACCGACATAACTAAGCTAAGCTATACTTATGTGAACTTTCGGCACTTTTGGTTACCTCTTACACGTTTTCTTGGCACTGAATGCGGGGTCACAAACTATCAACGTGATACTACATGCTCGGCATTGGTGAAGTTGGCCTGCATTTGGTTGATGTGAGCTTAGGCTGCCAACGTATGCTGTCTACTAAAGTGTTTCCGGTCCTAACCCATTCTCGGCTTCTACCAAAGCCCTATTGAAGCTGACAAAAGAAGAGACAAGACACCGTCCCTTTGCGCGACCTGAGCCATGTGGGCCGTCCATGCAGTTTGCCATTGTCTCGGGTCTGCTATCTGTGTGTGACATACAAAGTACGTACCACCTCGATATTCGGCTCCTGGGAGCGGATCTGCGAAGCGCTGCCAGCGGATTGTCTCTTCTCTGGCACGTTGGGACAAGACCTGAAGATGTGGTCTTACGCCGGCCGCATATGCGGCTGCTCAGGAATTGGTCTCACCTCAGCTGTAGGTCTTTCTTTTCCTGTGCGTCGCCAGAGCAGCGTCTTGGTGGACGCCTGCCACGCGACTGATGCCTGCTTCGAAGACTGCATCATCGACATGTCTTGCCTATTCGAATCGAGCACTCAATGAATGTGATTGTTTTGCTCTTTTGGCCTTCATGCTTTGCATTTTTCGATGACATCTCGACGTGTGTCCCGCAGACATGAAGGTTTGACCGCCTTCGGTCCCGTGATGCAGCCACGCGGCCCCTATCCGATTTGCTTTCTTTTCCCCGACTTCCGCGGCGGCGACAATACCATGTTTTCCAAGCATAGACGCCAGTCAGCAAAGCCGCCCGTCAATGCGGCATGACGGAGCGTCCCCCCAATCACGATGCAACGCGACCCCAGTCGTCCCGGCTCTTGGCTGAGTGTCGCAGCAGCCCAACCACGCCTTGGGGTCCGAGACCTCTGCAAGTCTCAGGCTGGAGGAGATGAGGCGCTTCCAGCCACTGACGTAGAGACCGACCAGACGGCAGGTCAAAATCGTTCGATATGTATGCACGTGTGCATGAGGCCGGCAGGTGTTGGCTCAACGGACGGCCGACCGTCCGCGGGACTCGAGAAGACGTAATGGCATTGACGATGGGGCACGGGCAATGGTAGACGTACGAGTAGGAACTTACGATCACTCCACGGCATATATTTGACCGCGTCATAGCTTGGATGAACAGGCTGCGAGCTCTGGTCCGCCAGCCCTCCATATCCCGAGTTGTGGGCGGGACTATGACTATTGGGTACACAGCAGCAGCCTGGCAAATGAGACGGCTCAGCGACGATGCGATGGGATTCTGTACTAGCCGTTGTGAAGTGCCCTGCGCAGCGCCGCTTGCTGCCGTGCGACGTCGCTTTGTGTCGTGCTTCTGCGCCTTGGAGACTGCCGCTCTTGGGCACTTCAGGTCCGCGTCAGTTGACGCGGGGGAGCCGGTCCGGGCGACGCGGGATGGCGGTTAGCTGTCTCTATTGGAGTATGCGTCCGTAGGGATAATGCAAGTGCCGGGAACCCCAGCAGTCATCTCATTTGCTGGCTCCCAAATAAAGCTTGTTTTATGTACCCCAATGACGATCACAACCGGATCGCCGCTGACAACAATGACAGCAATTGTTGATCCGTGTAAACAGCTTTTCCAAGCTCGAGCATTGTGCTACTCGGCTTGCAATCACATAACCCAGACTCTGTCCTCTGGCTTCAGAGTGTGCATGTGTCGAGCTGGGCTTGCGTCGAGTCAACACCGGCCAAAATGCTCCGCTCGTCAAGCCCCAAAGCCCGAAGCAGCAATGGCGCCGGGCACCGGGCTGGACGATGTAGGCAATGCATAACGATGACGAGCGACGAGCCGTCGTTCCTATCCAATATTCGCCTCTTTAGGAGCGCCAAGCTTAGTAGGGCTTCCGTTGCAACCGACGGACCGCAGTATATGCAGCTTAAGCTGCGGCGAATATGCAAGTGCTTCTGCCGGAATGGCACACTTCTCCCGTCGGTCAGCCGCTGTTCCAGCCATCAGATACTTGACGCATTCCTCACCTTTCAGCACTTCATTGGCCCGTCGTCAGCCGCGGGCGGCTGCCGCATCGTGTCCCGACAAGTCAGTTTCGGGTCATGTACGAATATTGGCTGATGCCGCCCAGCATGCGTACCTGTACGTGCTAGGCGCAGCAAGCCGGGCCCGCAGGACCGGCCGTGGTGGAGAAATGTCTCAATAAATTGTTGGAAGTGAAGTCAACCTGCGGCATCTTTGCAAGCAAAAGCTGGTTACGTAGTCCGTGCTTTGTCCGTACTTCGAAACCATGTCCAGCAGCCCGCTTCTCCTTACCTCGCGTTCCGCCCCTGCTTCGATACATGGGCAGTAGACCTCAGCAGTCATATTGGTTCGCACAATTGTTTGGCCGCCTCCATCTGCCGGACACACGATGCGCCACCCGCGATGTCCAGCTTGCTCTGTCACCTTAGCGCTGAGCGGCTGCGCAGGAGAGACCCCAGCCACGACCAAGTTTGGCGGCGATGCGTGGGAACGGATTGGCTCTGGCGTTTTGATACGGTGGGGACGATCGAAGCTAGGCGACTGCAAGGGAGCCGTTGCATCTCGCCAAGCTGCTGCTACTGCAACTCATCTTGTGCCTGCTGCTTCTGACTGGCCAACGCCCTGATGCAGGAATCTGCCTCCGCCACCTATGTCACTGGGATGGGACGGGAAAGGGAGTGACAGGCACAAGCGCGCGGGGAAGCCGAACTAACAGCGAGTGCTAGCAAACGGAAGCCATGGAAGCCGAGGGCTCAGCGTACTAGAAGTTTGGGTCGACAGCCGGACATCCCTCCGGAGACCTAGAGCAGCCACGATGCATCGCCGAAACAGGCACCCGGGCATTGAATCGACACACCGCCAGAACGTGGTGGCAATGGGCTCATGTGAGCTTGACAGGCTCACGAGGCTGGCTGAGTCTCTTGCCATTATGCCGTCAGATATGCCGGGATCCGGGACGTCGCCAGCACTTAGTACCAGGCACCCCGGAGTCGGCTTCTCCAAAGAAGGGGCCGGCTGGCGCTTGAGTAGAGGCGCAGATGAAGCAGGCAGTTACGGAGCCCGGCGGCAGAACGATCCAGGAATACCGAGCCTGCCGTTAGACCTGGAGACCGAGATCAACCAGGTACAGGGGAAGGCCTCTCGAGATTCAAGCCGGTGGCCGGCCACCCGGGGGGCGGCCCAGGGGCGAAGCGGCCCAGGACGCGGGCGCTACTGGCGGGGAAGCGGGAGATGGACGGGCTGAGGGTGCCCCCGGCCGAGGCCAATCCAGATTCGGCAACATCTGCTGCGCTGTCACCCATCCCCGAGACGATTCCTATGCGTACGGAGCGTCGCGACTGGCGATGGCAAAGGCAAAAGCATACGGCAGGCCGTCGGCTCAGAGCCGCCCAAATTACGTACGGCAGCTTGCATGCCAGGTTGTCGTTCCTTCCTCAGCTGCCGGGCTGCCACTTACGTCCTAGGTGAGCGGCTCGAGGAGAGGGCATGATTGAACCTGGGGCGTCTAGACGCAAGACGATGGATCGCCTTCGTGGGACTCAACGGCTGATAGGCCCATACGAACGCCGAGCCCAGCCGCCCCGTCATGACCTTCTATTTGCCTTGTACGGTTTGCGGCTGCCTCGAAGACGTGGCGTTGTCCGATCGTGATGAGATGCCTGTTCCGGCTTTCACGGCTCATCTGAACAGTCACCTAGCTCCCTGCACGCGTAGATACGAACGGGTTGGAAAGAAGGCAATGAAGTCTGCGCCGCACAGACCCGCTGTACAACCTGGCATGGTGCGTTATGCCGTGCCCTGGGCCTCTTGGCGCATGATGCATCCCGGCCGCAGCACCCCAGAGAGCAATGACCTTGTTGTCTTTGGCCCGTGACAACTCAGATCGTGTCTCTCCTTGCACGACCAGAGCGTTGGGCCTATGCAGATGTCTTTCTGCAAAATTCTGTGACTCTCGCTTAGGCATGTGTTCTTCTCGCAATGTATGACCAGCTATTTGTGGAAGCAAGCAGCTGAGCCGAGCCAAACAAGAAACAACTTCTCTGGGCGGCGGCTGGAGTGACATCCGGACGGATCGCGCTCTTCGATGCATTAGTCCGCCACCCATCGTGAACAGACGCGGACATGCATTGGAATGCGGCATGGGGGGCCCCCAGTCCACAGCCTGGTCTCAGTTCAGCTCCCAACGGGCTGTTTTCTCCTGGATCCTGGTTTGAAGCCGAATACTTGCTCTCGGACGAGCGTATAGCGACTCTCTCGTATGATGAGAAAGTTGCCATCCAGGTATAAATATCACGACTCCCTCCGCCTTCCAAGACTCTTTTTTTTCATCATCAACAAGCTCTACAATTCAGTCTTCCAACACTACTTTACAATTCAAACATCTCAAAGTCTCCAGACTTCCAACCCTCAAACCATCAACATGAAGTTCATCGTCGCTGCTGCTCTCTTCGCTGGCGCCATTGCTGTTCCCACCAACGGCGGCGGCGGCGGTGGTGCACCCAACAAGGTGCTCTGCCCCAAGGGCCTCTACAGCGTCCCCCAGTGCTGTGCCACAGACATCCTCGGCGTTGTTGATCTCGACTGCGACAACTCCCGTAAGTTGCATCTAATCGAACAATCGACGTGTGTCACTGACCCTTCTCGCAGGCCCCGCATCCTGCAAGGACCACAAGGACTTCACAGCGACCTGCGCCGCCGGCGGCCAGAGGGCTAGATGCTGCGCCATCCCCATTGTGAGTCGTAATCAGCAGCGCTCGCATCGATTCCATATGCTGATCATCACTACTCAGGCCGGACAGGCTCTCCTCTGCACCAATGCCTAAAGCGCCCATCATAGCCCATTCATTGTCGCAATGTACCGCGCTGACGATAAAACTTCACGTTGGCTTCGTCAAAGGGAAGAACTAGAATATCTGCGGGCTATTCCCTACTTGGTACGAAAATGCAAATCTGAGGCTAGAGACTTGGGTATCTGGGCCAGTAAATATTTCTCTTCATGATACTATTCTTGCTAGTCATCAACACAATGAATGACTATCATAATCTCGTTGGATCATTCGTTGACCAGTGATTGTAATTTGCCGGCCAGTCGCGAAAATGTATCCACCATCGATCTCGAATTTGAAATCAAGTTGCGCATCACATTGTTCTGTAGTGGATTGAATCGGATTTAATAGTCCTCCTGATACTCTGAGTCAACCATCAGAATGCAATCAGGCCAAAAGTCCTCGAAAGGGTTGTATGCCGGATTTAGGTTTTGTAGCGTCCCTCTATTCTCGGATGTTGTCACTGTGAATTCGGGGAACCAAATCCTATGAGTGACACGAGTGATGTAGATGAAACCCCTTAGTTGGCCACTGTAGAAACTGATTAGGCTTCGTACTTGAACCGAATCATTGCTGAACATCACCTTTGGTCTGAATCAAGAAGATACGTTAGAGGTTGCCGTGTTTCGCGGTTGATTCCTCTTTGAAAGCCTTACATCTATGGTATTTCTGTCAAAGAGTCCTGCATTGATGAGCTCTAAGCCAAGACAAAGTATGCTGACAGCTGGTGAGACAAAGCCCTTATGTGATCCACCGTAGGCTCCTCGTTGTTCAGAGTACGCCCGTGCGACAAGAAATTTATTGCTTCAAGTCGCACAACCTATCTAACTGGCAGAGAAAATATAAAGCATGGTGATGTATCGCCATAAACTGCTCGAGTACATGAGTGTGGGATCTGATACATACCGCATAAGCTAAACTTGCGAACGTCGTGGGATCTTCTGGGCCAATTACTTCTTCACTTAACCACGGCAAGCATGTCAGGGAGTCACCAACATGACATGACATTTGGGCTTGAGCTGGAATTCTTGACTCCCAGCTGTGACGGCAAATTGTTTGGTTTAGACGCAGCATTTCATGCACCGACGAGAAAGACACTTGCCCTCGAGATCTGCCGACGAACGGAAAATGTCGCTATTGCTGCTGAATGCGAACATGATACAGGTGAGCTCTGTGCGGTCTGCACGAATGCACCGACCAAGGATACTTTACCAGGCATGAGAGTCTTTGATGTAGGCCCATCCCATCAAGTCGCACATGTCATGCCGCGTTATCGGTTGTTTTTGATCAAGAAGGAAATCTTGTCTTGTCCTCAGTCCACAATTCAGTGGCGCGGGATGGAGATCACAACACCCGCTTTCGACATGGGAGAGCTGTGCGCTGGCCTACCGCAGACGACGCAGGTCATATCAGCACTCCGCCAAATGGACTTGGCCATAGCAGCGAACAAATCCTGTGGTCTTCACATTCATGTCGGTCTCAGAGAGGGCCTGCGGCTCACCACGGCGAAGAAGCTGGTGACGCTTGTAATGCTGCTGGAACAGCCGCTAATGCTTCCTCTGTGCCCAGCATCCCGAAGGATATCTTCTTTTACTTCACTAATTAGCGCGACGTCGTGTTTTGTCACCAGAAAGCTTGATCCAGATGAGATGGCTGTTGCCCTGAGAGTCGACAGTGCTGAGATGAGAGATCACTGGCCATGGGACTTGGAGGACGCAACACCAGTTTCCTGGGGCGGCGGTGAGGCTAACCCCCTGCGGGAAACTATACGACTCATCTGGCATGCGCCATCTTTGCAGAAACTTGCGAAAGGGTTGTGCAAGGGACCAAACCACAGAACAGGACTTGCCCTCAGCTTGCGTTCGCCCGACGGCGTGCAACCAGCACCGGAGTTTGGTCGACTATGAAGGTACGCAGTCCACCTTTGAGTTTCGGTACCCGCAGATGAGCTTTGACATGCCCTTCATTACGAACTGGGTTGAGCTGTGCTGCAAGCTGGTCGAGATTGCTTCGCTAGATGCCGCGACGTTCAAGTGCAAGCTGCGCGACTTGGTTTCCGTCGCTGATGAGGCCAAGGCTTCTGGGAGCGAGACGTGGGAAAAGCTCATGACTGCCATGGGCTTGGATCATCAGGTTCCAGAGTGGCGGGAACAGCTGCAGCGCCACGCTAGGGGCGAGGAGATTTCTCATATGGGAGAAGGCGGCATCTTGCTCGCTGAGTAGAGTCACGCGTAGCAGTGATGTTGAGTCTAGACAGGAACCGAGCGAAGCCTCGCGCTTTGTCTGGTCATGTTCGACTTTGTGCAAAGCAGCACTGCTCCACCGGTATTCCCAAAGTTGAATAGAGAGTCAGAGTCACTAGCCTCCCTGCAATATGCGCTCAAAGCTTCGAGAGTGTGACACGGACATTGTGGTCACGAGTTCGCTCGTTCCAGGTTAATCTATCAAAGCAGATTTCTGTCAAAGGAATGGTCGTGCCAGTCCCGCCCCAAACTTCCTTTTACGGCGAGGTTCCGCGAGCCGGCTCGGCCGGTGCCGGGGTCAATGTGGGGCCTCCGGCTCGGGTGCGGGATTGCGGTGCTTACTGGAGAAGCGGCTTTCACGAGGCTGGCTCTTGCGAGGCCACTATGGAAAATGGCAACCTGACAGCTGACTGCTGCAATTTCAACAGCGCTGTCTTGATTTCCAAATGGATTCTCGCATATTTCTTCTGCTTTGTCGTTGCCTTCTTTCACCACTCCGACGATGCGAAAGCGAAGTGCTTTGTCCCGCACTAGCTACCTCGCGGCTAAGTACTTTGAGAGTTGCACGTACCCTGTATTAGAGGGTGCACGTGGCAACATATGTCGTCTTTGGCCACGCTGGACTCTACTTCCATGCAGTGTCCAGACAATTACCCGGCCAAGTTCAATGTCACTCCGACGCCTCTCGATTTGATGTTGATTCTCAGCGCAAATTGATAGGCGAAAGATGCATTGAGCATGGCTATTGGGCGAATGGAGTGTTCCCCGAAACCTTGCAGCCTGTTCATGCAATTACGTTACGACTTGGCTGACCTTGCCTATATGTTTGTCCGCAGACTCATGTAGTAGTTCATCGCTAATCAATATGACAAGATATTGACCGCGACCATTGTCAGTAGGGCATAGTCCATATATTCAAAGGAACAGCCAAAGAGACCGGTGGCTTGAACAGGAACACCACTGAGCTCAAGGAGTCTTGTCACGGTATTTAGCTTCTTCAGCTCGCACCAGGCACTATATAGCTCAGTCAGGCTTCGAGCAAAGACAAATGGAAAAGAGATAGATGGCGGGGACACCATGCCGCTAGAAGACGGACAACAGAGAAGCAAGGACGATGATGACCCCTCACAGCATCCCTGTAGGTCAGCAAGACAGCCGAGGTGAGTTTCGGAACTGCCCTAAAGAAGCTAATGCACACTTTCAAGCGCTCTAGCAACATTCTCCGTCTAAAGTAGGGATAGAACGGGACGCGCTCGGCGAGCAAGTCCTAACGGCTAGTATGGCGAACCGCCAAACTTGCAGGCTGCGGCAAGGCCTCTGCCACGGACGACTTACCACCTTCCAAGCTTCGAGCGGAGTAATCTACCGATTCAGAAGCATAGTCTGCGGCAGAGTTACATCGACCGTGCGCGTGAAGCGCTATGCGCCGTACGAGTCAACGTAATGGAGGACGTGGCTCGGGGCCAAGAGCAGACAAGTTCTACGCCAAACCATGGTTGTCGTCCGGCGGGCGCGAAGCGCATCCTTGCCGTCGGCGCGGGCACTCTACTCGGCATGTCGCAAGCAGTAACCTGGGACAAGGCGGACAGCACGCGCGACTGAGAAGCAAAGCCGCAGTGCTCCTATGCTGGTGCACTTTTCTTTCCTGCCTTGCAAGAAAGAAGGCTGTGCCTGATTACGCCTCACGGGGCGGAACGCAGTGCGTGTCTGGGAGGCTTTCATGCGCCGCGCCCCCCAGTCTCTCGTCAATCCCCTGGACCTTGATCTATTCGGATGAGGCATCGGGTTTCAGCGGCTTTGACGAGATGGCAGGCCGAGTTGCCTGGATCCTCGACGCGATTTAACACGATTGCGACGTTGAGAGCCAGGGGGGGGGGGGGGGGG